>JANRFK010006693.1:23960385-23987911 GCA_030068395.1 Apalone spinifera
TCTTATTTTCTATCCCTTTCTTAATAATTCCTAGCATCCTATTTGCCTTTTGGTCGCTCTGCCTCTGGCTTTTAAGCTTGCTTGCCTAGACCAGGCCTTCCCCCTCGTGAGTCACACAGGGGAAGGCTGACCAGATGCAATCAAGAGAGCAATTGAGGGAACAAAGGGTCAGACAGTCCCAACTGCCACAGCAGCTGAAACTGAAACTGCAGTCACCTGAAATCAGATTCAGCATTCAAACAAACAAACAAACAAAATTCAAACAGTTGAGCAAACTCACTCACACCAAAAGCAAGTACTCTCACCAAGTAGCCTGTTCAGCGGCGGGATCTCTTGCGGTCCCTCTCAAACTCCCCTGTCTGCAGTTCCTGTCCGCTTCTACTATTTGTAGTGATATGACTCAAAGGTGGAAAATACATACATGATATACTATGTAGAATTGATTCCAGCATGGGTTGCTTTCTCTATTTTCCATGAGACATGACTTCCTTTTTCAAACTGTGAGCACTGTATACATTGATGGCCACATTCTCCATTTGTTCTGGGCTTTTCTGCCCCTCCAGTAGTACAGAGGGGATAGATAATGAGTAGATCCAGCCACTAGGGAATACTGCCGGAGAAGCAGAATTCCTGTGGTTCTTCTCCATCTTTCAGGAGTTCTCAGTGTGCAGTGTGTGCTGGGGGAGAAACTAGGGTAGCCAGAGCTCTGCTACTCTTCAGCTATTTTTTGACTGACTTCAAGTCATTGGCAGGAATCAGGACAAAGTAAATTAGAATTGGCCCTTGTCCTCAAAAGTGACTTCCATTTACAAATGACAAAATACATTTCCTGCTTTCTTGTTAAATACCATTTAAATGCATAAGCATTATTTGAAAATAAACAAAGTAATATGAAAGTAAATGTAGATGTAATAATATTTTACTGTTTATCTTTTAACTATTACAACTGGATTTACTGTGTACTGCATGGCGTATGCTACCTGTGACTGTGATCTTGTGACATTTCATAAGCTTCTTATGGTTATGTCTTGTTTGCACAAGGAAACTAGACCAATAAAGAAAACAATGCTGTTGCTTCTGTAGGTTTAGTGACAGTATTTCATATATAGAGAGAACCATATGGTTCTTTACAGGAGTAAAATAATATGTACCCTTGGACTTTAAAAGTTTAATACACATTTCAAGAGCGCTGTTAAAATGTTCTTTGATGCCATCTCTAGAAGACTAGACATTGGAGGAATACTGTGTTGTACCCAGGTTGCTCAATGCTACAAAAATAACCTAAAACTCAGAAAAGAATTGTTTGCAATAAGGTCACTAATACCTTTCTGGTTTTCAAATGTGCTGGAAGCAAAATGCAGTCCATTACTGGGAATCATACAAACTTTTTTCATTATCACTCAATCCAGGGTGTGCTGTCAGTTTTTATAACAAGAGAACTTGTTTTTCCCCATCCCCCAGGTTGAAATGTAATATGAAATGCTTGATGCACCTGTAGCAAACAACTTAAAATTCAGAACTTTTTAAATGCAAACTTCAATAAAGTTTTCATGGGAGGAATTAAAAAAATCTTTCATAGTGCTGTCGAATTTTTATTTTTAGCATGCATTAAAAATGATTACTATTTTTCATCCATAAAGATACTGGACAAGTTTATTTTACTCATTGTTCTCCTACAAATAAAATTAGCATTCCATTACCTGATATGAGTTGTGTGTGTGCTGGTGTACGTATAGAACATATGAATGGCCTTCTTGGGTCAGACCAGTGGTCCATCTAGACCAATATCTTGTCTTCTCAGCGTAATTGATGCCAAATACTTCAGAGAGAATGAACAAAACAGGGCAATTTATTGAGTGATCCATCCCCCTGTCATCCAGTCCCAGCTTCTGGCAATAAGAAATTAAGGAACACCCAAAGCATGGGGTGGTGATCATTTTGGCTAAAATCCTTTTGTAGTCCTTTCATCCATGAATTATCAAGGGTTTTTTTTAAAGCCAGTTATACTTTTGGCTTCCACAACATTCTCGGGCAGTGACTCTCATTGGCGGACTCTGTGTTGTGGGCTTCTTTTTGTTTGTTTTAAACCTGCAGCATATTAATTTAATTGGGTGACCCTCTGGTTCTTGGGTTATGTGAAGCAGTAAATAAAACTTTGATACTCACTTTCTTCTCACCATTTATGACTTTAAAGACCTCTATTATATCCCCCTTATTAAGTCTCACTTTTCTAAGCTGAAACAGCCTATCTTTTAAATCTGCTAAAATACCCCTGATTTCTATTGCCCTTTTCTGTACTTTTTCCAGTTCCATCCTTCACAGTTTTGTCTGTGCAGATATTGTAAATAAAATAAGCAGTAGATTATGACTAAACAAATACTTGGCTTGCAAATGTTATAAGTGTATAACGTAGGTCAGTGACAAAACACTAATAACTTCAATGGGACTAGAATTTCACCTGGAAAGACATCCCTCTTCAATATTAACATAATAGATCTCTTATTTAATTTAGTAAATGTGCAAATATTAATACCTATGTTATTAAGATTGACAAATAACATAAACCAGGTGTTTAAACTTTACCTTATTGTAGCTCTGTAATCTTTGTGAAAGAAAAACAGAAATTCAAAGTATCATTGCTTTTAAAGCTGCATCTTCTTAGTTTCATGACTCCAAGGACAATCTTCAAACAGCTTTTCACATGCAGTACCCACTGTGCCTAAGAAAAAATAGGAAAAGGCAGTCACTTGAACAGATCGTTCAATATGGTCATTTGTTCAAAGGATCCAGAGCCCATTGCTTCAGCTATATTAAAGTGTGCAGTATGTGTTAAATTGCAGCGCGCAGTGATGGTCACAGTAGGAATTAAAGTTAACAAAAATAAATGAATTAAATTCTAAATTTTATGGGTCACCAAAAATTGCCGTCATATCAGCCGTGGGTTACCTTGCAGTCATAAATTTTAGATATATTAAAAGGAGCTCCAAATAAACATATGGCAGAAACATAGTTGCCTTTATCTTGCGCCAGCAAAAAAAGAAAACGTGCAGAAGGGCAAGGTTTAAGCTTTGCCCAGAAGAATAAACTATTGTAAATACCTATAGAATGATTCTGGGGGCAGGCCTGCCACCAACGGATGGGGCAAATGGGGGAACTGTGCAACTGCCCGAGAGCCTGCTGATTCTGACGGGCCTAGTATTTCTGGCTGCTGCTTCTGTTACTGCAGTAGAGTAGCCCCAGGCTCTCTAAGTTGCTGCTGCCATGCTCTGGGCAATTCTAAGAGCTGGGGGAGGGGGTTGCAGTGCTTTCTGAGTGGCACTGAGAGCTGGCTGGGATGGCTCTGCCCCCTCTACATGAGGCCCTACTCCTCCTGGGAGCTTGGAGTCAGCCATCCCCACTTTGCCCAGGAATATAGTTTAGAGGACACTGTTCCTTTAAATAGGATCAGTCTGTGCTGTGGCAGGCGTGATAGAAGCCTGGCTAGAAATCCTCATCAGAAGCCATACTGGGGGGCTATGATCACTGGAAAACAAGACTTCTACAACCACAACAGAGATACCTTTGAATGACTTGGCAAATAGACTGTCTTAGCTGGTTTATACACTGTTTTTGCGGGTTTACAAGAACAAGAGCCAGCTGAATGCTACACAACAAAAGATGACTTGTCCACCAAAACAAAAAATTTCTTTTCATTCACTTGATTTCACCTGAAATACTTCAGACCAAAAAAAAAAAAAAAAAAAAACACCCCAATTTTGTGTTCCTTTCAATATGTTAATGGAAATGGAATTGTGGTTTTTTTTTTTTCAACCAAGCTTAATAGGAACTAAGAGATGCCATGGCTTTTGAGAAGGAGTTACTTTTCAATGTAATATGCACTGTAAAACTAGACCAAAGGGAGTTGAGAGAAGCACTGAATAAACAGATAGGATATTGGCTAACAATTGGCCTCCCTGTCATGTTTATGAAATGGCCTTAAATACATGTTGGGAGGTAGGCATATAATATATCTCAGGAGACCCCATGTACTCAGGGGGACTTGACAGCATCCGCGGGCCCCTGCCAAGGTGTGTGGGGGCTGGCTCCATGCTCCTGAAGGTTAGGGAGCAGGGTCTTCAGTGGAAAGGATGGGGCTAGAGGCAGCTAGCCCTCCACACCACCCAGAGTGCAGCACCACCCTCCCTAACAGCCCTCAACAACACCCCCCAGCCCTCAGAGAGACTTGGGATGCATGGTGTGTGGCATTCAGTGGTGACTTAAAGTCTGGGGCTCTGGCCACTGTCACTGCTTCAGTAGCAGTGGCAGCAGTCAGGAGACCTGGGCCCCTTTGAATTGTTGGGTCCCAGACAATTGTCCCCTTCCCCCACTCCATCAGTGGGTTTGTATTCACTAGAAATAGAAAAAAAACAGACAGTGTCTTTGTGACCCAGACATGAATTGTTTCCTCTGCCTGCCTGCCATGAATAATTCCATGGTGCCTCTGTGCCTACCACAGAGAATGCATAGTGTTCCGGGAATCTGGGGCTGGCATAAGTGAGTGGATTGACTAGGGAAGGAATGAGTGGGCTACATAGAGATCCCTATGCCCACTGAAAAATGTATTGGTTAATACCCTATTTTACATTATGCTTTCACTGTCTCTACACAGCTCCCTGCCATGGGAATCCTTTTTTCAGAGGCAGTCCAGGGGTGGCCATGTTACCAGGGAGCAAGTTTGAAACTGCGGTGCTACTCCAGTTATCCAAGTCAGTTTTGCCAGGACAATTTATTATCCCATGTAACGTGCACATATTGCACATCCCTTCTGAGACACATGTTCATTCTCCATTTCCACTGTCAATGCCTGTCGCTAGTTCTCCTACCTGCAGTGAGGCAGAATTGAACTCTCTCCACCTGGGCTGCTATGATGCTCGGCTGTCATTAGCATTACGTTCTTTTTAAGCAATCTGCCAATATGATGATCACAAACCACTCAAATGTAACTTGACTCACCCACTGTGCTGTCTGACTATCATGATGTGGCTTTTTACTATTCTGGGCAGAAGTAAAAGCAAGCCTAGAGAGAAAACTAGAGCCTTATTTGATGAACCAATGTTTTCAGTAAATGCTAAAAAGGATAATAAAATAACAATTTATTATTTGTTTTAGGAAGACTCCATTGAAAAACAAATGAACTAACACTTTCCAATTAAATCTTTGCATTTTTTGTTTATAGGCCATTGGGAAATAACTCAGAATTTCACAGATAATTAGTGAGTTTGTTAAAACAAGAATGGTATTTCTTTAAATATCCTGGCAAGATGGTCTTCCCCTAAGGAAATAAGATTTTATTGCAGCACAAGAGACAACTTAACTGCATATACTCCACTCTTGTATTGAGGCAGAAGTATGTTGCATCATAAATTGCATAAAGTGGTGGTTCCCCAATTTTTTTATGTCATGAACCCCCGTTACTTGTAATATTATCTATCTGTATCCACGCACACCCTGGATTCATGGTTGGGCATAGTAGCCAGAGTTAAGCCTCCCTTTCCTGTTCCCTTCTGGTGTTAGTATATGTTGGGGACAGGTTGCAAGCTTCACTGAGGAGTTGTTAATTGCCTGCATCCTATCCATGACTTACACTAAAAATACCCATGACAAAATCTTAACCTTTCCCAACCCATCTTTGGCTGGTATGTCTTCCTCCTGTGAGAGCATTTTTCTTTTCTTACACTTATAAAACAATTATCTGATTTTTTTTCATTAAGGAAAGTAATTACAGGCCACTGATTATTGTTGAGTGTTCCATAATATGATTTTTAGTTGCTTTTTTTTCCAGTGATGGTTATTGCAACCTCTTACACTGATCTGAGTCTTGTAATGATTTTACTCATTCTGATAATCCAGTTGATGAGGCAAATGTTGAAAAATCCCACTAATGTAGGCTGGAACATGTCTCAGTGTATCATGTTCGTGTAAGTGAGAAAATCCCACAGCATTTAGTAATCCTTCAGTAGTCTTGAGAAAATATGTAACAATATTATGTTTGCTCAGAAAGATTTTAGTTAATCAGTTGAGAATGCTGAATTAGATCTAGAAGCTGTATTTACTCTTGGGTGTTCCTAGATAGCAAAGGATATAGTTGGGGAAAGGAATGTGAGTTAAATTGACCTCTAATAGGAAACAGTCTCATTAAAACTCTTCTATGAGGGTGAGTCTGATAAATATCCTTCCCACAAAGGCCTTCAAGTGACTAAAATTCTTAATTAAGGTACAAATGGAGATCTGCTGTCTTTACACCTTCATTAGGACGTCAGCCTTCCTTCTCTCTCTGTATGGGGATTTATCCACTTCTACAGGATTCTAAAAAAGAAGCATCACTTCTTGGTACAGTATTTGTGCACTGATTAACTGCTTTTCAAATGTAAAGTGGAACTCATCCGGATCTTTTAAGTATAGTTAATAGCTACAGTAGGTAATCATCAGTGGTAGGCGAATGGTAAAAAATTCAGAGGTTCTGTTTGGTTCGGATACATGACCGCATGGTAGCTCTGAAAAATTGGGTGACGGTAGGAATATTCCACAAGAACCAAGTCTTACAAAATTCCCTAATAGTGAAATCCTGTTGAAGTTAATATGGGGGAGTACAATTTTAGAGCAATTTCTATACACTCCAATATTTTTTTAGCTATGAAATGCACCATGACTTTTAATAAGGCATTCATGGAATTCCTTTTTCTTGTGTTCTAATTTCTTTTTTGAAGACTTTGACTGTTGGTGTGAACCAGAAAGTGCAAGATAAAATAAAAATTGGCTTCCTGCTTGTTTTTTCTTTAAAGCATATAAAATAGCCTTTCCAAGAGACAGTAGCAATTTAATTATCACCTACTGTCTAAAATGATTTCCCATCTCTAGCAGAAATATTGGAGATAAATACTTCATTGTTCTTTTGGTTCAGGAAACAGCTTTGAACTTGAAGAGTTCAGATCTGAACCACCCTTTCTTTTTGGGTTTGCAAGTCAAGGGCCCACTTGAAAAAGTGGAAAAATCAAAACTGGCCCTCTAACACATCTCCCTAAAACACTCATTTTCACTCTAGGACAGTGAAAATTAATGTTCATAGTGACCTTTGTCAAGTCAAAAAAGAGAGTGTTGAGTTTGTTTGTTTGTTTGTTTATTCATTTTGGTTTCACCCTAGTATCTGAGTTGAAAGGTCTGGCAGAGAGTTGACTTAGGCAATATGTTACATGTGCAAAAAGGTGTGTCTCATTTATTCTTTGGTCTTTATTTACATGGATCATGTTGGCCATGGAGTTTGGTGCAGAAACTCATGTGATCAGTAGTAAATCTTGATGTCCTTTTCTCTTTTTTATAACAGGCAAAATGTATTTGGATTCTGTAGGGTTATTGCTCCTTTGTGACCCAGTGTGAATAGCAACCAGACAGAAGTTCTCTGGGATAGAACCAAGATCAGTAAAAATCTGATCTGCATAGTTTGGCACTTGATCATCGGAGCCTGGAACCATGTTATCATTATGAAGAAATAACAGAGGACTTCTGTTCTTATCTTGGCATAGTGAAGTCCTGACTGACTAGCAAGAGCAATTCGATTGTAGGAGAAAATGGAACAAAGAAGGAAAAAATCAATGTGAGGGGTCATTTCTGCTGGTTGATCCATATTGTACATTGGGCTCCATTGCAGTGCCTGTTCTGAAAGAACACAATTAATTTCCCATTAAAGTCAATGGCAGGAGATATTTCCATCTTCTGTCTGAAGGAAAGGAGGAAGTGGAAAGATACTAAAGCAGGAGAAACACACAGGTGACCAAAGCAAACGGTTTATAAAATGACTCCCAGGGGAAGACTGTTAGGGTATGTCTTCCCTTGCTAGTAGATCAGCAGGGCTGCAGTGGCTGAAGCGAGTGTCAATCTAATGCATCTGATGAAGTTCAGTTATGGTAAAAATTTGATCAGAATGTCTGACCAAATGGGTTTCTATATATTTGTTACCTGAATAGACTGTGAATCTCATGTTGACTTATTTTATATGGTATAACAAGAAGAAGAAGAAACAAAAACTCCCAGCCTTCCTCCCTCATTGACTTATGATGCTCAGCAAATGTGATCCATGGGGAGAAAATGGGGGTTGATGAAAATAGGCAAATTTTGTTACATTACAGGATTACAGTATGTGAAAACAGGCAGAGAGTATGTCTTAATCCAGGTAAAAGAATATGCTATCTGCCTTGTTTTAGACTTGCTGGTGCCTTGGGAATAGCTGTCTTGACAAAAGCTACTTTAGGCAATAGAGGAGCAGTTTGAAAACTCCTGATAAGAATCAACTTTTTTCTGCCGTGTGGACAGCTGCTGCACACTCACTGTGAAAGGTCCCTACACCAGGCTGATGCTGTGGTTTGAGATGGGAGTTTATTTAAGAGAGCACTGTCTGTATTTCACAACTCTGCAGCATGTAAAGCATATTGGCAGGGCTGCTGTTAAGACTGAATTGACTTTCAGTTTTGAATTTCAACAGACTATAGCAAGCATGTTATGTCTTCCTGGCCTCACCCTTCATTAATACAGGGTCCAAATAGCAGCTATAGACAGAATAAATCCTTTGGGGTATGAGCAGCCAAAGACCTTTGGCAGAGCTGTTGCCAAGACACAGTGTCTTTACTACAGTGCCACTGTGCCCCCCTCTCCGGTATGCTGGACTTTGCTGTTATTCACCCATGTACTTGACATAAGAAAGCAAAAGAAAGTCAGTGAGGTTCCTTTCCCTACTCTCTCAAAAGTACAGGAAGGAAATCTGACCAACAGTTACTTAATATTGCATAGCTACAGATCAATCCCCTGGCTCATCTTCATCTGGTGGCAGATCTCCTTGGCATGGCCCAACTGACCCTTCCTGCTTAGATTTTAGGGAGTGACTGGATGGTTGATATCTGAGTCTAGTGTCCATAAGGGTCACTGGTTAGGCTAACTTGCTCTCAATCCTACATTGAGCCACCAAACAAAACTTATCCTTCATTACTAGTGGACCCAAAAAATTCCTCTGTAGGTACTGCTCTGCTCTGCTATTATCATCTCAAATCGTGACTCTTAATGCATTCCAAGATTACAGCAGACAATGCATCATGTGAATTTTTGGATGAACAGTCAGTCGTGATAAAATCTGCAAAAAGTTTAGTCTTAGCAAGAACTTTTGCATCAATTTCTACATTTTTTTTCAGGGTAAATTGCTTGTGGAACTGTTGACAGTGAAAATAGCCCTCATTAAAAGGACCACTTATAGCTCAGTCAGTTGCTTGACTGAATAATTCAGTGGTTGAGCACTCACAAGGACCCATTCCCAGTTCATCCTCTGGAATTCCTGAATCTGTAAGCAGGGAGTTGCTTTCCTGTAAACTTTGTAAGATATTTAGAAAAACTCCTTTCCAATACATCATCTTAAGGTTTTTATGAGATGATACTTTCCTGGCCTTTTCACACACCGAGTGATTATCTCTCTTCTGTTTCATGTTATGAGAAGCAGGCACATTCCAATTTCCTGACAGAGCCAATCCCTTACATTGCTTTAAGTTATGAGAAGAGGACGTTGTATACCGAATTTGTTGGTCCTAGCAACTCCTGTTTAGGAGGACAAGCAGAAAAACAGACAGAAAAACTCTCTAAAATATATAGTAGATATGTCCAATGTGGAAAACATTATCCATTGTTGTGAGACCCAATGAAAGCAAAATGTGTTCCTGGTTTGAATCAGACCTGAAGTATAGAGTGTAATGCACAATGTCATTGTCATGGCATTTCTTAAGGAAAATATAATTAAAAGACAATTTTTGTTTGTATAATTTCCCTTGTTTTTAATGACTAATTCACATTAACATTACAGTATTTCTTCCTCAATTTGCATTGCCATTTTGATTCATTTCACTTTGACATCATAATAGTTTTCCAATAGACTTCCCAAATGAAGCCTTATGAACTCCTAATACAGAACTATCACCAAAAATAATATTAAAAACATGAAAAAATAATTACTAATTTTTTTGTTAATTATCACGTTCAGAGGTCTTTGTTCATTCATGTTTCACTTCTGATACATATCATCAGCTCTACAAAATAAAATCTTAGTTAGCGCAAGTGTTTTTATTTCCTGCAAGAAAAGGCAGGTATCTTCTGCTAATCCCACCTAGTTTTCCTTGTCCTCTGATCACCTTCCAATGTCTAGTACTAGTTTTCTTCTTGAAAACAATGTGTGCTTAAGTTTTCTAATTCTAAATATGCAAAATGATAAATTGGAAGTTTTCCAGTGAATTCAACCAGCTTAGGATAAAACACAATGTGCATATATGTCAAAATTTATGTGCTTATAGTTTGAAAATAGAAAAGTAGACAGAATAGTGAAGAGGGGAAAATTGGGTGTGGAACAATAATGTGAGAAGGACAAGTGTCAGGGAAGTACCTGTTAATGGACAGGTAAAAGGACTGGCTGGGGCCACCCCTTTCCCCTGTCCAGGACTGCCCCAGGGGGAAAGGGGTGCCTCCAGCCAGCCTTTTAGGCAGGGTGATGTGTACAGGGACATTGCTGGCTATGCCCTTTCATCAGGAAGTGAGGGGAATGTGTACAGTTTGCTGCATTCCTTCCTTTGCCTGGGGAGTTCAGAGGGCCAATGAACCTGGACCTACCTCAGTGGGGGAGCGTGCACTTATCCCCTGGCCATACCCTCTGGAGCTGCAGTGGCCATGGGGAGGCGCTTCTCACTCAGCCCCAAGTTCCAGTGGTGAGAGAGGACTGGGGCAGTCTCTTTTCTTGTGTCAGCCTGCATTTTGAATCCCTCACCCGAGCCCCACCTCAGAGCAATGATTTAAATGAAGCATGCATATTTTCATTTTATTTTTGAAAAAAATAAAAAGGACCTGAGCAATGCCGGGCCGGGTAAGTCTTTTAGTTTGTTTATATTTGAAAGATGAGGTGATAAGTATGATTCAAATAGGGAGAAAGCAATATATAATAAAGCTACTTTCTGTAACAAAGCATTTCTTATAAGTTTAGTTTGCTGATTTAGTAGTTGTACTGTAAATAATTAACAATAATGATGGCTGGGTAGCACCAGAGGCATTTTTGTTGGACAGAGGCATTTGGGCTAAACATTATTGTTGTCTTTTATAATTAGAGATGGTCTTAGTGCACATCTAATTTTTAATATATGTAACATTGTAAAATAGATAGTGAGGAGCTGTTATTGTTTCATTGCAGTCATAGCAGACTTCATTCTGTTGACTGAGTGATATTCTCAGTATAAGTAGGAAAATATTTATTTTATATATCATGAGCTGGGCAAACGCTGGAGTACTGAAAAGTGAATTTGGCCTACACTTTGCACTGAAAATTGGCTTGGTGACCCTGCCCTATTGCTTTTCAATGGATTTTTAGCATTTGGTGACTACAAGGAAGATTTTAGTGTCCCAAGCTTCCTAACATTTTAAGGAATAGTAAAACAATTGCTTTTTAAATGAAACTGAAGGATTTTGCAGCACCTCCAAGTTTTGAAGCATCTTTAGATTGATCAAAAAATGGGAAGAGCAAAGACAACAGTGCAATCTTGTCCATACTATTGCAAACTTTAGCCTGAGCAAAGAAATGCAGTAGAAAATCTTTACTTTTAACCTGAAAACTTTGAAACAATTTCTCAGATCTCCATGAACTGCAAAGCATGCCACATCAGAATAAAGTCATTCAGCCATTGCTGAGTTGTAAATGCACAGCGTTTTTGACTGAAACAAATGGAACAACTGAACATTTTATTTTATACATAAGGAATTCAAACACATCTGAATGGAGTTTGATGAAACGTTAAAAAAAATTGAGCAGAGACCAAGAACAGGTCTAACTGGCAAGCTCTTGCAAAGAGGAATTCATCTCAGTGTAGATTCCCTCTCCAGTTCCCTCCACTCCTGATTCCTTTCTTGGAAAAGGTGATCTGCTCTCTCTGCCACACCTTCCACCCCCAATATCTGGATCCAAACACTGCCCCACTCACAATGGGAGGGAAAGCAGGCTAAGAATCCAGGTAGGAGAAATGAAGATACCAAGACAGATAGACATTGCATATCTTCCAGTCCCCTGATTTCAAGAACCAGGGAAGCAGCCAGGGGCCCAAGCTGGTGCAGAATCATGAAGTCTCCACGCAGATAGTATGAACTTCCAAAGCAACCCTGGAAAATCCACCAGGTTTAGGATGAGACCTGCACTAGGGAAAATCCTGCCTCTGTTTCCCATGAAGAAACAATAGGAGGGAATCTCTGAAATGTCCTCCCCCTGAGTACTTTCCTATAGATTTTATCAGGGAGGAGATAATTTGGGACATTCAGCCTAAAAATGTAACCTGCAGAAAGATATGAGCCACTTAAAAAAGAGGGATGTTACAAAGGCAATGTTTTGCCTTTTAAGTTTTACTAAAGCAGTTGCTATCACAGCTTTTGTAAGATAGCCCCACAAGTCTCTGTTTACTTCTCTAGATCTTTCGCTAATGACCCCTGCAGTCATTTCCTCATCTGAAATATCATAGGCTTTTTCATGTGCATGTATTTACAATGGTTTCAGCAGAAGGCTGGAAAGAGTTCTTTGTGTGCATAAATCTGAATGAAGCATTTCTTCTACTGCTCGCGTAACCTTCTCTAGATCTTGGAAGACAAATATAGCAGGGGAATGGAGACTTTGACAGGAACCGTGTGATGATGAAGTCTCAGTTTTGATTCACTGTCACCTTGATGCCAGTCTGTCATTCGATCCTGCTGTGTTAATGGAGCAGAAGAATCTGCCTTGCAAGAGGGAGCAGAAAGAAATTGATGATTCCTCATCACCCTACAGAAACACCCTGCTACTACCTGCTGGGAATGAAAAGGAGTCTCTTTGAAGATGGGCTATAGTCAGGTTGTAGGACATCAAATGAGAGGGCAGATTCCATGAGGACTGGGACTCCTTTTAAATGAATTGGATCCTGGGGGGTTGAGCACATCACAGCTAGAGGGAAGGTGGCACTAATGACAGATGTAAGCTTCCCTGATTTAAAAGTTCTCTACTATTCCCTGATGAGTGCTCTGTTACGGAGTCAAAAGAGCAGCTGAGTTGGCTCAACAGATTTATATATAGCAACACTTCTAATTCCTTAGCGAAACAGATGCTATCTTCTCAAGTCAGAGATAGGGAACATATTACCGAGGAAAAAATAAGCATAAGAGGACAGCTAACTGTTCAGTGAGCAGCAGTTTCTGTGTAGGGGAGTTACAAAACTCTATTAACATTTTGCCAGATCTGGGTGACATACAGGGCTAGAGGTAGCAGCCGGTGTGTGCACCCTCTTCCCACCTTGCACACGTTTTGAGTGAAATTTCCTGCCCTTATTATATTGTGTTGGGCTGTGTAATGTGTTTTACTCAAAATGCTTATTTTCCTGCAAACCCTTTTGTGGCTCCTGTGGCTTCAACATTTCATCCTGCTTTTCTCCCTCACACTCTCTGAATGTGCCGCTAATCATGGTTGAGGCGGTAACAACAGAGACCTCATGATTAATGTATATAATCACTAGGTAATTTAAAAATAATAATCGTTGTGTTCTTTGTATACATTATTTAAAAAATAATAACCAATGCAGGGAAAGAGAAAAGCATTTCCTGGCAGTTAATGACTGGTTGGAGCACATAAGGGCTCAAGGCTCTTATCCCAGCTGCTCATTAACTGCCAGTGAAATGCCTAATGTGGTACTTAGTCACTATGCACCTAAAAGAAATTTTGTTTTTCCTTTCTCCTTTGTATTTCTCTGTGTAATTGACAGTTCCTTATGCTAGGCTCTCCTCCCAGTACCAAAGAGATCAGTTATCCACAGGGAGAGCAGAAGGTATGCTGCTACCCTCACCCCCTCTTGAGGATTTCTGCTGGGAGGGTGGAGGTGGGAAAGCAAATTTAGGTTAGCGTCTGAGCTGCAGAGGATTCCAAACACAAATGATTCCTGCAGAGATGTGCTGAGCCAATTGATTTCTGGCTGTCATTGTCTCATCCCCTTCCTATTGAGAGCTGCTATTTTGGGGGCAACATTAGTTCCCCTCAATGTCCCTAGCAAAAGAGATGACACCGAGAGCACGTAATTGTGAGTTTTTTTCACCATGTAGCATGGTGGTGGAAGCCATGTAATCCCAAGGTAAATTATTGGGCCAAAATATGTAATACTTTGTCTACTGCTCTGAGCCCTTTTTCCCTCTTGAGTTTGTAATTCTAATGGAAACCCTATTTCATTTCTGTGTATCAAATTCCATAAACCTCATTCAAATGAAACTCCTCCCGGAATCAATGAGAGTTTTGACAGAGGAAAGATACACTAAGGACAGGACGGTTTGGCCCTAAGTGATTTGGAAAGTGCTCTCTCTCTCTTTCGAAACAAATGTAATGGACTCCTTTGTTACAAAGGGTACAAGCACACTTATCAGTGTGAAGCACAAGTTCAACATACATTACTATGTTTATTGGGCATGTGGTATGGTATGACAGCAATAAGTAGCAAAATTCAAGAGGAGCGGAAGTTTAGGGCACCAGTCCTGAAAGACTCTTGGCAAAGGGAGGCCCTCCGGTGCTGACAAAGAGCCTCGCTGAAATCAACACCTGGGACCAAAAGTGTTCCTGCATGATCCAAGCCAGATGCTGGATCAAGAGAGTAGATTTTTCCCCCTAATCTCATTTATATGCACAATTGCATTGGAAAAAAATAACTGAAACAAACTCTCTTCTGAGATTTTCAGAACTTCATAACTGCAGGGAGGACAAAGCATCTATTAAACAAACATGATAGAAATATCATCCCTAAGTATGGCCAAAGATTCATGCTTTTTTCCCATCACTAGTTATCGGTATTCAGTGGTAAAATACCAGTTACCAGAAATCAGTGAAAAGTTTGCAGGTTTGGTGGGGTTTTTTTTTATAGACAGGAATGTTATGGTCTAAATTCTTCAAATGCTGACAATTTTAAAATACATGTTCTGAATGTATTTTGAATGTACCATTTCCATGGAAATCTTCCATGTGCTGTACATGGCGTACAGGTGACATTTCTAGTTGCAGAATCTGTTCAGGCGATTCGCTCATTTATCCCATAACTACTTCATAACAGTTAGATACACTCTGGAAATCACAAAGCTTACTTATTGTAATCCCCTCTTAGTAGGACTTCCAGCAGAGCTGTTTCATTGGTTATGGTATGTTCAAGAACACAGCCCAATAATTGGTCTCTGGTTTGGACAATGGTAAGCATGTGCACTCCTGGCATTCATGTAATCAGGTGCCTATAAAGTGGAATAAGTTGGCACTTCTGGTTTTAAAGCTTGTAGTGTGTCATGCCGATATTCCTTGTATTTCTGGTATCTGTGTTTGCACATTTTGGGTCTTCATGTCTCAAAATCAGCAGGAGATCTCAGGTGAAATGCTGGCCTTTTGAAGCCAATGGAAATTTTGCCCCTGACTTTGCTGTGATGAGCAATATGTATGAGAGTTTGTCTGTCCGTCTGTCTGTTCAAGAACTCCTCCAGAATGGTAAGAGATTGGACTGGCAAATTCAGTATACAGTTTCCTGTGATAATACCTTAAAGCAAGGTAAGGATTTGGTGTGTGAGGAAAATGAGATGTGCCTGAAATGGGATTGCTTTTCATAAAACCGTACCAAAAAAAAGAGACAGAATTACCAGGAGGGTGAAAGGGACTGGCTAGAGGCATCCCTTACCCATCCAGGGCTGTCCCAACCCCAAGCATCCCACCCCCAGGTGCCCTTTAGAGAGGGTGAAACTCCCCCCCTGCCCCCTGATTAATACGAGGACATTGCTGGATATTCACCTTTGTCAGGGAGCGATAGAAATGTGCAGAGTTTGCTGTATTCCTCACTCTGGCTGGGGAGCACAGGGGGCGGAAGAACCTGGAAACTGCCCCAGTTGTGCCCTCTGGAGCTGCAAGCTGCTGTGGTGAGACAGGCCTGAAGTAGTCCTCTCTCCCTGGTGCAGCCTGCATACGGAACCCCTTCTTCCTGACCCAGCCTAGAACAGTGATTTCAATGTACATTTTCATTTTATTTTCAAAACAAAAAAAATTAATTGTTAAGGACCCAAGCAACACTGGGTAAATCTTCTATTGATTATCTTTCCCTTCCATCCCTGTTCTTCACCACTTTTATTTATAAGATCAACTTCTATCCTTTCTTTTCTATAGTAAAAGGGAGTTGTCATACCATGTTCACATTGTTTAGTCTTTTGTTTTATGTTACACAATATCTTTAAATGCCTTGGCAAGTGTGCACTTTCTAAAAACAGTGATTTATTTCTATTTTATTATCTATTAACTTACACAGAAGTCTTATAGACAGATTGTGATTACCTTTCATTGACTAATACCTTGGTCCACACCCAGTCCCACTGGCTTTAATACAATCTGCTTGTGGAGAAATAGTCAACATGTGAGAGAGCTGGTCAAAGTCTGGTTCTTAACGATACAGGGTCAAATTTCCCTACCCTGACTTGTGATAATTCCTAGTTTGTTGACAAATAGTCCCTCTGAAGTTGACAGGACAATTTGCAGTGTAAAGAGTTCCTCAACAAGAGCAAGGGTGGTGGAAAATGTCCACCAGAATGTTGACTCTTTCTCTAAAATCAGGTTATAGGGCTTTTTGCCTCCCTCTTCTCCCCCGCCCTCACTCTCCCTCTCCCCCGCTCCACACACACACTGTATATACATCATAGTCATGTGCCTGGGCTATCTACAGTTGTCTCCTCCACAGTGTGGTCATGAGGGCCACATAGACACATACATATATTTTAAAATATCTGGCTGTCTGGTTGGGAGAAAAGAATACACCACAATCCTTCAAACAGATATGTTAATTTCTGCCTGTACAACTATGTCTGCACTGTAAGTTGGAGTGTTATTCTGTTACTCATGTACATACACTCAAGCTAGCTCCCACTGAGTATAAATAGCAGTGTGACTGCAGTAGCACAGGTAATGGCAAGCTGGTCCAAGTACACAGCGACCAGGTTCAGGCAGGTTTGTACTCTGCATGGCTCAGCCATGCCTCTGCTCTTGCTACCAGTATTATTTCTGGCTGCACTGTTAATTATCTACTATATATTTTTGAGAATTTGTGCATCTGTGTCTGTCTGTCCATCAATCTGTTTGTTCAAGAACTCCTCCTAAATGGTAAGAGCTTGAACCACAAATTTGGAATGTGGCTTCCTCTTCTCCTAATTTATGGCAAGGTCAGGGTCTGGTTGTGCCAAGAGAATGGGATGTGCCTGGAATGGGATTGTTTCACATCAGATGGAAAGAGAGGAGTGTGAGAGCAGGGACAGTTGTAGTCATGAATGACCACAGGAGACAACAAGCACCCCAGCCCTGCGGAGAGCTGCTTGCCAGCAGCATGGTCCCTGCCATACCAGATGGTCCTGGGGAACAGTTGCTGGCTTCCGTGCAGTCCCCACCACCACTGGGAGCAGCTGTTGATCAGGGTGCCCAGCTCCTGCTGTCCTAGGGAGAATCTAGAGGGGAGCCTGCACAGCTCCTCTTTCCCTGGGCCGGCCCTGGGGAGAAGCCTGAGCAATGCCAAGTATGTCTTCTAATACTCAACAATAGCAAGCAGTAGTCTTTGTGCATAAGGTGGGGAATCCTACCTCTAGCTTGTAAGATGGGCAAAGCCTTAGTTTAGCACTGGACAAACCAAAATATTGTAGATCATGTTCTTGAAAATAAAATGTTGACTATCTTGACTAATCCTTTTTTTTGGTACTTTGAGATTTAGCATTGGAGTGCCATCACCCTCAGTAATTGCTATCCATTGAAGACCAAATATGGTATTTCCAATTATGGTGTCATTCCTACATATTAATCAATATAACAGTACATATATTGGACTGGGCAGGAAATTTTTATAAGGAATAAATGCAAACTGCAATATGTGTTTCTATATTTTACCAAAGTAAACATTGCTTTGGCCTTATTAACAAGCATTACTAGGCTGTTGTTAGAAAGAGAGGCATTGATTACAGGTGTTTTAACACCTGCTTTGAGATGAATTTGGGAATCACTGGTCTCCTATGACTTGAGAAAAACAGCTTTACTCTTGATATTGTTCTAATAATGATGCTTGGCAGCCAAGTTGAATTATAATACCACAGCCGTGACTGCTGATGGGTTCATTGAGCACAGTCAGTGTACAGAGCAGTCTATCTGTCAGACCATCTCCAGTGGGATATCCAGGCAGACCTACACCCAGGAGCTGGGAAGTCTCAGGGCTGTAAATTATTAGTTCATGCCACATGCTATGAAAAGAAGTACTCAGGGGATTAGAACAGCTCTGAATTTAATGCTAATTCATGGGTTGCATTCAGTATTGTGGAAGCTTGACAGGAAGGATATGAAAATCAAATAAAACAGTGGTACTGAAATTTCCCAAGATCACAATGCCATGCCTTACGGGGGACCAGTAGATATTGTTGCTTAATATTATTACAGAGATTTAGCAAAACAGCTGGAAGGCAGAGTACAAAGTAGATTTTTCTTTGTGACTTATCGATAAAACATTCCTGCAAATGTTTAGACTATGGACTAGCGAACACATATTCTGTGGGATTTTCAAAAGAGTGAGGATGGCACATGGTATGAAAAGTGAGCACCTGTTGCTGACCATGCTTAATATCTATGGGTATGTCTACACTACAGAGGAAGATTGAAGCTGCTGCTATCGATCTTCCAGGGTTTGAATTAACAGGTCTAGTGAAGACACGCTAAGGGGGGGACTCCGGTTGATGCCGGTAGTCCTGCTTCCACAAGTAAGGGAAGTCAAAAGGAGAGAGTTCTCCCTTCAACTTCCTGCAGTGAGGACCGGGCTAGAAGGCAAGTTAAGGTACTTTTACTTCAGCTACATAATTAATGGGCTTAAACTGCAGCAAGGGAGGTTTCGGTTGGACATTAGTAAAAACTTCCTAACTGTTAGGGTGGTTAAACACTGGAATAAGTTGCCTAGGGAGGTTGTGGAATCTCCATCTCTGGAGATATTTAAGAGCAGCTTAGAGAGACATCTATAAGGGATGGTCTAACGGTACTGGGTCCTCCTGCTATGAGGGCATTTCAAGGTCCCTTCCAGTCCAGTTCTAATGTTCTATGATTCTGTGATTAATGTAGCTGAAGTTGCATATCCTAATTCAACCTTATCCCACAGTGTAGGCATACCCTATGAAATTTTTCAAAGCAAAGGAAGGGTGCAGTTAGAACTCAAAAAAAGATATCTGTCTGTTCACCCAGAGAGAAAGCTGCTGCCATTTAAGGATATGGTATTCTGGCACCATGCAGTGGGGTGGGAATGCAATACACGAAATGGGCAGGCACTGTGGATCCAGCATCTGGAGGGAAAATCTGTCATCAGAGACCCCTTTGTGCTAATTTCCTTATAATTAGGACTTGGAAGACTGCAGGGAAGAGCACTATCATTCGAGTTTTGGCTTGTAGGGTCACAATCCACAGTTCAGTAGCTCCCCCTCACCAAACCACACCAAGGTACAAGATGCACATCGTAGCCCCTGGTGTCTTTTTGTAGTTTGGCACGATGGAAACCCAGCCAGAAATGCCATGTCATGACGTTCCCTAAAGGCTTGGTGCTGGTGGTTTGGGATGGTGTTTGAATCTATATTGATTAGACACTGCTATCTGCTCAGTAGCAGCAATTTAAATATTTCCTCCTGGCTCCCTTTGTACCAGGAGATTAAAAGACATTTTCAGGACTGTAATGAAAAACAGGCTTACCAAATGTGTGGCGCAAAGTACATGAGCTTGATGGGCGCATTCAACCCAAACAGCCAAATGCAGCTGCTGTGACACTGAGCAGTGCTGCAGAAAGACAATGGATGTAATCATGTGCTGGCTACACAAGTGTGTGTGTGTGTGTGTGTGTGTGTGTGTGTGTGTGTGTATTTCTTCCTCTCCGTTGCCAACACTGAAGATAAAAGGCAACATCGAAAAGAGGCTTTATAGGATGTATAAGTGAAGAGGTTACATGAAACATACAATAGGCAAATTCTAGAGCTGCCTAAAACCACTTTCTCTTCTGCTGTCAGGTTTAGCCTTTCCTAGAGCCAAATCCATTTTTCTCCATTTCTCTACATTTAGAAAACTAAGCGAGAAAAGAAATTACACTGATTTGTTTTCGGGCTCTCACTCTGGTTTGTCATTTTGGATGATGGTTAACAGATGGCGGTGATGTGTGTGGCTAAGGTGCCTCTACCCAAGTAACAAGGCAGTGGCCTGTTATGTGCCAGATAGCAGCATGGACTAGGATAATTCTCAGGATAAAAAAAGCATAGCATGCTAAGGTCTTGCTAATGTTGCCTCCTATTCATCTAGCCTTTTTAGTCAACTGAGCTCAAGAATTCCCTTCCAATCTCTGAGTACAACCAAAAAACCCTGGCCTTCAATACACCACAGTTCACTGCTTCATTCCTGCCATCAATTAGAACCGTGATTGGATGTGAAATAACAGCAAAGGCTATTTAAAATAATAGTGTGGTTTATCTTCCACACAGTGATCAGTGAGTAACAAAGCTGGTAGCCACCCAAGCTGCATTTTCCCTTTCAGCTCTCCAGCTTCCTTCTCCCAGTCCACATTTGCCAGAGCCGAGTCTAAAACTTTGAAACGAGTTAATAAAGCTGGTGCACCTAGGCTTGGGGTATCTTATCGTGACTTGTCTAGGACAATCTTTATGGAAGCTGCAATAAAGACAGAACCAATAGGAACACATCGAAGTTATTCTAACCATCTGTAAAATGTATTAGAATGGTATCCTTTATATATGTCACAGCGGGTCTGCCCTATAACCCCTTCTCCTCTCCCCTGCTGATCTAGTGTGCTGCTGCTTGCACTCCTGCCTCAGTACACCTGCCTCAGTACACCTCAGTACTCCTGCCTCAGTACACCTCAGTACACATCTTGTACTCAGCACTCCTGCCTCAGTACTCCTGCCTCAGACCCTCTTATGGTGTGGAGTCTCTGGGAGCTCCTCTGTCTTAGAAGAATGTCTTTATCTAAAAGTACCTCTGCACAATTGGCTTAAATGGTCTTTCATCACTCCCAAGTGCTTCTTATTCAACTAACTACATGTCATGATCACAGATAGCCTGGATTTAGATTCCCCTTAAAAGGGCCAGCAACCCTGTGATGATACAGAATTTTAAAATCAGTTCGTATCTTTGCTAAACATTCAGTATGCTGGTTTAAAAATCCTTTAGAAAGGTCACCATCCCCTCTTAAATTTCACAGAACTTTTCCATAAGGAAGCCTTTACCTCAAATTAGATATGGCTTTCAAGGAAATCCGGCTATCTCAGTATTTTTGCAGCCAACTTTCTATAAAAATGTAAATTCAGTATGTTGTATGGTCTTTTTTGAGCATAAACTTCTAATCTGATCTGCAGTTACAAATCCTGGGTGCATTAACTGAGCAGAGCTAATAGAAGAACTAAGCACATTAGTGAGCCAATTAGTCATTTCTTTTATGATTTGGTAGTGTTTACAAGGCAGTTGAGATGGAAGCCCAGGTTTCCTCTTTAGCATTTGGATCAAAAGTGGATACATTTGAGATGACTAACTCATTTTAAATAGGTCACGATGGATCAGTCAGGTGGAGCAGTGCAATGCTTGTCAGATTCAGTTACCAAAATAAATGATTTAGCATGCGTTCACATCTTCTGTGGCTTGGAAAGCAAAACTCTAGGACAGCTACTGTTTTTGAAACCAAAAATACAAATACAGTAAAACTCCAATAGTCCGGCATCCAATAGTCCGGCACTCCTGATAGTCCGGCATCAAAATGGCAAGAGCCTAGTGAGTGAACTTTGGCAAAAAATGAGTCAGAAGGTAACAGCAGCAGCAGCTGAACTGAGCAAAAAGGGTAAAAAAGGCTTAAAAAAACTAAAACATTACAGTATACTGTATACAGTATGTACAATAAAAAGGGTTAAGAACACTTTATATACAGTATATAATGTATATAGTATATATATAACCTGCTTATAGTACCTCCTGATAGTCCGGCATATCTGATAATCCGGCACCACCTAAGACCCATAGGTTCCGGATTATCGGAAGTCTACTGTAAATGGGAAGAATGGGAGTTCACTGTGCACTAGCCTTGTGTTTACAAACCTTACTTTGTCTTGGGATGATTATCAAGTCTATAATTAAATATAAAGAACCTCCATATGCATGTCCAAAATGCTGTATTACTTGTAAGGCAAAATAAGTCCACATGACTCATGGATTGTTTGCAACATGATGCAACCTAACACTGCTGTATTACCAATACATTTTTGTCAAAACATTCTTGTGACAGGGTCCACTAATCTTGAATGAATGCTTCATATTGGGTGTGTCTGCATTGCGCTCTCTGTTTTTCAGTGCTTTCTGCTGGCAATTTCTCTCTTTCATGTTGGTTTCAGTGACTGCCCTCTGGCAGTCCCTGAGTGAAACACAAATAACTGAGATTAATGCTCCAACAAGACCTATCCCAATAGCCTGTTGGTCTTGCCTTTACCTTCACCTCTCCTTGAGCTCAGTCCTTAATGATATCGATGCTATTGCAGTAACCTGGTTGGTCTTCTGCAGCACTCAGTGGGCTAATTCTCAAATAGTCCCTACTCCATAATGGAGCAGTGCCACCAAGGCTTCCTTCTTGGAGACTCTTCAGTCTATAGTGAGCCTCAACTGATCCCAGCTCTCCAGTTGAGTCTCTGTTTCTGTTCGGTTCATTCCCTCTCCAGGGCATTAAAATTCAGTATACTGACCTTTTTCAGGTTCTTCAGCCCCTTCCCTGGGTCTATGTAAACTCTCTTTTATGGACACTCAACCCTCTTCACCTGTAATTTAAGGAGAGACATGGACTTTACTACTCCAGGTCCCAACCTAGCAATCCTATAAACAGCCACCGTGTGCTATAATCTTTTAACTATTTGCAGTATCTACTGTTCCCTGGCTCACTTCCCATGTAGCCCCTTCAGCTTCCACTTTGCCCTTCTTGTGGTTAGAGCCCTGGCAATCGTCTACTGGTCCCAGTTAGTATCTGCTCCATCCCTGGCACTACAGATCCTTCAGCTGTCCAGGAGCACTGTCTCTGCTCCTCTAGCTCCAGGCAGCAACTGACTTGTTCCATCCCCGAAGCTCCTTTTATCTGAACCTGCAGTGTTCTGATTGGCTGCTCCTTGTAGCTTCTCTCTGATAGGCTGTTTTCCCCTCAGCCATGCAAAGTACCTTGAAGGATTCAACTCTACTGCTCTTTCTGAGGTGGAATGACCAAGAGGCTTCCGAAAGGGGGCTTCATGGCCTTTATGCTATCAAAGTGCTTCATGATCACATTTTCCTCACCTCAAATATCAGCCCTGATCAGCATCTGCTATACATAACTAATTATGTAAATATTAAGGTTGGCATACCAAACATAGGGAAGATTCTTCTTTTAAAATGCAGTTTACAATTTCTTTACATTTCTGGAGGCTTTTTTTTTAATAAGACCTTATAATGGGATTTCCAGTCCTAACTGAATACTCATGAAAGAGAAACTAAAAGTAGGGTGACCAGATGTCCTGTTTTCAAAGGAACAGTCCTGTATTTAAGCCCTGCTTCAGGTGTCCTGACTTTTTCTTAAAAACAAGCAAATTGTCACGTATTTTCTGTCTCCTCCCCCCCCCCCATCAATATTGGCAGGTTCCTTTGCAGGCCAGGCCCCTGTTTGCTAGCTGCCCACCCTCTAGCAGAGAGTGGGTGGTCAGTGGCCAATTATTGAGGTAGCGGGGCAAAGCTACAGCGCACGGAGCTGGCCACTTTCTTTGTTGGTCTGCCTTATCCTATTTCCAGCCAGCACTAGCTGCACCCTAGGACCAGTAGTGGTTGGTGAGTGTGAGCAGGTGCCTCTGCTGCCTTCCCATTGGTCCTTATGTGCTCTCCCTCTTGTTGTCTTCTCCCTGCTGTGCTCCTTCGTATCCTCAATAGCACTGTTCATCCATATCCCTTCCTGCAAAGTGCATCCCTTCCCACAACCCTGAGTGTCCCCTGTGTGTTGCAGCTCCAGGCACCAGGAATTGTCCTAGGGGCCCAGGCAGGCAAGGAGGGTGGAGAGCTCCAGCCAGGGATGGTGTGACGGACCGGACCGGGTCTGGGCACCGCTGAGGCGTCAGCTCAGGGTGAATTGCTCAAAACCAGGGCTACTTACAGCCCTTGACTGGAGATAGAAATTTCCCAAATAGGCACAAACCAGATACACCGAGCGCTTCAGCTGTCAAGCTGGCCAGCAGGAAGTCTCACGAGCAAAACCCCTCAGACATCTCAGCTCTCCTTGTGCCACAATCAGCCCTGGGGCCTTATGCACAGATAAGAGGTTATAGAACCCGATTTCACCAACTCCAAACAGATCATCCCGGTCCCAAAGAGCCAGTCACAGTCCCCGGTCAATTTACACTTTAGATTTTCCCTACAAGAGCACGTTGAGTCAATCCTTTAGAATCTAAAATCTAAAGTTTTACTAATAAAAGAAAGAAAAGGCTGAGAGTAAAATTGTTAAGGAGAATACATTACATACATCAATCGTCAAGTTCTTGATGCAGGCTTTTGGCAGAGATGTTACAAACTGCAAGCTTAAAAGTCTCTGGTGTACATCCTAGTGTCAGGATGGGTCAGCAATCCTTCCCGGCTCTCTGTCCCTAGCAAGGATGCATCTGGAATCACTAGCAAGATTGAAGACAAGATGGAGACAGCCTCATGGCACTTTTATATTCCTCGTGTCTCCCAGATTCTCTCAATGAGTGATATTACTGTATCACATTATGATTGTGGCCAAATAGTTGTCTAGATGCAAAGATTATCATAATCACCATAAAAACCCAGATTTGGAACACAGGTGTCCTGACTCAAAATCCGCTGCTGTTCAACGCTGCCTTCTAGGTGCAAAATCCACCTGCCAAGGGAAAGTTTTTCCTGCGCCATGAAAAGTACTGGAAACCATTAAGAATCTGAAACTCAGACTGAAACAAACCATTTTAATATGGATCCAATGTGCTCTTATAATTTAGACCTCTATGTTCCTGTTCCTCCCCCCTCCCACAAATAGTGTCTGAACTTGTTAGAAGGGAGGGGAGACCAAGAGATCTGTTGCCATCCATGTCTAGTGTATTCAGGGATCAATGCTCTCAAATAATTAGAGAAGCAGAGGGATTGCCTTGGATGAGATGTTTTACAAATTCTTGCTGTAATTGGGGACATAAAGGTAAAAAAAGAGATTTTAAAAATTTGAGCTGCATTCCGCTACTACCTGAGGCAGCTGGAGCATGTTGCCAGTGTAATCTGGCATATAGCTTTGCAAGGCAAGCTGGAGCAGTTCACCTGGGGTTCTGTGTCTGACCTGTCTGTCCCTGATGACACAATACAAGCTTATGTAGGTGGCATGAGAAAAAAGTGAAAGAAGCAAAAGTACCCATCATTGTTTTATAGCCCAATCTGAGTAAGATACAAAAAGAAAGTAAACAGAATGTATGGAAGGTACATTAGAGAGAGGGCCATCAGGAAACCTGTTCTAGCGCACTCATTTTCAGGGCTCCATCCGAGGAATAGTTTACAAAACCCTGGAGGCTCTTGTAAATCATGCCAGATGACAATGTAACCCTGAGGCCCATACATGAGCTGACAAACAGAACAAAACAGAGAACCCTCCAGCCTTGCCCTTTTTTTGTCCTTGCACCTGGGCTGAACAGAGAGTAGGAGGAAAAAGAAGCTGGGTATTCTGCCAATTGCCAATCTCTTTCAAGTGAGAGATCTCCCTGGTTATCTTTTAGCCTCTGTGCTGCCAGAGGGGCTCGAAGGGGCAGAATGCATCAGAGACATGATGGGACAGAATATCCTTTTTATGGGATCACTATAACTGTTCAGCTGATTTCTGATCCATTTGTATTATGACAAAATAAATATGTATGCCAGAGCACGATGATCCCTCTCAAAAATACTCTTCTCTATTTCCTATCAGCCCCAGCCTAAGTGGCTCAAACTTAGCAAAGCATGCTTTTCAATGGGAAGCCTGGGTGTTCAGTGATAAATCATTCTGGGAATTCATCTCAAGCTTGATGTGAGTCAAAAATGAGTTCTCAGTGGGATGGCTAAGAGAAATGATCCTTGGTAAAAATGACCATGCGAGGGAGAAAAGCTATATGCTTGTTCCCAGAATGGTAAATTACTTGAAAAGATTTCAGGTAATCCAAAGACAAGAAGTGCACCTATGTTTTGTAGAGAATTTTTCCTTTAAATACCATAAGTGCTTAACTTTAATTGGATTTTTTTCATGACTGGAGTGGGATATAAATCCCCTAAATATCAATAAGGGGAAAATCAACAGTCCCCCTGCCATCCCCACAATGGGTGTTCCTGCATCATTGACAGAGCATGTAGGTGTTGCTTTAATGTGTGCTGCTACTGCATGTTGTAATATTTCATTTCATTTCCTCTACACTGATTATGAATAAACCATACTTTTATCTTCATTTAGCAAGTGTGACTTGTCTTATATGTAATTGCTTTCCTCTTCAGCTTGCATGCAAAAAGTACATCTATTAGTTGGAAGGGTGGAGGGAGGGAGGGAGGGTTAAAAAAGGACAGCTCTTTAAAAAATGTCCTAGTAAATATCCGTTTCTAAACAAGGACAGTTTGTAGCTAGAGGTGATTTCTAAATGAAAATATCTCCTATGTCAATGTAATAGGAAAGCAGAATAAATACACCAGTAGGACAGAACCTCAGCTGATGTAAATGATCACAGCCCTTTTTACTGCAGTGGAGCTCTGCCCAATTACACCGAGTTTCTGGCCCTATAATTTTTGATTGCCACCCACCCACGCTCGAAGGCTAATTACCTCACTAAAGATTATCGTCAGTACAACCACTAGCAGACTGATTGTGCAGTGGAGTAACATTATCGAAAGTGTCTAAGGAGTTTAGGAATATAAATCTCATTTTCAAAAGTAACTTTGGCACTGAAGGCCAGATTTTTAAAAATGTCAGATGCCTACTAGGATTTTTCAAAAACCACCGCCATGGCAAATGCTCATTTATTTCAGTGGGAATTAGATATCATGCTGCTGTTGGAAGTCCCACTTAGTGCCTGTCTGCTTCTTTGGATGCCTGAAGACTTTAAAATCTGACCACTAAGGGCATATCTAGACTACTGGGAATGGTCAAAAGAGGATATGTAAATTCTCCGGGAATTTGCATATCTTATTCCAATCACACTTTCGAAAGCAAAGCTTTTGAAAGTGAAAGTAATTAAGATGCAGCTTTTTCGGCAAACTGCCCCCTTCATCGAAAAGCCGCTTTCCCTCAAAAAGGAGGTTTATGCGGCTTTTCGACAAAGGGGCTGGGGGTTTTGCCAGAAAAGCCGTGTCTTAATTACTTTCACTTTCAAAAGCTCTGCTTTCGAAAGTGCGATCGGAAGA
>JANRFK010006693.1:23988011-24010492 GCA_030068395.1 Apalone spinifera
AGCTTTTCTGGAAGAGATCTTCCAGAAAAACTTCTTTCGAAAGAGAGTGTCCACACTGCCAAAACGCATTGAAAAAACGATCTGCTTTTTTGAAAGATAGCGTCCACATTGTTGGACACTATCTCACATTTAAGTTGTGATTATTATGGAGTGGCTACCAGGGTACCTGTGCTTTTACTTGGAGGCCTCTTCTATCGAAAAAAAACTCCTCTTCCCCGTCCATACATGCCTTTTTCCAAAAGAGCTCTTTCGGAAAAAGGCTGCTTCTTCATAGAAAGATGTTTACCGCTGTCAGGAAAACCCCTGCATTCTTTTTACTTTCTGTCAAAAGAACACAATTGCAGCATGGACGTAAGTGTAATTTTTCCAGAAAAATTGCCATTTTTCCAGAAAAACTCTGCAGTGTAGACATACTCACTATGTGTCTGTTCCAGATGTCTAGAAGTCCGTTGGAGTTTTGCCTTCAAAAGACCTCCAGGCTTATGCTCTTTGGAACAAATTCATCTATAATATCAAGTCCATGATGTTCTTGTGTTATTGTTAACTTCATATTTGGTGGCAGCCCTCCACATAGTATGAGGCCATGTCTACAGTCCCTTTTTCTCCCAAGATTGATCTGTCTCACATAAAATCAAGCTTATGCATCTAACTTTGACCTAACCTCATAGTATAGAGCAGGCCTCAGAACCATAACACCCATTCTTTTGGAATCTTTGGCCCTTTCATTTCTATGAGTGTTTGATGGGTGGAAACCAAACTAGTCAGTCTTTAGTCCAGGACCACTTCAACTACTTCCAAGTCTATAAACATACCAGTAATCATTTGGGAAATTGCCTTCTCTCATTTTTACATTAAACCATTGCATTCTGTTAGTAATGAGCTAATGGATTTTAGCCATACCATGTGACTTTAAATCTTTTATAACTTCTTTGCACAAATATTTTACTTGAGTTTTCTACAAACTTTTCCCTCCAAAAGTGAAAGTTCACATGCAAAATACAATAAATAATTGGTTTCCCAGGGAGAAGCGTGTCATCTTCACAGGCTAGAAAGGATAGTTTTTCTTTTCCTTAAATCAAATCCATCCTACAATATTTACCTGATTATTCAGCCATTACGGGATTTCATTCCATAGGGCCAAATCCTGCTTTCATTTACAGTCATAAATCCTATACAGTCAGTAAAGTTACTAAGGGTTTACAATGATGTATGTTGATCCTGATCTCTAAATACTAGAAAGTGTGTATGACCAAATACTCTTCTACTACTTGGTGAATTCCCAAAATATTTCACTTATATTTTTGTAAAGAAATTTCATGTTGTTTTTTAATAGCTATAACACATTAGAAAACATTGAAGTTACAATACTTGTATGTACTCAGACACAGCTTGTATGGCGTGATTTCTGGAAGTGATAAATTCCAACAATTATTATTGCAAGCTAAGCTATTGGTTTATGCAAATTTCTGGGGATGATTCAGTTGGACTTCTGATTACACAAAGCCTTCTGATAGGATTAAACTGTCTGGCAAAATATGTAAAGACAAAATAGGCTGATTTTGCTAATATCCAAGCTATTGTAATAATTTGATGTCTCAAATTACATTAATAATTATGACAAAAACATTCCCTCTTCACATAGGTTTTGTTTTTATGTAGGTTGACAGTAAAGCTCTTCTGCTGATGTTGTTTGTATTATTGTAGTGCCTAGGAGGCCTTTTCATTGATCAGCGCCCCATAGTACAAGGTGCTGTACAGGCACAGAACAAATTAGGGTTGAGCTTATGTTCTAAGTATAAGACAGGAGACAGTAGCTGGATACTGACAAGAAACAGTGAGTTCAGCATGACAGGAATCATCTCAACACATCAGTGGCCTAACTATTGTAAATGTTTTGTTGATATCATAGCAAAGGAAGATTTTAAGGAAGGATTTGAAGGAGAATGAGGGAACCTTGAGTGAGGAGCAGGATGAGTGAAAGTAGGAAGGTATTTGTCTGCAAATGTAACAAATGGATGGAGGCTAGCATCATGGGCTGATTAGAGGTTGAGCTAACTTATCAGTAGTGAATAGTATCTATCCTAAGATAGGGATAGTTTTGAAAGGCCTTTAAAATAAAGACACAGAGTTTGTGTTTGGTACCACAGAGACGAAGCATGAATGGTGAGATGCAGCAAGAGGGATGATGTGGTCAGAGAGAGATGCGCTAGGAAAGTGGTCTTTGGGGGGAGGGATAGCTCAGTGGTTTGAGCATTGGCTTGCTAAACCCAGCGTTGTGAGTTCAGTCCTTGCGGAGGCCACTTAGGGATTTGGGCAAAAATTTGTCAGGGATGGTACTTGGTCCTGCTGTGAAGGCAGGGGACTGGACTCAATGATCTTTCAAGGTCCCTTCCAGTTCTAGGAGATAGGCAATCTCCATTAATTTTTATTTTTATTTTTTTTTGCCAGGTGGATATGAACAGGGCATGACTGTATTTGTCAATGCCAGAAAAAAGGACATTGCAGTAAGCAAGATGATGAAAGCCTGGATGAGAGTTTTAGTTGTGCAAATGGGCAGGAAAGGCCATATCTTACAGAAGTTAAACAGAAAGAAACAGCAAGATCCAGAAATAGCCCAGATATAAGGACCCAGAAAGATGTCTGAGCTGAAGATGATCCCCAACTTACGGGCAGGAGAGAAGTGGAATGGTAGTGTTGCCCACAGGAATCAAGAGAGAAGATGGAAATAGTATTGGGGATATGGAAATTAAGAGCTGTGTTTTAGCCAATTTGATCTTGAGCAGACAACCATGAGATGTCAGAGACAGGTGAAGATTTTAGTTAAGAAAGAAGGAGGCAGGTCTAGTGGAAGAGAAAGAGATCTGTAAGTCATCAGCGTAGAGATAGTAGTTGAATTTTTGTGTTTTGCAGATGAAATTAACCACAGATTAGATATAGAGGGACCCAAGGACAGAGCCTCACAGAAAGCAGGGGAGAGCAGATGAAGATCCTCTTAAGGACATATTGAAGGACTGATTAGGGAGGTAGGAAGCGAACCTAGAGAGGACAGAGTCCCAAAAACCAGAGAAGAACAAGTGTTCAAAAAGAAGAGCCTGTTTGACAGTGTCAAAGATGGCCAGCAAATTCAGGAGAATGATTGACTATTGGTTCTGAGATTTGCTAGGAAGGAGGTCATAAGAGACTTGGGCAAGAACAGTTTTTTAATAGTCTGCAAATGGGGTAACCAGAGTGGAGAAGGTCTAGAGTGGAATTGGAGAAGATGAATTACTGACATAAGTGGTAAACAGTGAGTGGATCCCTGCCTCCCCGCCCACCCCCCGGGGTGAACCATGGGACTGCTGTGATCTCTTAACCCTCTCCAGCCTGGGCTGACTTTCACAATGCTAGTGACCAACAGCAACCTCTCCAGGCACTGTTATTACCTAGCACAACTGCATATGGATCCCAACGCTCAGCTAGATTGCATGAATCTCTCAGAATAAGGCACCTGTCGAATCCACGCACACAGTTCAGCTCCCAATATTGTACCTCCGGATTATACCCTCTAATTTTTAATTGGTTCACCACTTCATCAATGGAAAGTGGACATACACCAGCTTTTGTAAAACCTGAGTACGTATACCACATATTTCATATAAACTTGCTGGTAAAGGTAAACAATAAAGCAAGCATATTGACTACAAAATAGAATTTAAGAGACTGTAAGTGATAGGCAAAAAGTCAGACTAGTTACCAAAATTAAATAAATCAGAATAAAATAAAAACAAACAGTCTAAACTCTCTAAACCCTGTGAAACTGGGCAACAACTAATAAGGCAGTTTTTCTCAACCCAGTGGATATTATAATTCATAGTACCCAGATTTCTCCATATGAGCCAGTCCCCTCTGTTGGAAGCTTCAGGGCACTTGTTGTTTACAGCATGGTGGGGCAGGAGAAAGCCCAAGCATAGGTCCCTGAGTTTAGTTTCTATATCCTCAGTCCATCTGCTTGGGAAGCTCAAATCCAGACATGTCTGATGGCATTGCTGAGTTTCCATGCTAGGTTGAGCAATTTCCCTTGTGAGGCCTTATGCAAGTGAGTCATTGCCTTGTAGCTCCCTAGATGAACAATGGCTGCTGATAGCTGCTTGACATCTGTCTGGGCGCTGGCTACTCTCTTTGCTCTTATCTTTGGGGAGCTAACATCTGGTTGAGTCCCAACTTACAGCATGTTTTAATGATAGCCATGCAACACAATCTCATAACTTCATAGGCACTAATGATATAGTTATATGGATAGAGAAATGACTTCAACAGATTGTAACCTTTCCTTGCCACATTACAAGGCATCCTTTATATGTAAGATCACAGTGATCTAAAAATGAGAGCATATGGGGGTCACAGGGCTTCTTTAAGGTATAGAACATCACAAACAGCATAGTCAATTATCTTAAAGATGAATTGGAAAAGAGGAATAAGGCAGCAGATGGGGAGGCAAATGAGAAAAGAGAGGGGGCTTTTGAACACAGAACAAAACTAGAAATATGCAATATCAAATGATAGATAAACTATAGTTATACGTTGTGTCTTTCCTACTAAAGGAAATTGGTTGAGTCAGTCAGAACCAATATCGTGGTTCTGATTATGGTGACTTGAAAAACCGAATCTGATCTTACCCAAAGTTCAGACTGTTCTTCTCATTACAGGGAAAGGTTTGAACTATAAACACATATTCACAATGATGTAAAAATTATGATCTCAATAAAGATGCCAGATTTATATCTTATTACAACAATCTTTGGTACAAAGGTACAAAACTCCTGTACCTTCCCCCTGCCCTTTTTTTTTTGTTCCATCATTGCAGGGGTGTTAATGTGCTACTTCATCTGGGGCTTAACTACTTCACCACTTTTCACTTGGGAATGATCCCTTAGAATATTTGTAAACTACTAGTCCTAAACAATCTGTTCTGCTTGGGATTTAGCTATGACACTCTGTGTATCTTTGAGACGTGAAGAAGAGCTCTATGTAGCTCAAAAGCTTGTATTGTTCACCAGAAGAAGTTGGCAAAATAATGTATATTACCCCACCTACCTTGTCTCTTCAGTTTGAAGCATTAAGATGAACTTTTGCATTTTTTATCCAGCTGGCTGACAACTGCAGCTCAGTTTGAAATGGTTTGATGTGGAGTGAACCAGGTCAGGAGTGATTTAAATTAAATATTAAAAGTCTATCTGGTAGTAATTGGGTACTTTGCTTCAGGCACTTGCAAAACATAACTGGAAAATCCTGGGGGCCTTATTCTTTTCTAGTTTACACCACCTTTAAACTGCTGTCATTCCATTGCTTTAGTGGAAATATTCCCATAATTTATGCCAATGTGAGAAGAATCTGGCCGTGGGCTTGGGAACCAGCTGTTACAGTTGCAAATATAAATTTGCCTTGGGCAAAGCATTGATTGCAAATCGTATATGGGGAAATTTCATTCACGGTGAGATATGCTAATTTTCACAATTGCTCGTGGAAATACCAAGTTTCGCATGCAAAAGGCTTGCAAAAAGTTGTAGAGATACATTTGTTCTATCCATACAGTTTTACTCTCACAATTTTACTCTGTTTTACCCTATTTCTTATAGTAACTACTATATACTATATCTGTGTAATGCAAAATAAATTTGTGAATATCTCAGTGGTCTGTAAAATAAAATAATTTTGTTCTTGAATTTCCCTCCTCTCTCATATTAGAAATCTAGTTGAAATAAGCATATGGGAAGCACTCATTATTTTTAAAATCCTCTCAAACCAGAAAATAAGTAATTTTTATTCATTCAAATTTCATTGAACTCAACCTCTCAAAGCTTAAAATAAGCTCAGTTTAAGAAGCAGAAAGAATGTTTCCATTTTCTCTAATTAAAGAACTTTTAAGATCTCTGCATATCTCATATGTATAACTTTACTGTATACTTTTAAGATCAATTAAAATAACTAACTTTGAAATGCAAATACAATAAATCATCTATAATGGAATATTAAACTAAGAACTTATCAATGATCCATTGCTAACACAGTTAAAGAGATATACATTTGTAAGTATGAATACTGTTATCAATTCTAATCTTGTAAAACAATACTGAATGTTGGGATTTTCACTGTGGTGCTTTTTTGATATCTTATAGTTGCTGCCCAAGTTAAAAGTGAGTTATTTCTCAAACACCAGAGGCTAAAGACAGCAATCCGCTCTCACTATTCCAATCAATGTTTGTTCTTTGTTATTGAACAGTGTTGTTCTCTGCCTAGCTGGCAATAAAGCAAACTGGTACGTTACCTAATTGCTTCAATCAGCATTATCTGTATCATCAATATATGATGGTATTGGGCTTAACCATTTGGGCCATACAGTAGATCATATTCTAATACTTTATTAGGCTGACACAGATGTGCCAAAACTGCAAAATATGAGTCTTGTTTCCAAACTGTCCCAGACTGGGTGCAGATCAGGTGTTGGATTCAGCCCTAACTTTAGAAATAGAGAGTAGCTGGGAGATGAAAGTCTGGATTTGAGCTCGTACTGAGTGTGGCAGATACTATAATCCTATGCTGTATCTTGGGTATCATTGTATTATATTGATGAAATGGTTTCTTTATGAATGTGTTCTACTCCATGGGACAAGGGCTTTCATAGCTTTTCCAGGAACTAATATCAGTGGTGGGTGATTAAGGTGAATCACTGTAAATGACTTCTTCCCTACTCTGTTTTCTCTGTGTGCCAACAGGTCCTTTAACCCATAGTTTTCCATCTTTCCATTACCAAACTTGCTGTACTAAAAGGCATCTGAGCCTCAGCTTGCCACCTCTGCCTAGTTTGAATTGAAAAAAATGTGGTGAAATTTGGTTTTGTTAGCAAAAACTTTATCTCTGTCTCCCCCATCACAGCTTTGACTTCTTCAATCACATTTTTGTTGTTTTTCATGCATCCCCCATCTCCAGTTTTAATTCTCCTTCTAAACACAGATAACCCACCAATTTTTGAATTATTTAACTGCAGATTTTGATTTGGTTATACAAGATTTCTCCTTTGTACAATGGTCATTATCTTGACAGCATGTGCTCCCTCCCTCTTCGAGTTCTCCTTGAGCCTCAGCAATGTTGATCAAGTTAATATTGATATAGTCAATGAGAATATGTGAGAAGATACAAAATGTGCCCTGTTGCACAAATCCCTTTTGTTCTTATGGAGGGGGAGGGGGAGTGAGGGCATGAGGAGATCAAATTAAAAATAGAAGATTTTTTTTGCTTTTATATATGTTGTGACTAAAAATATTGTATATGCAAAATTTCTCCCCAAACTATGATAGAATTCACTAACAACATAAATGCCTTTGCCTGAATTATTCTACAATCTGAACTTACTCTAATGCCTCCTGAGTGTGAATTGCAAGCATTGGAAAATGTACCTTCCTCATGCTGTACACTATGCTAAGGAAGTTTACATGAAATAAAAAGGAAATGAAATTGTGTGTAATATTGGATGGGTATTGTCATCTTAAAAACATTGTGTTAGTTCTTCAGCACATACTTTCAAAATGTTTCAGGACAGACACAGCAGTTTGTTTTTGTGAGCTCTATTATTAGGGTCCTTGTGAGAAGTATAATTTACAAAAAGCTAAGAACATCAAAGTCAGGCTTTATCAATATAATTTTTATATACTTTAAAAGAGCAAGAAGGAACTCTAAGTAACTGCAGGAAAATGGACTGTGTTCCAGCTTAAGGTTACCATATTAAAGCATGAACTAAATTATACTTCTGTAAGGCTTGTTTTCCAAAATTGTACTCAGAAGTAAAACACTAATGTGATGTAATAGATTGGAATATCCATTTATATGCTATTTGAATGAATAAAAAATAATATTGCTCATTGATTCAGACTTTCTTGTAGTGCTCTCTCAAGTCAGTGTCACTTCCCACACCAATGGAAACACAGCAGCAACATTTCAGGCTATCTTTTCAAAAGTCTGCAATACTCAACATGATAGTCTCTTGGGAAAATTAGGTCATCTTTTTTTGGGTTTTTTTCTTCAAATGGGAGAAGAACTCTTCTGAAAATTCAGTCAACTTAGAAAGAACACTGGCCAGTCCTATGGTAACATGAATCCACATTAAAAATAAATTGCTGTTTGAATGCTCCCATTAAATACAATACAGTGAAGGATAACTTGGTTTCACCATGTCTTGGCCATAGCTCCCATTAGTGAGTTTATGCATCCATGGGATGGAACCAGTTTAGCTCTATCTTTGTCTTGCTTCATTCGAACATTTAAACTGTTAACCCTTCTTTTAAAAAATGTTGCTTGTTTAAATGTTCTGGTGGACCAGATCCAACTCATTTACAAGCGGATCCAACTCCCACTGACATCGGTCATTTTGCTCTAAGGAAAGCTGGATCAGACCATTTCAATGGGTTTTTGGAAAGGTGGTATCTAGGAAAATGTGATGATAGCTCTGCATGTGACATTATTGCATCTCTGTACTCACTAGAGGCCAATATATTAATAAAGCCAATTTTACTGTTGTTCTATCAGCATAAGGATGAATTTTGATATCTGAATTCCATTTTAAATTACAAAGCCATGTTGGATATGGTCTTTAATAATGCTCACTCTAAACTGTTTAAAACTTTTATCATAAAAGCTGAATTTGCAGTTTTAAAAACTTACAGTTGCAATGTTGCAGGTAATTTGGTGAAGTGTGATATTTTGCTTGCCATTGGTATCTCAGAATGGAAATGTAGTAGATTTTTTTAAAAGATAAATTGTTTTAAACATCCCTTATTCCCAGTTATTAAACTATTTAAGACCTCTTCCAAAAAGCAAAACAAAGGATGAGAGGGGCAGGCTCACCAGTCAGTAAAAGACTTTAATCATATGCACACCTTGCTGAATCAGGGCCAGAGAGAATAATGAAAAAGTGTAGGAGAAAGTGAAGGAACAGCATCAATCTCTCTTGTGCAGTTGTTGTTTTTAATCCTTAAAAACATATTTTCACTCACTGATGTCCACCCTCTTCCTCACCACCGAGCAGATGAGGCAGCCGTATACAATATACACAACTTCATGTTCCCATCATTGACAATTTTTTCTTCCTTCTCTCCAGGGTCGTTGAGCAGGGTATTCTGATCACCACCGTGGCATGTTGAGCCATCACTTGCTAAGCAATATTGCCCATTAAAAGCAGAGGGCTGTTAGTGCTAGAGACTGAGAATATTCCCTAAACAGGAAGGGACGATAGTTAGAGTATCATCTCTTAAATGCAGACACATATTTTGAGGTGGGTTTAACATTTGTTTCTTTAAAAGAATCTGGCATTTTGCCCTCTCTCTGTCAGACATTTCCAGCTAACCCTAACAGCCGCCTCTGGAAGAGATCTCTGCTGGAATTGATCAGCTCAGGGGGGCATGGCTATAACTCCTAGCACAACCAGAGCCTCAGTGAGCAAAACAGGCTACAACTCAAGCTGCGAGAGAACACTCTACTGCTGCAGAAGCAGACAGCTCAGTGTGGATCTGAGTGATCTTCCCAGCGAGAAACATTTATGTCACCCAATACAAACAGGCTGATTCATTAGCTCATTAAACAGCCATGACAGATCACACTTTGTCTGCAAAAGTCTTAAATTTGATATAGTCTAGAAGTTATAGTTCAAAGGGAATATTAGAAAATATGAGTTCTCTCTCTTTAAAGAACTAGTTTCAAGTCAACAGCTTCTAGGGGGAGTCAGCATTGGGATGGAATATTAATGAGCATCCTTGAGCATTGCAGACATTTGTCAATGATCTTGGTGTGGAGGAAGGAAAGATGGTTAGGAATGTGAGTAGTACTGAGGAACAACCACTCTGAATATTGGAGGGCCAAAGGCATGAGGCAATATTTCTTATTGGACCAATTTCTGTCTGGTATATTGCCTCAAGTTTCTTGTCTCTCTAGGACCTGCATGGTTACAACTGCACTGCATACTGCATACCCAGGTCAGCGCACTCTGGGTGGCTCTGAGGACTAGGGATGGGAGGGTGGTTGTGCGGTGCTGAGAGCTAACCGCCCATGCCCATGTCTCTGTCCCTTCCACATGAGGCCTCACCCCTTCTGGAAGCACAACCCCGGGCAGCCCCCATCTTAACCAGGGGCCTGTAGAAGCTGTCAGTGCCCCTGGGAATACCATTTGGAATGTAAAACATGTTGAGGGATGGGAAATAAAAACTCAGGTTACTCATTGAAAAAAAGGATACAATGCTCCTTGTGATGCTAACAAAGGAATTGGCAGAAAGAAAGAGATGTTCTGCTTCCTCAAGAGTTGCATGTGAACAAACTTCAAACTGCTAATGTGGCTTCCTGCACCAGTGGTATTATAAAATTAAGGGTAGATGTAATTAAGGAATCATGATAGAGAATAGTTCTGTTAACCTTACCAAGTTTGAGAACAGTGGTGGTTCTTCTCCATATACCTGACCTCAGTTTGAAGTGTTAATTATTATCTAACTAGCTAACAACCTACAGCTCAGTTTGAAATGGTTTAATGCAAAGTGAACTAGGCCAGGGTGAATTAAATGACATACCGAACAGAATTAAAATGAAATTATTTTGTCCCTCTCTAAGGTTAGGACTGAGCTGGTAGCTGATCACTCTGATGTCTGACTTCAAAGATGAATTTAAATGTCAAGTGCCCCACCAGAAAGGGGTTTTCTCCCAACCCCCACCCCTCCACAGACTGCCCCGCTAGCCACCCCACAGCTAGCTTTTGCTAGACAATCCGCCTGACACTCTCTCAGGTTTCTGGCTGACCTTGCTCCCCCACTGCTGTTACTGTGTTCTCAGGTAGGGGAGCTATTGTGAAATGCTGGAGAACTTGAATCATGTTAGGTCAGGAGGTTCTGGGCACCAAGATTATGCAGGGAGGTGGCACAGGCTTTGGTTGGGGATAGAAGGGTTGTTTTTTGTTTTGTTTGTTTGTATGTTTGTTTGTTTGTTTAGAGGACAGGGGTGGACGTTTATAGAACTGATGGATTTGGGAGTGGGGAGAATGTCTTACCCAATTAACATCATGTGTGTTGCTGCCATGTCGGGAAGACAATCAGAGAGTCTCTGATTAATGTTTCAGCTGCACAACCCTTGCTCTCAGGAGCATGTGTATTGATAGCTATGGATAATCACATTGTAATTTCATACAAAACCATTAATAGAACAGTGCATTGGAAAAAACAGTATTCTTCACAGGAGACTTCTTTGTTACAGCTACAGCTGTGGCAGCTTCTACTTGCCAGAGCTATCTCTTATGTCAGGACAGTTTTCTACTTTCATTTAAGTCTGGAGTCTTAATTAAACAATACAGATAGTATGCATTCAAGTGTGAAGGGCCTATGCATATCCCTCTCTCGCTACCATTCAATCCAGTCTTAGCTTTCTAAAATGAATGCTAGGGTGCAGGAGTATGTACCTACACAGGATATCCTCCACACCCCTGGAATCCTGTTGTGATGGCATTTGAAGTGCTCAAAATAGGCAAATATAGAGAGCAATAGGTAACATTATCAGCAAGCTGTCCCTGTGCACAGGCAATGGCCCAAATATCTGCACAGGGGACAAAGACAGGCAGTGACTCACCATTATAAGCTATAGGCTGGTATTCAAGTTGTAAATGGCGCTGAAAAGGCTCCTCATCTATTGGACGGTGAATTTATATTTTTCCCTTACCCCTTATCTTTCACATAACACAAAGCCCACAGCAGGAAAGGGTAAATTTCAGCCTCAGTAACTGAAATCTTGGCTCTGAAAAGTAGGATATAAAGAAGAGAAAATTTAATTAGCATTTTCTCTTTTGTTCGCTGTCACTCCGTTTTTGTTCCCTGTGAGGTCAATAGCAAATGCTGACAGATTTCAGTGGGAAAAATATATAGCTTCAACAACATTCTTTAAAAAAGGGTTTAATTTTTTAAGGAGAAGAGAAAAGACAAATAATATAGCATTTGTACTGTATATAATTACCAAAAGTTTTCTATCGGGATGTAGACACCTAATAGTGTTATGAGGTATATTCTGAATTTTCTATTTATTAAAACTTTCTTCTTTTGTAAATTGATAGGAAGTTCATATTTCTAGGATCAATGAGTCAGCTGTAAGATGTGATATTACTGGTAGATTTGGAAATCCTGATCTTTCTCAGTAGAAATAAACAGAATTAATCTTTAAATTGTAACTAACATGCATATGCAAACCTTCAAACATCTGATGTGCCAAATTGATAATGTGTAAGTATGTGTAAACTCATTTATCTGAATAGTAAATTCCACTACATAAGTTAATTAAAAAGATGAAGTAAATGACTTCAAGGCTGTATGCTGATTCACACTGCATTGCCAGTGACGTTTTTCATTATTATTTCTTTTCAGCACAGCTCCTCCAACAGACACACATTTAGGAACAGCAAGTAAATAGCCAATGAGTGGGTCAGTAAAAAACCCCTGTCGCTAGGCTTGGAAATATCAATCGTGATCACATATCCTTTTTTTAATAAGGACAGTCTCTATACAGGTGCCTATATAAGCTTTGTCTTATATAGGCACCTCTGTATCACTCCATATCCATCCTGATTTTTTACATCTGCTATCTGGTGACCCTATGTCTTGGGTTCCCAAACTGGGGTGTGTGAAGAAATTCCACGGGGGGCGCGAGGTGACCCAGCCTCCCCCCTGATCAAGTTTTGCTGCCCTGTTCAGTTCCTTTTTTTCCTTTTTTTTTGCTCAACAAGTTTTGCTGCTATTTGGGGGGAAGAGGAAGGGTTTTTCAAAAATCAAAAAGGGGGGTGTGATGCCAAAAAGTTTGGGAACCACTGACCTAGATATATCAGAATATTAAACCCGGGTACACGCTGTAATTCTGGGGAAAAGTGTTGCTGGTCAAATAGAACTTTTTCCACACTGTTGAAGCTAATGCGATCTTTAATGTTAACTTCACTGCTGTAGGCTCAGGTCTATACTTGTCAAACTTGTAATTACAAATTATTCTCTAACATGTGTTTTTTAGTAAGTAAAAAAACTTCTTTTCCAGGATTCAGATGTCTCTCTGGGATGTTGTACATAGTAAACACATTCTTTAGTGAATACTAAGCTAATGTTTTGAATTGGCTACCTGCTATCTATCTAACAAAACACTGTTCCCACTGAAATAAACAGCAAAAAAAAAAAATCGTTGTCATACTGCTCCCTCTAAAAGTCTAAAGAAAAGAAAAAAACTGAAGCTGCACTTACTTGCACTTACAATTGTGTTTAAATGCTTGATGGTGATGTGTGTGTCCTGTGACATTCACCCATCCTCCGGTTTCAATATGAATTATGCTGTGGCTGGGAGATTGGGAAGAATGGGGCTTGACTTTATTAATCTAGAGAGGTAACAAGAAGATCTATATTGTGGAGGGAAGGAGTGAAGAGGATTGCTGTGTGAATTTAATGCCAGATTTCAGGTGTATTTAGGAGCCTAAAAAGGCAGATAGACACCTAATGTAAATTTAAAAGGAACTAAGCTGGTTAGGTTCCTCAATCAAATTGATTTTAAGGAAATCTGGGAAACAACTACCTTCCATTCATGGTTAGGTGCCAAACGTGTTTATGCATTTTTGCAATTTCCATTAGATGCCTATCTGCATCTTTAGGCATCTAAATTCACTTGAAAATCTGCCCCTTAGTGTCTATGGATTTCATATAGCTGATATCCTGTTGGCCAGAAGGCAATCTTTTCCTTGTTAATGGTTCCTCTTTGGAATATTCTCAGAAAAATATTCTTCCAATCCCTTTAAAATTAAATAGACTTTTTAGTCCAAAAATATATTCTGTAAGTAAAGAGAAGCTAATGTTTTTCAAGCAACATGACAAAGATTAAAAATTATTAGTAAAAATATATTAAAGTTATTAAATTCTTTTTTGGATTTGAGTTTAAGTAGTCTGCATACAATAAAATGCAAAAATATATTAGCCTCGGGAAAACATAGTTTTGTCTTTTATGTTTCCTATCAAATTTTTTCCTCTTAAAATATGTAGAGAATGTAAATATAGCCATAGAATTGTACTATGCCACTGTCTGTAAAATGCATTGGCAGTATGTGAATATTTTATGCAAAATACCATTATTTCTCACAAATATTTTCCAATAAAACACAAAAGCAATACTAAATTAGCTCTTAATGATATACATATTTACCTGTACCCTATCTTTCAAACACAAATTGTAATAATTATATTATACTTCAAGATTAAGAGTAATGCAGGTTTTTCCAAGTAATATATTAAACAATGGCTAGATATCACAGGCACTGGTAGTCCATAAATATCCCTGAGAAAGATTAGCTCAACTAATTTTATAAGTGTGTGTGTGTGTGTGTGTGTGTGTATACATATGTATATATAAAATCTAGATAGATGTTTCAAGAACTTAAAATTAATGTACAAAACTTGTGTTGGTGTGTTTACGATGACCAGATAAGTCTTTCATTTGCAGAGCAATAGATGTAGTGTGATAAAGAATTAAAAGAACATATGCAACCTGTATTCTGAGCAGTAGCAGCCACACAAAGACCACTCTCTACTCATCAGCAGAATGTGTACATACAAAGCTATTTCCAGGATAAAATACATGTATAGCCACATAGACTGTGTTCTCTGATTCCTAGGTTCCATTTGAAGATAGATTTTTTTGTGTCTACTATTTGGAAGGACATAACAATTATGCCTTCTGTGGATTTTAAGAGAACAATGATTTGGGAGAGAAATCTTCCTTTTCTTCTCCTGCCTGAACTTGGTGCATAACTTGGAAACTCATTTCAATACTTCACCGCTAGCACACTATATTTGATGTTTGTGTATTATGCTCATCACCATGGCACCATAGTGGTACTATATAATAAATTCATCTTTTAACACTTGTGTCTTCATAGCATACTTATGGCATGTCTACACTAGGAAATTATTTCAAAATAACTAAATTTGAAATAACTACCAAAATCACTAAATCAAAGTAGTGTTATTCTCCAAGGAAAGCAGAAGTACAGATTTTGAAATAACCAGACCATTATTTCAAAATACTTGGTAGTTTGGACACTCTGCTTATTATTTCAAAGTACGAGGGGTTATTTTGAAATAACTCCCTAGAGTAGACCAGAGCTCAGAATGTGATCTTTACGTCTAGATTTGTCAAGTGTTTATAACAACAAGGATGAAACGATCTGGAAGTCTTTTAACCAAGCATATAGCAGGTTGGCCAGAGAGCATGTAACAAAATAGTAGAATAATTCTGAGGCTTATGTAAATTGTTCTGAATCCATAGTGCATTCATCCTAAGATGAACTCATAGCAAATAATTTGTTTTGAGATATTTTAAAAGTGAATTGCATATATAAAAAACTAAAAACCTATTTTGCCCTTTACTATTTCACTTATGAAAATTTGCCATTTCAATGCTAAAAGTGGACAAAATCACCATAATCTGAGCTATAATTTTCCTCAATATAAGAACATGAATTTATGTCAAAGATAGATTAATCTTGTTTTAAGAAAATATTGTTAAAAGCTACCATATATATGTATGACCATGTCCTGCTGACATCTATAATATGACAAATAATGCCAGACAGATTTATTGTTAAGCTAAAATTGTTTTGTGGGAGGTGACTTACACAGAAAGATGGAGATAATTTTACATATCCATATATATAATATCTTACATTAAGCATTTCAGTTTTTATTAACGAATGAATCGTAGCATGTATCTATCAGATTTTGAGAATTAAATTACAGAGTTTCAGGCATATGAAGGAGATTATGCCTTCCGCTGAGAACTGTAATATGTGCTGTCTACATTTAAAATATTGTAAACCTCCCTGAACTAATTAACATAAATGATGGATACAATTTTCTTTATATTTAAAGGAACCCAAAATATATTACTTTGAAAAATATTATCTAATTATTTATAGTGCAGAGGTAGATTTACACACTGAAAAATATATGCCGTTCTGCAAAGAAAGTGATTTATGCAATAGTCCAGCATAATCTTTCTTGTATATTAGTACAAATTCCTCACCCTTTAACTTTAGCAAGTATGTACAGCTTGTCATATTAATTACCATAGAAATCCTTCTAAAAGTTCTTTTATTTTATGTTAAGGTCTCTCTCTCTCTCTCTCTTTTTTTTTTTTAAATAAACCAAAAATCAATTGTGTTAATCAATAATAGATCAAATCTAAATATTTATACAATCAAGAGAGTTAGAAGAGAAGTTTTTCAGTGGCTTCACTTTGCCACATATAAATCTGTAAAATACATCATAAACCAAGAAATATTGAGTTCCATTCTTTCTTATATGGCTATTCCAAGCTACATTTGAACAAGTCAAATATGTCACTGTATTACCTCATTTATTGCCCTCTGGTGACATATATCATACAGTTTCAAGAACAACATGGCGCAGCAGGATGACAAAGTAAATAGTGGACAGAATAAAGGAGAAAAATCGTCTCAGCCCTCCACTTGCCTAACCAATTATTGATTTTAAAAACTTGTTCAGGAGACTATAGTGCTTGGGGAAGTATCTGGATTGAGAGCTCTGGAAACTGAAATCACCTTGTTAACCACAGAAAGGGTACAAAATAAGGAAAAGTAGTGCAAACTTCTCTGTGCTGTCCTGCCAGTGTGACCAGACTCTTCTAGGGGATCACATAAGGATGAGATAGGGGCTCAGCATCCATATCTTGTCCTCTTCAGTGAGACTACAAGCTGGTACTATTAGTGATAGTGATTGTCGGGGCACAGGATCATCAGTGAGACTGGAAATAGGCTCTATAGCTTTTCCATGTAGTTTGCTGTTTGCATCTCATAAGAACACACACGGAATTTTTAGTAGCCACTCACCAGTGTAAGTACGGGGTTTGAGGTCTGGTCCTATATTAGCTCGCATTGAAGACTATTTACCAGCTCTTCACTTCGTTTCATCCCTTCTGAGTTATGAAGTAATTTTTGATTGCATGCAATCACAGTGGTAAACATGCATTGAATAACATGTTTATTACAAGATAATCTGATTCGGCAAACACGGATAGACAGATACGATTGATTTTGCAGAAATGTATAATTTGAGATTAATGTAACCTGCCATGACATCTCCACAGAAACACTGCAGGATCTTTTAAGGCCAGATGAAAGTAGCCGTGCATTGAAGTCAATTATGCTATTCATCTGTTAAGCTTATCAGACTCTGGCTCTTACTATAAAGAAAATTTAAATAGGTCACTCAACAATGCAAAATAGTTTGTATTGTTCATCACCTTTATAGTTTATTAATTAATGACTAATGCTTAAAGCATAAATAGTTAAAGAATTATAAAAAACAATAGCTGAATTGGTTTGTGTTATTATAATGGCCACCTGTCCACCAACTACTAAACTCATTTCACATTTGCTGTGAACAACCCCCAGATGATTATAACATAACTTATTTTGGAGGATCACAAAGAAATTTGCACGTTTCAATGGATTTTGGCTCTATATCAGCCCTTGTGAAGAATGTAATATTATCTTACTTTCTCAATCTGAGAAAGTAGGACACAGGGATATTAAGTGTCCTGTCTAAGATTGCACATGAAGTTTATGGCAGAGTTAAGTTTATAATTCATATTTCCTGTCTCCAAATTCTATTATTTAACCACAAGACCATTTCTCATCCTCTTGCAACAGCTTCCAGCTACTGTTACAGCAGGTTGCAAATTCAGGGGGACTGCTTGGTGAGCACTTGTTCACCTGTGTGAGGGAGGGAATCAAAATCTGGTTCATAGTCTCCACTGGGACTACTTGTGTACAGAAAGTTGCTGCATATATAAATGTTTACACCTTTGGATTTTGCAATACATCAGAACTGTTACCATTAATACAATGCAAACATAACAAATTCTATTACAACATTTCAAGTATAGCTTATCACATTTTTTTAAAATTGAAATTTTGACAACTTTGTCGTTCTGTGCCTCAGTTTCCCTCATCTTTAAATGGCAAAAATAGATAGCTGACCACCTTTGTAAAGTCCTTTGAAATCTAGTGATGAAAAAGCCCTATGGAAGAGTTAAGCATGATTATCAGTCATGATTACATTATAACTATTGTAAATATTAAATCCATATAAATTGTATACCTATATTTTTTTAATTGAGCGACTAACTAAAAGAACAAACTGGAATTATGGATCAACAGCTTCCCAACCAAAAGAATGAGCTTGGTACCAGAGTCTTAGTTTTACCCAATAATCAAAGTTATTAGTTCACCCCCAGAGGACCATTTGAGAGGTTAGAACACAATCAGTGGCATCATTCAGCTGCAGAAGAAAGACTTCAGTTCTCACATGTTCTTTTCTCTAAAATGGAACATCCCTAACAGTTCAACGGAGCTCAAAATTATAGCTGCGGACTGATCAGTGAAACCCAGAAGGGAAATAGAGTGAAAAATTAGTTTCTCAATAATGTTTTGATTCTACATTTTAGCGTTGTAAATTAGATTGACATATGAGATCAGTTTAATTATATATATATAAATATATATATATGTATATATATATATAATTACTTAAATCTCATATCGATTACCATAGTTTTCCCTCACAAAACAATCTACCAGATCAAAACAGGTCTATCTGAAATGTTTTAATATTCACTGAACAATTAAGGACTTTCTGATAGCCTTTTCATGGAACACACAGGTATGCTCAACTGCCAGCTGCCTTCCCTGCAGAAAGCTCCCTTTCCACATATAGCTCATTCACTCATCCTTACCCAGCTAATTTAGATTTTGGCCCCCATAAAAGCTTAAGAAAATGCCCTACATTTTGCCAAGGACATTCCACCAGGAGATGAAAAAAACTGAAGTTGGAAATGTTTTCTTGACCTTCATAGGTTTTTGATTTCTCAAAGCTGTAACCCTGGTTGATGGAGTAGGAAGCTAACTGATCACTTACACTGATAATTCCATTACTATAGTGCTATTACTGATAAATGTACAATAGAAAGGAAGAGTATAATGAATTGGAACTTCTCTAAACTGACGAGGAAGAACAATTCAATATATAATATTTCTTAATAAGAGTAAATTTTTCATAGGTCAAATATGAAAGCAGAGGTATAAAAACTAGGCACTGTTCCTTCCCTCTTTCCTAACAATCCAAGATTTTCCTTAGTTCCTTTTGTAAGCAATGTACACAGCAAAATCATATATTGTGGGTGCATGTTTTTTATTTCTTTCATACCATATAATTTGTTAGTGCCATTATTCATTATGGACTTGTATATTATAGTGCCTAGGTTCTCTTGTTGTCATATGTTGTAAAGCAGAGGCCTCAGGGAAAAAAGGAGGCAAATTAAATACAAAGCTTTCTCTATAAGTCCTGTAGTATTCACAGGGGCTATGTCTACACTGCCAGGTTATTTTGAAATAAGTTATTTTGAAATAATAACTCCCAAAATAAGCATATTCCTCTTCACAAGAAGGAATTGTTATTTCGAAATAACAAGCCCCTTATTTTGAAATAACGGGCTTGGTAATGTGGACACTTGATTTGTTATTTCAAAATAACTCCCTAGTGTAGACATGCCCGTAGTGAGCCTGATCATTTCTTTTAAGAGATGTTTCCAATTTTAAGTGATTTATATTAAATGTATGTGACCTAAATAGAGCAGTGTGATAATATGCTTAGAAGCTGGAGGGACGGGATAGCTGTAAAATGATCTTTTTGGTTTTTTGATCAATACTGCATTGTCCATTCCCCTGCCAATGCAGTACTATTTGTTACAATATGTTAATGACTGCTTTGTCCTGCCTGGTTCATTATTAGAAAGTATTCTGTTGCCCCTGATCTAACTGCACCTTGACTGACTTTCATCCTGTAACTATAGCTTCAACCACATAAACAATTCCTCTCTCTTCTGGTGCCAACACACTTCTTTCATTATTATTTATATAAAATGTATATAATTCAAGTGCTGTTTTAATCTTCAGCAATCAGTCTCTCTCATCCCTTAATCATGTGAGTTGTTCTTCTCTGAATCCCTTTTAGTTTGTATCTTTCTGGTGTGACATCCAGAACTTTGTTCAGTGTTCTAAATTTGGGCACCTTGGTTCTCGATGGGAAGACATTTAATTAGCTCTATGGTCCATAACATGATACCTCTGTGACTATAGTGTAAAATCACATTAACATTCTTTGCTGCCTTATCAAATTAAAAGTTCATATCTAATTAGCTGTCCACTGTCAGCCTGGGGCCTTTTTCTGTACATTTTCAAAGTATTTCACTCCTGCTAACTATCTTTCAGATCATTTCTTTTCTTCTCACCTTCCAACTCTCTGGTGTATTAACTGACTTTTCTGTTGGTTGAATTTAATTTTGCAGATGTCTCTTGGGGTCTGGATCCAAAGCCCATTAGAAGAGACTCCAAATGACTTAGGTGAACTTTAGATCAAATCTTAGGTCTCATCTTTTATTGTTCTGTCTAGTGGTGCTTGCCATAGTCTTCAGCCTGGCATCATCATAACTGCCATACATGTTAAATATGCCGTTTCTTCTGGAAATCGACAAGACAGCACTTCTTTCGTTTTGCTGGGGAGCATTTACCATTACTTACCCCCCAAACTGTACAACTGACTCATAGCCTGAATGATCCAGTTATAGATATCTGGGGCCAGAGCAGGAAGAATCGGGTTAGGAGTTACTAAGAATTGCAATGATAGTGTGGATTGGCTTACCTTTTTCATTGTTGTTTTAATTTCATAATCTCTGTATGATGGAAAATCTTTGAACTCATTGTAAGGGCCTGGAACTGAAATTCATAGAAATTATTTTTGTAATTAATTATCAAAAAGGGTCTGTTTGTTTGTGTGCATCTAAAATAAATACCAGGTTTCTCTCTCCCTTTGAATATTTCTTTTATGTCATTAATGAGCAGAGAGAAACTCTAATATGGGTTGAATCAAAACCCTGTTGAGGTTAATAGGTGTGAATTTGCCCCTTAATTAGCAAAAACATAAGTTTCACCTAAGACAAAGAGTGTGTGTCAAGCTGCCAAGGAGCTTTTGGGCTGAATATTGTTTTGTTTAGGTGTGTGTGGGAGTGTAGGAGAATGCACAGATAGATAGGTCACAGACAAGAACGGAGGGCGGGGAGCAAGCAAGCAAGCAAGAAAAGCTAAGTAGGATCCTGTAATGTGACCTTGGGAAAAAACCCAGGGAAAGAACTTGCAGGCAGGGGAGGTAGGAAGGCACCAGTAAGGCACCAGAACATCACCTGTGCCAGTCCCTACTCAGCCAGGTTACCTGAGGCAGTTGCAGCTTTCAGCCCTGGCTCCACGGGTAAGTCCCTTCTGACTTGCATGGATGAGTGGGCAGAACAATAAGTTATGGGAAGAGGGAAGAGGAGAAAATTTGGGATGGGGCTTTGGGGAAACTGTCAGGCCCTAGTTGGGTGTGATAGGCGTGAGAGTTGGGAGAAGTGGCAGGGAAGCTTCTGGAACTCTTGCTGGAGTGTTCAATTTTTAAATATTAGAGTTGTGAACCATACCTCTATGTTATTCTTCAGTCTTGTGTCTTTTGTTTGTAACTCCTTCTGATTTCTGAATTTCATTAATGAACTGTTTGCTTCCTATTTGAAATCACTAATATAATCATTAATTAATTCAATGCAGTTAGGTGATACACCCTGTTAGCCATCACTTAAATGTATCTTATTTTACAAAAGTGCTAAAGTCCATTTTGTAGTTTTAAACTGCAAACCACATATCTGGTAGAAGAATGATAGAAGGCATTTTAGAATAATAGAATCATAGAATACTAGGACTGGAAGGGACCTCAAGAGGTCATCGAGTCCAGTCCCCTGCCCTCATGGCAGGGCACCAGCACTGTCTAGACCATCCCTGATAGATTTTAATTTAACCTACTCTTAAATATCGCCAGAGATGGAGATTCCACAACCTTCCTAGGCAATTTATTCCAGTTCCATCATGACAGTTAGGAACTTTTTCCTAATGTCCAACCTAATGTCCTCCCTTGCTGCAGTTTAAGCCCATTGCTTCTTGTTCTACCCTCAGAGGCCAGGAAGAACAAGTTTTCTCCCTCCTCCTTGTGACACCCTTTTAGATGCCCGAAAACTGCTATCATGTCCCCTCTCAATCTTCTCTTTTCCAAACTAAACAAGCCCAATTCCTTAAGTCTTCCTTTACAGGTCATGTTCTCTAGACCTTAATCATGTTGCTCTTCTCTGGACCCTCTCCAATTTCTCCACATCTTTCTTGAAATGTGGCACCCAGAACTGGACACAATACTCCAACTAAGGCCTAATCAATGCAGTGTAGAACGGAAGAATGACTTCTCGTGTCTTGTGCGCAACATACCTGTTAATGCATCCTAGAATCATGTTTGCTTTTTTTGCAACAGCAT
>JANRFK010006693.1:24018963-24030512 GCA_030068395.1 Apalone spinifera
GGGGGAGTAGGAGTCCGACATGCAGTGTCCCCTCAGCAGCAGCTGGGCTCCCTGGTTAAGCAGGCCCAACTAACTATCTCCCTGACAAGCCCTGTTCCCCAAACCTGGACTCATCCAATAGCTATCCACATCCCACTGAGCTCCAGCAAGCTGCACCTGGACCCCCTATCTTACGAAGTCCCACTTCCCCAGCACCTGGCCCCCACTCCTCCATTGAGCTTAACCACAGTCCCATTGCCCCTACACCAGAACCGTCTAACAAGCCCTTATGCTTCCAGATCTCCCACTCAGCCACCCACATCCAGACTTCCCCACACCTGGATCCCCCCACAATAACCCCCTCCACACTTACCTCATACTGGGCTGAACCACAGGCGAGTAGATTCTATAGTTTGTCGAGCCCTGCATATGATAGTCTTTGTATATATTAAAACACAAAATATATTAAGATATGGTTAAAAAGTTAAGTCCTCAGATGTTAGTAAATGCCACAATGAAGGCTGCTTTTGCAAGCTTAACTTGTTCCACATGTATGTATGCATTATAGCTACATCTATGCATTATAGCTACTATATATGCATTTTTCGGCAGATTAGCATGAGTCACGACATCATTAGCATATTTTCTACCATTTCTTTTTGCACAAGGGATTTTTGTGCAAAAAGAAGTGTAGCCGCATCCGTTTTGCTCAAACCCCCCGTTTTGCGCAAGATCCTTACTCTCCACAGCTTCTATTTCAAAATAGCCCCTCACCAGGGTCATTCTAAGTTATTCCTCCTGGGACTCTAAATCAAGATAGCATATCTTCATTAGGAAAGCCAGTCTCAGACTAATTTTGAGGCTTCCTGCAGTGTAGATGTGCCATTTCGAAATAAGCTATATCGAAATAGTTTATTCTGAAATAAATGTGCAGCGTAGACGTAGCCTAAGAGTCTTCTATCCATTGTCTCTCAAGCTTGACTACTTCAGTCCCATCCCTTCCAACCTGTGTCTTTCCCAGACCTATCTCTTTCCCACCATGCTCCCAGCCCAGCTGGTAGCCTCAGATTCCTTGACAATCAAGCACTAGTTTTCTCCCTCTAGCTCATCTTCTGATGTGCCTCTCTCCTTCCTCCACTGACTCGCAGTCCTAGTCTCCCTCCTGAGGTTCCTCACCCAATCTCAGACTTTCCCTTTCCTTCCCCCCTGGTTTCTTTTTGCTGACTCTTTGCCCAGTCAGTCCCAGTTCTCCTGCAGAGTCCTAGGTCCTTTTCAGGTCTGTTTCTTCTCCTTTGTTGTACCTGTCTGCCCTCAGACACACGCTCTGGTTTCTAGTCCCAGTTCCTTGTCCAAACGGCTCCCAACTCCCCTTTCCCGCAACAGCTTTCATTCCCCATCATCCTTTTGATGGCTATCAACCTCCCACATTTCCAATCTACATGCAAAGCTAGTATCAGGTTCTCACCAACACCTAGTCTGTTATTCTCCCAAAGTCATCAATTCCTCATTCCAGTCTACCCTTTTCTCCCCCAGCCCTCCCTCCTCTCCAACTTTTGTCCCTTGTGTATTTTAATCAGATGACTTCTTCCTACACACCCTCTGAATCCTAGCAGACGACAGATTGGCTTCCTGATGTGTGCTGTCATTCTTGTTGTTCAACCCCAGTCTAGCCTGGAGAAGTCATTGCAGGGGAAATCCAGCTTTGCTGCTCTAGTTTTACAATGGTGCATGCTCAGTCACTCTGAAGGGATGGCACAAGCAATTTGTTCACCACTCGGAGCTGAGAGAGTCTTGAACATACTGATGGAATATAGAATATTTCTAGAGCCTGGTTTAATCTCTAGTAAGTCTCCTCTGAGTATATGCAAACTACAATACTTCATGGATTATACGTTGGTCAAATGTGTATGGATTTTTATGGGGATGACAAAAGGCAGATCCATGACAAAAGTCCATCTCATTTGGCAAATTTTAAGTCTCTGCTCCAAAACATAGGGGCACTTAATCAAGCCAACATATCTTTTGTGAAAATCTGCTTAGCTGAAAATTTCCAGAACAATTCATTGTAAGCCAAACACCTGTCAGTGTAAATTTCAATCCAAATGCTTAAAGACTAGCAAAGTTATAAGCAACTGAAAACAGGGTCTTAATAATACGAAGTGAAAGGCCATCTTAATAATAGTCAGGGCTACAAGCTCTGCCTATGTCAATGTAGTAGGTACTTAAAGAATTTTAATGGAATACATTAAGGATGCTGTATGTATCTTTTCTTGCTTCTATGTTGTTTGAAAGCTACATTTAACACACAAGATTTATATTCTAATATTAAGTAATTAGGCTTGGTTTGGCGGTTTTCTCTCACCAGCATTGTTTACTACATTTGCAGTAGGAGGAAAGAGAGGGATCTTTTATCTACCGAACCAGTTCTACACCATTGAAAAGGACTCCCCTTCACTGGGGTGAACCTTCTGGGTCAGTTATGCAGGCTTTTAGAGATGCATCTGTAATACTGTACATGGTAGTTGCACCAAAGCCCAGGATGTGGGCTGAAATCCTCACTCTGAAAATTTCATATCTGGAATTGGATCTGAGTTTCCAGTACCTGAAAGTTTGGCAGAGAGTTCAGATCTCCATTTTGTTTTGATACAATTTAAGCTTAGAGACCAAACACAACATTCAGATATAGATGATTTAGCATGTCTAGGTACCCATATTCCTATAAGGCTGTATATTTAGATCCTGAATTTGGTTTTGACCTTCCTAAATTTACATATTTTGATCACAATGTATTAGATTACCAAGGTACTGATGAAAAAATGAAATTTGCAATGCAAGTATTTCCCCTTTCTTCATTCACCTGAAGTCCCATCCTCTTCAGGGCCTAAAACTAGTGTGCATTGCTTAACTGTTTGATTCTGATTCATTTGGTCTCAGTACTCTCTGTAATGTCAGGATTAAATTATTCAGAAAATACACATTCCCTCCATTGGACTCTTGGATAACTTGTAACTTTCACATGTAATGTCCTTTCTAAGGTGTATAACTACACTTTAACTACTAGGAAGTCAGTAATATATGTTTTACGGTTCCTGAGCTATACTCACCATAAAGGAAAACTGAAAAGTTGAGTAACGGGCTGTTTTAGAAAATGTTACATCTCTCACTCCCAAAATCATCACTATCCCCATACTTTATATGATTTGCTGAGAATACAATGGAATCCAGGAGTCTTTACCATTTGCAAATGCATAACAGTTATGCAATTTTCCCTTGAGAAATGCTTTTTGAATGGGAACATAATCTCTCAGCAAGTGTTGCTACATTGAGAAGAGCATGGCATGCTGAGTCTGTAGTGGAGTCTATAGAAGAAAACACATAACCAAGCTTTCCTTGTTTGTACATAACAAAATCAGACTCTGTCTAAACCCATTATTATACATTTTAAATAAATTGTTTACAAAATAGAGCACTTGGCATAGGGAAAGAAAGAGTTTTCCTACAGTGATCATTTCAATTCCAAGCAATTACTAAGCTCTTCGATGACCTTTCCAAATGCCCTGTTAATACAGCATCATAGTTACTACTAAGTATTAGCAGAGCCAAGTGAATACTACAAAGTATTTTTTTTCATGAATGTTCAGTCAAATTTTAGAAAGTGTCTGTACCCTGTTGTATTTGCTTTTTCCCCTGTTCTGGCTAATGGACCAAGTACTTTAGTCTCAAGCGGTTGCTTATGTTGCTGGAAGATCCTGGATATAGAGCTGGTATAGATGGTCCAAGGAAAGTCACCCCAGTGTAGAGGGAGTATTCTCAGTGAAGAGTGTCCAGTCCAGGAATGGCCAAACTGTGGCTTGAGAGCCACATTTTTTTACCATTTAAGTGCAGCCCATATGCCCCCTCCTATTCTTCACCTAGCAGACTATGGGTGGGAGGGAAGCTTGGTTCCTCAGCCTTGCAGCAGGATGGTGAGGTAGGGTCTTCTGCCCATTAGGGAATAGAATCTTGGGGCTTTAGGCCCACAGGAGGTACCTGAGGGTCTCAAGGCTCCAGTAGGAGCTGTGTGTCCCAGCTCTTGAATTTCTGAAGATTGCCTTTGTGGCTCAAAGGGTCAGTAAATTTGGTTAGCCCTGGTTTAGAGACCAGCAGGGGTGGCCATAAAGTATTAAAACCTCATTAATCCCTGACTTTGGGTCTTAGCAGTGAAATTAGACCTACCTGAGGCCTGCTCTAATTTACACTGGTAGGCTAGCCCTGTATATGGCAACCCCAAAATTAGGAAGTACAAAAGTGACCTTTATAATTCATTTGCACCTTCACTACTTATGCTGCGTACTGGATATTGACCAGTGTATTTACTTGCAGGAATAGTCAGAGAAATGGAAATTGTTGAGTGAATAGTAGGGAGTTTGGGCCTGATTCTTCTCTTATAATAGTGTGAATCGTGAGTCACTCAGTTGAGATCAGTAGATCAAGTGAAAGGAGAACTAAACCCAATTTGTGAATAGTAAATTTTCAGTTTCTAGAGGTGCATATTCACACCCAAATCCTGACTTTAACAGTTACTCTGATCCAGTTAGGGAAAAGAAACAATGACATGTGCTCCAACAAAGCCAAAGCAGAACACTACTCCTCTCTGCTATACAATCTATAGAGTGTGTTGCTCTGTAAGGGTACGTCTACACTACAGCATTAATTCGAGTTAACTTAATTCGAAATAATTAATCCAAATTAAGCTAATTTGAATTAACGCATCTACACACAAAACCTATTTCAAAATAGCGTGTCCAAACTGAGTGGACCCTGAACCGAAGTTAAGGCTGGCCGGAAGCAGTGCCAGCAGGGCATCAGGTTAGCACTTAGTGTGTTGGGCTGCTGCCTGAGTCTAACTGAGCTCCGTGTTTAAAGGGACCCTACCCCCGACCCCGGACAGACAGTTCTCAGGGTTCCCCACTTGCTTGTCTACCTCGATGAGGGACAGCAAAGTAGTCCTGTCTTGGAGTGCCCTGAGTGCCCGCACTCGGGACACCACAGCACTCGGCCACATGGAGCCAGAGCTGCCCCTGGTCACGCCGGTGCATCTCGTGGGGTCGTTGCCATCAGCCCGGCTGCACTTGCTGCAGGCTGCCATCTGGGGGGTTCATCAGGGGGCTGTCAGGATCCAGGAGGCCCTGTGGGACACCATCCATCCCAAGGAGCCCTCAGAGCCACCCCGGTCCTCCCCACTGGGGGCTAGTGCCCCATTCCTCCCTCACGTCCTTCCACTTACCCCTCCCTAGCCCCCTTCCTGATGTCAAACAAAAGACACGTATGTTCAAAAATAGAAACTGGGTTTATTGAATAAAACTGGGTGGGGATGAACCTCTGGGGAGACTGGGAAAAGGAGGTGGGAGAGGGGAAGAGAGAGGGTGGGAGAGGGGAGGGGGAAACCTGGGAGGAGGGAATTGGAAAGGGGAAGCAAGGGGAAGAAGGGGGAGGGGAAGCTCAGGGCCCAGGGTTGGGGGTCTCGCTGGACCAACTTGATTTTCACGCAAACCTGCTCCTCAGTTCGCATGTGGCCTTTGGTGGCCAGGCTGGCAGCTATCCTGCCATAGACGGCCGCATTCTTCCATCTAGTGTGGCGATCATGGACTTTGGGGTCATCCTCCCCAAACCTGAATAAGGTCCATGATCTCCACCGTGGACCAGGAAGGTGCCCGCCTTCTCCAGCCCCTGTCAGGCTCTTGGGAGCTGGCAGACTGCTCCTGGGGAATGGTGGAGGGCTCACGTTTTGGGGCCACTGGGTGAGGGGCCCCGGTGGCCATTGCTGGATCTGGGCTGGCAGGCTTGGAGCTGGGACAGGCACTGTGGCCAGGGTCTACCCCTTTAATGGCTCCGGGGCTGGGAGAGAGGAGAGTAAGTTTTCCTGGCTGTGGCCACCAGGGTCCCTGAGAAGGGCTGAGGGCCCCCTATTTCGAATTAAATGTCTACACAGCACTTAATTTGAAATAGCTATTTCGAATTTGGCGTTACTCCTCGTAGAATGAGGTTTACCTAATTCAAATTAAGCGCTCCACTATTTTGAATTAATTTCAAAATAGCGGTTTGCATGTATAGATGCTATTAAAGTTAATTTGAAATAATGGCTGTTATTTCAAATTAACTTTGCAGTGTAGACATACCCTACTAGAGTATGAAATGTGTGTGTAAATAGGATGAATAATTTTCATAAAAAATACCGCCACCAAATAAATTATTCAAGAGGAATTATTCACTTGGTTCTATCCATTCTGATTCCAAGCAGCAGGTTTTAGGTATATTAATTTGTAAGAACAATCTCTATTTAACTTATCATGTTTTATATAATAAAAAAATAAAATATATTAATTAAAAGACAATGTATATTGACAGATATCATTCTGAATTTCTTCAAGATGATTTGAATTTATCTTGCTATATATTTTAGAAATGTGTGTTTATCTGTCCATCCATCTGTGAGTTCATTTGTTCAAGAACTCCTCCTACATGGTAAGAAGTAGGACCACCAAATTTGATACGCTGCTTCTTCTTATCATAACTTAAAGCAAGGTCAGCATTTGGTTGTGCCAAGACAATGGGATGCATCTGGAATTCAATTGTTTCTCATAAAATGGAAATGGAGGGGTCTGGTAGAGTTATACTGTAGAATGACCACAGGGGGGCAGCCAGAGGCCAGAGATGGGGACTGGGACAGTTATAAGCCCACTGGGCCAGCAGGGGGCAGAGATGGAGAAAGGGACAGCTATCATATATTTTAGAGAGTTTGTCTGTGTGAGTGTCTGTGAGTGTGTCTGTTCCCCAGCCGGGTAGCATGCATCCCTCTTCCAGATGTGCCTGCTGCAGTTGGATTGACCATGGAGAGGCACTTCTCACCTGGCCCCAAGCTTCTGTGGTGAGAGAGGTCTGGGGCTGTCCTCTCTCCCCAGCGCAGCCTGCATCCTGAATCCCTCATGCCCCCCCCCCCCCCTCCCAGAGCAATGATTTAAATAGAGAAAAACTAAAATTATTTGAGTTAAGGACCCAAGCAATGCTGGGTAAATGTTCTAATGTTTCATATTTCAATGATCATTTTGATGGATAAATAAGGGGAACTAAAATGAAAATGGCATCAGGATTTTCATTCAAGCAACGAGGGATGAGTTGTCATATGTTCCACTTTTCTGGGTAGCTAAAGATCGTAATGGACAAGTTGCCTGCTTAGCCATTAATCTTCCTAGCTGTATCCAAAAATGAAATGTCATGCATAACAACTCCTCCTCTGCTGGCATGTCAACACAAGTTTCCCTGATTACAATTATTAGCTGTATATGTATATATGAAAATAGAAATATAAAGATGTACATGCCAAATAGAGTTGGAGATACCATTTTTAATGCACGCAGAATTCTTTTTGAAAATGTGCAGTATTTGATCTCAGTGTAGGTAAATAAAAAACCACCAAAACCAAGTAACTGATTTTTACATAAGTCAACCTGCCAATTTTGTCTCTTGAGATGAGTTAAAGAATGTTTGGCCTGTACTCAGAAGCACACACTAATTAATATATATATATATATATTACTGTGAACTAAGATAGCAAATTAAAATACAGAAGCCAGGAAGACTGTAAGGATATTGGACTTAAAACCATGAAGGGGATGTTAGTTGTTCATGACATTTCATTGCTAGACAAATGAGAAAATAATAGCAGTGTGTGTATTTGGAATTGGTGTTGTGGGAAGAACGTGATTCAAATCAAAGGCTCAGGACACCTATATCATGAAGTCTTTCACTGTCGATCTTAAAGTTAGGCTACGTCTAGACTACAAAGAAAAGTCTTTTTCCGCTTTTCCTTTGAAAGGGTTTTCCGAAATTTGGCACATCTACACGGTGTCAAATTTCAGAAAAACCTGCTCTTTCGAGCCATCCCTTCTTTCTCATGCAACAAGGTTTACATGTATGGCAAAATAATGTGTTTGCTTTTCCAAATATTTTTTTGAAAAGCTGACGCGTTCCTTGGACACGGCATTGCTTTTCCGGTATCCTGGAAAAGCTCTGCAGTCTAGATGTAGCCTTAGAGAGAAGACTTAGAGGCCAAACATTAATCTCAATGCATTTGTTCTGAGTAACAATTTTTATTTTGGTGACACTCCACCCATAGTAGTCTCCCATTTGGAGTCAATCAAAGTAAACTTCCTAAATAAAGTTTATAGAAGTTAATGGGTAACATTTTCAAAAGTGCTTAAGTAATTTAAGAACATAAGTCCGCTTGACTTTCAAAGGGAATTATTTGTTTTTATTCCTCAAATTGCATTGTAAGCTTTGTTGAATTATTTGACATAAATTTGACTTATGATTTTTGGTTTTAATTTTCTGTACTTCAAAAATACAGAATAACAGGATGCTTCAAACTGTCTGCCTGTGATTTGGGTATGTCCAGATACTATCTGGAAGTGGGGAGTTATCAGTGTACTTTTCCCTACCCATGATGTTGAGGAAAGGACAGTGCAGAGGACCAATCTGCTGCTTAGATTGAGGAGCAAATCTACAACCAGATGACCAAAGTCATTGTTTTTTGTCAATGAGAAGGAAATGAGTTAAAAATTGTTGACGGGATTATGGCATAAGTCAGGTGAGGAGATATCCAGAACTTGTCTGAATTTTCTGCATTTTTCTGTGCTTATTCAAACGAAATATTTTTAGGTTCACACATGAGTCCTAACAGAAAGAGGAAGTGGCTTACAAGCTTGTAGTCAACCGTACCTCATTTTAAAAGTGGAAATTAGAATTGAGACAGTTGCTCATGATGTGAAGTACTTTTGCAGGAGGTAATCTCTTTTAATGGGGGAGAAGACAAAAAAAGGGGGGAATGTTAAAGTTGATAAACATAATCACGCAAACAAGAACCCTTTTGAATAAATATCAGCTTGCTTACATGTAGTAAAGAACTCTGTTTTATGGAAAAGACACATTTTCCTCTACACTGAATTAACTTTAAGAGAAGAAATAACATTAAATATGACTAGAATTTTCAAAATATTTAAATTGTTTAAATATTTGTCACTTAGGACCTTATATAAAGTCTATATAAGTCAATAGATATTCCTTTTTTTGCTTCAGTGGGCTTGGGGTTAGACTCCTTATTTCTGTTTTTGGAGTAACATACTCCTCAGTACAATTACAGGTTAGGAAATCAGCCCCTTCCTTAGCATTGTATCATGAATAATTGTGTTGAGATTTCTTTATTTTTAGTATAACCGAGATGAATTGTTGTTGGCCCAGAGAGCCTCATGATTAAAAGCAATAGCTCCCAGTTATACTTGTGTAATATTAGAAGACTGCAAGTCCAAGGACATGTGCTACAGAAGAGAACAGCCTTTCTTGTTTGCTGATACAGAGGTGATCATTATGGATCTGAGTTTGCAATCATCACTAACACTGGGGTTGAGAGTTTTCCCAATGATACTAATGGAATATTTGCATGAATAAAAGATGCAGTCTGGTCCAAGGAGTTTAAATTTTTCTGCTGCCCTGCTCAAAGCAGATACAGTGATATTCTTCACAGAGAATAACTTTCTGAATACAAGTTATACCTTGATTCTCCACATTTCTCAATGACCGTTTATCTTTTAAAGTGTATTTGGATTTGACATACTCTCGCCAGCCAGGCAAAATGTGTTGTAGTTCCTTTTCTTTTAAATACTTTTACAAAATGTATCAGTTGCTTTTAAAAAATTTAACAGTAAACAGGGACATAGAGGTGAAACTTTAATCATGTCAACAAGGTTTCCTTCGGAGTGTTCTATGGATAACTGCATATGACAAGACTGACATTTTCGAGGATTGTGTCCTCTGCCTCATGTAAGTTAATCTTTTCCCTTGGAAAGGGCAACATTTCTGACAAAGCACAAATTCCTATCACTTCTGACCACATATACAACCTATAATGCTATCTGACAGTAAATACATAGCCTCATCAAATCACTTATCTTCCCACGCTTCAGCAATAATATTGAGGGAATCTGAATAAATTACATCTCAAATGGTACAGCTGCTCTCAAACAGCAGAACTAATGAATTGCCATGACTGGGAGAGAGGGAGAGATGACTTGCATTTATAATCTGAGACAGCTGACAGGCTGATGCCTGATCTAAAGCAGTCACCATAACTAATTACAACCTGAGAAATTAAAGCCATTTTTAAGCTAATGGTTAGTAAACACCTAGCAGCAATTTATAAGAGGAGAAGGTTTGCCCTATAGTTTATGAAGGGGACAGGAAGAACAAATTGTCCTGATATGTTGACCCTATAGCATTGATTGTCCAACCGTAATTAACCTAAACTGATGGGCCCAGACACATTCCTCTTTTAATCTCTCTTCATCGTTATAGCTTTGAAGTTTTTATGGTGTTCTGTTTCCAAATAGTGCAGTTACTATGTCAGTAAATTATTATTTCAATACTAAGGACAACTCAAGTGTTCTGTTTTCTACATAGACATATTAGTTCATCAAAAGTAGTGATACTTGGCCGTATCCAAGCATTTCAGTATTCTGAGCATCAACAAAATGGATTTGATTGCCATCAAAAAATAGGGCTGTACCAATTGCAAAATATTTACTTTCCATTTTCCCCTGCAGATAATGGATCTAACATGCCAACCCTGCCAGCAGGACTGATTCTTGTCTAAACCCACTGACTTGGTTCCAATTGAGTTTTGAAGGCATTCAAACTCAGAGCAATATGTATTTAAATCTATACATCAACCGAGAACTGCTAAAAATGGCTGTAGGTCCCTGAGCTAGATTTGCTAATTTTAATGAACCACTTGAAAAACCTAAACTGAGGTTTGAATTTGGAATTAAAATTTCATATGGCTTTGCTCGTCAGTCCTCTTCCAAGTACAGCTGCTTGCACAAATTAGGTAGCAAACCATACCAAGCTCTGGAAAGAACATGGAGCTGGGGGAAAAAAATGCAAGGCAATGATGTAGATGGGTAAAATATTCTGTGGTAGTGAAAGCACTTGGACAAACTTGATTCTGAGGTGGAGGGTGAAGGAAGCACACATGCGCACATGCACACTCTCACAAGGGGATGGTGGTCCTGACCTGAAGAGTTTGGTTTATAATCTTGGAAGCATGTATTGAGAAATTTTGCTTGATTCTAACATAGTTTAAGTTAGGCACTAGTAAGCATTTTATCTTTTATTTTTTTCTTGTAACTCATTCTGACTGTTACGACTCATTACTCATACTCATTTTAAATCTCTTTGTGGTTAATAGACTTGGTTTATCATTTTATCTAATCCAGTGTGTTTAAACCAAGGTTTCCGTGTAACACTATTAAAGACACTAGGCTACCGTATATTATTCCCATAGACTGAAAATATTTGGATATTCCTGGAAAGGGGATGAACAGTACAAAACATATATTTCTGTGTGGGGCGGATGAGAGTTTTGCGGAGCCCAGGGCAGCACAATTTCACGGGGCCCCCCCTTTGGATAAAAAATAGAAAAAAGGCATCCCCCTGTGCCCACTCCTCCAATAGCCCCATTCTGATCATGTGAGCTACCC
>JANRFK010006693.1:24046420-24058276 GCA_030068395.1 Apalone spinifera
GGTGAGGGGGGGAGGAGCAATTGCCCCTGGGCGCCACACTGGGGGGGTGCCAATTTAGTCCCCTTCTGCTCCCCCTGTTATCCCTCAGCTCACCTGCTCCTCCTCCACCGGCCACTGCTGGCTAGAGTCTCCTCCCCCTCTGCAGTGGGAGGCAGGGAGTGCAAATTTTTCCTTTGCCCCCAGGTGCATAACACCCTTGCTACGTCTCTGTATAGTGATTAGTTGTACTCCTCATGTCATGTGAATAAAGTAACTCAAGTGGATTTGTAAGATCAGCCATTTCATTTCTTCTTCACATGTTCAGATGAAAAGGAAAACAGCAGCAGCAACAAAGATGCCCAGATAGCAGTTTGAAAATGAACATCCAGAGACAGCTTTCAAAACAGCCAGGAAAAAGGCTAGAGCAGGGACAGATGCTGAGAAGAAAATAGCAAGCGCCTATTTATCTGCCCAGTTGCTGAACAGGGTAGCTTAACTTTACTGCAGTGCATTGGATTAGAAGCAATCAAGCACCATCCTTAACACACTTAGGAGTTCTTTGAGTAGGGTCACCTTCTGGCTGCTTTCATACCACATACAGGTTAAATCCTTAAACAGTGAGTGCCAGTCATATCACATTGTTTTCTGGCCCTGAGGAGTTAAAAAAAAAAAATAAAGAAAGAAAGAGAAAGAAAAAAAAGAATATGTGGGGGATGGTAGAAGGGGAGCATGCATGTAACTAGGCTAAAATTTGAAAACAGATTTCCAGAGATAAATCACTGCGTGAGGCTAATATAAGTGTCCTGGACTGAGAGCTTACTGATTTCTACCATACATATTTGTGAAGTTGCTTCGAAAGTAATACAAGAGGGGTCTTAGACTAGGCCAATTTAAATACAAACAAAAAATCCTCATAAAAAACAGCATAGCCCGTTTTAAAATTGAATGTTTCGAATTTTGGATACTTTATTTGCTTTTTTTAGATGTTTATTAATACAGCTGTTTGGAAATAGTCAACAAACATTTTTCTGTTGCAGAATGGCTTAGTTATCTCAATCAAAACACTTCATGGAAACAATTCAATTTAGACTAAGCTCTGATAAACACTAGGTAGGTATTCCTTCAGAAACCTGTCTGGTTTCCAGGCAACTCCCACCTGGCTTTATGGCAGCATGCCTGGAGAGCTGAGGGGGAGCCAAGAGCCTCCTAAACTCCCAGACTCCTTCACATCTTGTCTGAAGGCAGATAGGAAGCTCAGAGCCAGAACACTACCATTTCCTGTTCCAACATTGGGAGGCTTCCGGTTTGGCATGGGCTTCCAAGATCCCAGTTTTCCTTTAGCATCTGATGTGTGGGTAGGGGGCTTGGAGCACTGGCTCCAAATCTCCCAGGTGTGCAGCTCCTTAAAGGCCTAGGCTTTCAGGGCCTATCTGCCCACAATAGAATGACTTTACATGTGGTCACAGGACTTTAATAGGATAGTCTATTACACCATAGTGGAATAGATCCTTCTAATACTTAATCACATGCACAAACTTTTGAGAAGCTGTTCAGAAAATTAGAAGGCAGGCAAGGTATCTATATGCAATTCAAATTTCAGCACTGTATCCCCAATGGTTATTCTGGCCCCCTGCCAACAACCTTAGTAGTTACCTGAGTTCAACCCCTTAGTCACCACGTACTGGCCAGGACTCCTCCTATCCATCTGTGAATCCTGTGTGAATCCATTTGTGATGGATAGGAGGAGTCCTGACCAGCACCCGGTGACTAAGGGGTTAAACTCAGTTAGCTTCCGAGGGTGTTGGCAGGGTGCCCGAAGCAGCACTGGGGATACAGTGCTGAAATTTGAATTGCATATAGATGCCTTGTCTGCTCCGTTTGTGTGAAAAAAAGTCTAAGTTAAGGGCTGGAAGGATGCAGTACTCAGAACTTCCATGCCTATAAAAATATTGGACATGGGAGTGAACTGGGCCTTGAAATATGGATCAGCATGGATTGTGAGTACAAGGAAAATGTGTATTTAGTCGTGATCAGTGTAAAATCCATGTGCTCCTCCCCATTCACTATCTAAGCTGTGCCCAGAGATATCATGTTTTCTCTGTGTTTTAATCTGCTCTTTTCTTAGTTGCTTCGTAACACCTAGTAACCAAGTATGCTTTATCAAGTATATCTTTTTGTTTTGTTAATAAAATCACCTTTTTAAAGGTTTCTTGGGGTATGTCTTCAGAGCAACATTATTTCAAAATATTATGCTACATGCTACTGACGTAATTCAATAGTGTAAAATAAGATTAATAATATAAAAATAAATAAATACAATAAATACAAATAGAAATGAATTTTCACCAGTACAATATGGACAGCTCCTGTTTGAGATGCAAGTTTAACTACACTACCAGACAACAGGGGATGTTTGTTACCTCTTAGTAGAGATGAAATGCCGGATTCTGGGGTTGGTTGCTAGGGCAGAAGCTAGTGAGCCTGGAAAATTCTTTTCCCTCACCCTTTGGAGCTCTTACTCCATGTAGTATACCCAAAGTTGGGAATGGGTTTCTCGGACCATGTGGTGGGTCTCGGAAGAAAGAACCAGGCTCATATTTCTTGTCCCACTCTTCCACAGCTATATCTACTTTCAGTGGAACAAGGCATTCCAAGAAGAGTGATGGGCATGGTAATCCTGCTGTTTGGGCAGCAGCAAAAGTCTGGTTTGAGAATGTTTGTGTATTTAATTAATGTTGTTATGGCAAGCTGCTAGTTGCGTTCCTCAGGAAACAAGTGAGGGAAGGAACCTGGTAATTTCCTGAGAGAATGAAAAGGCAATTTCCTAGCCTGAAGGCATTTCACTTGTTGAATTTCAGAGGAAACAATGGAGATGTGAGAGCATTTAAAAAAATTCACATGAATCTTTTACGCTGGAATGTGTTGGGCAACATATATATATTTGTGAGTTTTCTGTCCGCATGTGTGTCTGTTTGTTCAAGAACTCATGCTAAACCATATGAACTAGGAACACCAAATTCGGTATACAGCTTCCTCTTATCATAACTTAAGGTAATCTGAGGACTTGGTTGTTCCAGGAAGATGAAATGTGCCCGGAATGGGATCGCTTCTCATAAAACCATGCCAAAAAGCAAAAGAATCACCAAGCAGGTGAAAGGGACATGTCCCCCTTCCTATCTGGAACTGCCCTAGCCCTGAGCCTCCCACCCCTCCCAAATTCATCTGGGGATATTGCTGAGTGTGTTCCTTTACCAGGGAGCAAGGGAAAAGTGAACAATTTGCTGCATTCCTCACTTTGGCTGGAGAGTGCAGGGGACAGATGAGCTGTGCACTTTGCTCTTGCTCCCTGATAGGGACAGGAAGGGAAAGAGCAAGCAGCCCTGGTACGAATGTTGGGGGGAGGAAGCTTTGGCCCCTCCTGCCCTCTCACCTACCCTCTTACATACACCTAGGCCCGCACACAGAGCCTCTCCTGACCCCCCCAAAACTCTACACACAGTCTCTTTCATAACAGTCCAATTCACATATAAATACAGAGATGACTTTAGAATTCAGATACTTTTGATATGAAATAAAAATTTACAATCATATGACAGATGAAAAGTGTAAATGTCAAGCCTTTAAGGTCTAAGAATGTTGACTTGCCTGGTAATTTACAATACATCAGTTTGCCATTATCAAGGCTTGATGAATTAATATGTTGTTGTTGTTCTCAAAGCGGATTTAATTTATTTGCAATGACAGTTTTATAAGAGTAATGTAAGACATAAAATCTTGTTTTAGTATTATTAACAAATATAATTACCTGGAACAAAGAATAATTATATAAAAAGGAAATTAAAATCCCTCAGGTTTCCTAAGAAGTGTATTTTCTTGAGTGCTATTGATTGTTTCAAAGAAACGAGTGCAGTGTATACATTATAGTACATGCCTAGAATTCATGGCCACAAAGGCTACAAGCCTATCCTCTAAGCTCTGTTCAGCTGAAATTAAGCTCTGCCTATGCTGAATCACAAAAGCTCCACATGATGCAGTAGCTGAGTGCTAGCAAAGTCTTAATTCTGAATCAGTAGCATTTAGAATCAAACACACATCAACCAACAAATCCTGTTGAGCACTAAACATTAGCACCTATTTTCCATGTGTCTGCCATCACCTCTCCCACTCCAACAGTCTCTGTACAATATAATAAAACTAAAATAGTCTCAATGCTATTTGCAACAGGTGTTTTCCACAGAGTATGCTCAGGGATTCTCTCAAGTGACTTTATGCTGACTAAATCGTGCCTGATTGACTAATTCAGTATATGAAACTAGTAGCCATAGACACATGTAAGTACGGTACCTCTGGCATTATAGTACTTCTGCACTCAACAGATTCACTAATTACATTGCGCACAAATGGTACTTATGCGACATACAGGATAGGCACTGGAGCACAATTAAATGTAATAACAGAAACTGAAATAGATATAAGGAGCACATGGAAGTGGAAGAGTCAAAAGTGTCTGTGAAAGGCTATAATGGAAAAATAATTTCAGTGCTGGAGGAGTTCACATTGACCCTTAAATGCAAAATAAGTTTGTGGTGATACACACAGGCAAACAACTAGACTTGAATGTACAAATATGTAAGGTGTTTGCTGCATTAAAAGAATGTATATCAGAGAAATACAATACAGAGACAATTTTGAAAATATTAATAGCATATAAAGATATATTCACAAGAACTAGGAACCTCCCAGTAGCATGCAACATACAATTAAGAAAAGATGCAGAACTTTTACTACATGAAAAATTCTATAAGCTTTAGAAAGAGTCTAGAAAAAAGGCTGCAAAACATGACAGTAAATGGTTTTATTTGGAGGATAGAAGAACCAACAGATGAAAAATATTTTTTCTATAGTTAATAAAAAGAATTAAAGGAGAACTATGGCTGTGACTGGACAACAAGGAGCTGAACAAACACATACAAAGAGAACACTTTCATTTGACCACAAGAAGGGAAATATTGTTTGAGGTGGCAGGAACCAAATTCTTCGGCAAAGGAAATATGTTGGCAAGATTTTCCTTGGACATGGAGAGCTCTAACATTTGCACTTTCAGCATAGCATTTGACAGATACTACTTCTGAAGACTGTCTTTTGGAATATGCTCCACTCCTGAAGTATTTCACCATACAATGAGCTGACTGCTAGAGAGTCTAAGCAGACATGAAAAGTATACATCGATGATATAATTATTTGTGGCAGAACTGTCTCTGACGATCCAGGATGTCTATGGAGAGTGCTGGAAAGAGAGCTAATAACCTTAAACTGAATAAGGCTAAATGTCAATTTTAAAAAAAACAGAAGTAACATACTTGGGAGAGAGACTAACTTCTAAGAGAATCTTGCCTGATGAAGCAAAGATTCAAGCAATAGTGAACATTCTGAGATCTAAAGATAAGAAGAGACTCCAAAGACGGCTAGGCATGTTGAACTATGTCAGCAAGTTCATACCTAACTATACAGCTTGCACCACAATGTGCACAAAAACAAAAGATGATTATTGAGTCTGTGATAGTGAGAAAAAGACTAGGAAAGCATGATGTGACAAAAATTGCACGATAAAGGAACAAGACCTTTTCCTCGGTTAAAAACACAAAAAATAGTGAGCATTTGGAAAGAGGGGAACTGAACTGTGAAAGTTAAAATTATGAAAGAGGCGCCACCTCATTCATATCCAGCGATCAGAAAATGACAAACATGTTCTGAAGGATTCATAAACATCTTCTCAAGACATTGGATAGCTTGGCTAAAAAAAGGGAAATGGGAGCAGACATATAACTTAAAACCGATTCACAAACTGACCCTGTTATCAACCCCATGAGGCGGAACTGTCAGTTACAGGCAAGGATTTGCCTAAGAAGGATTTGCTATACAGGGTGATTGCTAACTGGCCCAAAGAAATTGATTGAGACAATTTGTTGTTATGTAAGAGCAATCTAAAGGGTTGTTAACATTGGTTATTGTACATGTAATAGTTTGCTAGTTTAATACTGTTTTACTTCAGTATGGAAATTTACAAAAGGAATCTTAAATGGGAAGATAAGCTATAGAGTAATTCCGCTAGGAAATATAGAGATGCCCATATACTTAAAGTCTTTGGTTTCCTTCTAGCAAAGATTGGTTGAAAAAAAAGATGCCCAGACAGAGTGAACCCAGGTTGCAGCTACAGAGTAATAGAAAGTTGATTATCTCATTTGTGTACATATTTCCTGTTCATAATAAATGATTTATCTTGACATTGCTCTGCTCATCAGTAGGGAACTACATTCATCATCCCTGCTGCCAGTGAAGGAGGGGAAAGGCAGTGTGGCCAGAGGAAAACAGATGTGTCTGTGCTCTGCACGTAGACTCAACTGCCTTTTTGACAGACTCTCTCCCAGCTTTTGCAGTCCAGCATGAGTTAAAGCAGCCTGCAAGATGCGCTGACACAGCACAGGAAGAGCAGCCTGCACAGAAGCGTAGCAGGCTCAGGAAAGTGGAAGAGGGCAAGCTGCAAGCCATCTTTGTGGACTCACCTTAGACCTGGTTTTTATTCAGTTTAGCCCAGTCCCAGGAGCTCAATATTTATAACCTTGTGTAGACTGCTGAGGCACTTAAGATTACATGCAAGTTCTGCTGCAATGAATCATTTATGAAAAGCAGGATATGGCTGGTGCCTCAGGTCTTTGTTTATAAGAACATACTTCCAGTGATTCAAGACAGGATTTGATTGGGATAAGTATTGGCTCATCAGTATGCATCATTAATATGTTCCTAAAATAAAGAAATACCGAAACACAAACTAAAACCAGGAGATAAAAAAATGAAGAAAGAAGAATACCACTTATTTCCTTCGGTAGGCCAAAGAAAAAAATGTATGTTAGCTACCAGACGATATGTGAGAGGCTAAGTTATTCTTGAATGGTGTTTGCCTTCATTTTATATAATTATATATCTTCTTTTGAGATATCTTTTGAGCTGCTTGCTTTCCAGCCATGAGATTCTTGTACTGACAGAGGGTTATTAACAAATCTAACCCCACTGAAATCAGTGAAAGTTTTGCCACTGACTTCAATGAACTCAAGATTTCACTGAGACGCTTTAGACTTTTTAGAGGGGAATTACTTTTCCATAATTCTGCTTCTATTAAAATAACAACTTGCAGTATATCCAGACACCTCTCCTTTAGTCTGTGGAGTTGTATTTTCACCATTTCTTTTTGTCTTTGGTGCATGATTTTTCAATCTTAATGGGTTTAGTGATGAGTGGCTTAACTCTCATGGGTGCCTTTATGTTTCACTTACTCAGAAACTGTTTGAAATATTCAAAATTTCCAGGAAAGTGCATGTCCACTGGGTAGGCTCATTCCATGGCCATTTCTATAAACTTTTGGGACCAAAGATCCCCTACTGCTGATCTTGGTAATCTCCAGGCTGGTCTGGGTCCTGTACAAAAGTTAAAAATGAAAATGAGTAATATTTCATTCTAATTATTTCCCTCTTTCTTGAATAAGAAGAGCAGGGTATCATTTTAACTGTTTATTGAGTCAAAATACTTAGTAAAATTGGTTTGTTTAAATATTAATATTAAATATTTTATAATCAGAATAATCAACTTGAGAAAGGCTCAAGATGCAAATTCCAGAACTGGAACTCCATTCTGGTTTCTAACAGTTCAAAATTTGGGGCAATTTTGATCTGAATTTTTGGTCTGGTCCATTACGAGAAAGTATATCCAGATTTTCAGCAACTTCAAATTTGGTTTTGCAGATTATTGTCCCATCCTTATTTTGTAATAGTGTCTTGAAGATAAATAGTATCTCAAAAAGCTATACAGAGGCATGTCTTGAACCTACAAACATTAAGTATGTTTGACACTTTGCATGTGAAAAAGTGCATTTGAGGACTATTCCTAAGCCTAAATGTTTGCAGAATGTGAGTGTTGATACTGATTCATTCTTGAGAACAGAGAGAATGGGAAATTAAAGGTATAGTATAAATCTGAAGAAAGACAATTTATTTACTACAATTATGTACACCATCTGGAGGAATTTCAGATTAATTTTATGCAGTCATTTTCTTTGCTCATTTCTCCCAAAACTATATGTAAAAGGGTTGATAATAAATGTTACTTCTGTTTAGTTTTTCTTTATCTTTCTTTGTCTCTGCTCCAACATTTATAAATGCAATTTCCCCCTCTAAGAAACACTTACTGTCAATAGCAGTTTTTAAGAGAACAAGCCACTTTACAAAGGTCAGAGAGTATTGTAAAGATCATAATTGCCAAAAGGCTTCATTAACCTTTACAAAAAAGTGATTGCTGGATTGTACAACATAGGATTAAATGACTATTAACATCCACCACAATTAATTAAAGTAAAAACTATAAGGTAACAAAAATGACATAAACCACACAGTAATATACCCCACATACAAGACTTTCTCCCAGCTGTCAGAAATGCATCTGCAGTTTTCCAAAGGAGAATTGGGATGCTGTATAATCTAGAAAAAAAGGTTTTCATTAGTGCTTAAATTGTAATGAAAGAGGTGCTGGAGCTCAAGCAATTTTTTTTTAACTTTCATAACTGATGTGGCAAACCCAAAGGTGTTAAGGCTAATAAATGCCAAACCTAGAAGTGTCAGAACTCAGTCCTCACAGTCCCTGGCACAAATTAAGTGCATATTTCAGAATCCCAGGTATTCCTTAGCTTTTTTGACAGAACTTTTCAGAGAGTTTTCATAGATCATCCAATAGCAGTAGCATCCTCTTCTTTTTGTGGACATTTTGGAAATTAATAGAGTTTCACAAATAACAACTCCTTTGAAGTTGCTAGATATTACTCCTTTTGTTTGAAGAGATCACTTGAAAGAATTCTGTATTTCACTGAAAATCTTTTTAGACAGACTTTAAGCTGTTCCTTAGTTCAGTAAACAGGCACACAGCAACAAGATTAAAGCCATGTTAATCTTCTTCTCCAAATAAACTATTCAACCTCAGAGAAATAAAGCTTACTTTGTATTGCTGACCTAAACAGGAAGGCTTAGTTAATATCAGTACTGTTACTTTTGGTGATCTTGGAGATCACCATTGTAACAAACCTCTGGGAGCCTGTATTCAGAAAACTAATTCCCAACTTCAAGTAGCAGCCAGAACTCAAAACAAATAATTTTTCAAATCAGAGAGAAAAAACAGTCAGCTTTATTTATTTGCTAATGACGGTCCAGACTCATTACAATAATACAAACTATCCCAATAAGTGTGTGTAGAAATATGCAACAAAAGAAAATAATTATAATAAAAAGAACATCATAAAGGTTGCAAAGTCAAACACTCATAAATTAGGAAATAAAAGCTAAGTGGTATTTTTGTTATAATATAGACATTTTTCACGACTTACAAGGTAATGGAAATACCTGAGACCGTACAGATGGCCATAGTTATCAATATTTGCAGGGCAGTATATAAGGTTTGAGTTATCTGGATGGCCACTGAAATATGAGTTTGTGGAATATAGTTATGAGCTGAGGTCTGTGGGAATTGGAAGGTATAGTATGTGTACTCCATATTTTGTGCCACATTATTTTTGTTATAATATATTAAGTGAATGACCAGTTCTACCAAGAATGTTTTAGCAAAACTGCTGGAATTGCTGCATATATTTTCATTTGAGGCTATAGTGAAAGATGGGTAGAGAAATCATTGCTATTCATATATATATATATATAAAAGATTGGGATTCTCACTTATTGTGGATCATTTTAAAACCTAACCTGGTGCTACTGGTGCCAGGAGATGATGTAGCAATCATTGCTCATGCTCATGATGAGAGGGCTAAAAATGACTTACCCGATGGAAAATAATTCCAAGGTGAAGAAACGTTCATTTTTATTGTGTTATTATTACTAGTTATTGCATAATCTTATTAATACTAGTTTTGTCCACTCTTCCCTTAACACCTTATCTTCAATTTTGGTCAGTTTCAGATGTAAATGTGATAAATGGTAAAAATTAGGTTGTGATCTTGCCATTAGATCTATGCAAACAGAGCATTATGCCTGGGTATTAGCCACAGCAAGATAACATGTGAAATTAAGGGTCTGCCTGCATGGATCCATTCATGGAGTTAAGCCCTAAGACTTAAAACTATTCAAGACAAGGACCATGATTTATTTTTCCATAAAGCACCATGTTCTGTGTAAATCACATTCATTATTGTGTAGAGATTCCTAATGTTCAATATGTTTAAAGCCTAGGCTTTATGTTACCATGGTGAATCTATGGTCCTTTCACCATGGTAACAAGGTCCATGTTATCATCATAGACAATTATTAACATGTTTTAATATCACTTATTAGAGGAATCCGAAGGACAACAATTTTATGTTGTGGTGACTTTTGAGGGTTCCGGATTTGTTTTCATTCCAGTGCACAATGAAAACAAACCCTTTCAAATGATTTTTTTGCAAAATGGAATTGTGTTAAGTCATCTGGTTATGGATAAAGAAATCACAGCTTTTCAGTTTGGCTCTTTTCTCTTTCTCTGGTCTCAAATGATCAGAGAGCCCTTAACCTTATAAAGGTTCCTGAGGAAAACTTCTTTAAAACTGACACTTCTCAGCAAAACATTTCAGCCACAACAAAAATAACATTGTTGCAAAATGAAAGTTAATAAAAAAATGGTCCAGCTAGCTCTGTTAGGGTATGTCTATACTACAAAGTTAATTCGAACTAACAGCTGTTAGTTTGAATTAACTTTCATAGGCGCTACACATGCAAACCGCTAGTTCAAACTTAATTCGAATTAGCGGAGCGCTTAATTCGAACTAGGTAAACCTCATTCTATGAGGATTAACGCCTAGTTCAAATTAAGTAGTTCGAATTAAGGGCTGTGTAGCCACTTAATTCGAACTAGTTACAGGCTAGCCCTTCCCAGCTTGCCCTGGTGGCCACTCTGGGCCAAGCCAGGGAAACTCTTCTGCCCCCCTCCCGGCCCCGGAGCCCTTAAAGGGCCACGGTCTGGCTACGGTGCCCATGCCAGGTGCAAGCCTGCCAGCACCCAGCCAGCAGACCCTGCACCTGGCACAGCATGAGCCAGCCACCCTCTGCCACCCAGCCCTCCGCCTCCTCCCAGGACCAGGCTGGTGGCTAACAGGAGCCTGCCCGGGGCTGCAAGAGGAGGGCTCCCACCTGGTCTAGTGCGGAGATCATGGACCTCATCCATGTTTGGGGGGAGGCCTCCAATGTCCACTATCTCTGCACTAGGCACAGGAAAGCGGCCATCTAGGGCAGGATAGCTGCCAGCCTGGCCACCAAAGGCCACATGCGAATCCAGGAGCAGGTTTGCATGAAAAATCAAGTTGGTCCAGTGAGACCCCCAACCCTGAGCCCTGAGCTTAGAACATAAGAACATAAGAACATAAGAACGGCCATACTGGGTCAGACCAAAGGTCCATCTAGCCCAGTTGCTGTCTGCCGACAGCAGCCAATACCAGGTACCCCGAAGGGGATGGACCGAAGAAAATGACCAAGCCATTTGTCTCGTGCCATCCATTCTAGCCTTCCACAAACAAAGGCCAGGGACACCATTTCTATCCCCTGGCTAATAGCACTCTATGGACCCAACCTCCATGACTTTATCTAACTTCTCTTTAAACTCTGTTATAGTTCTAGCCTTCACAGCCTCCTATGGCAAGGAGTTCCTCAGGTTGACTATTTGCTTTGTGAAGAAGAACTTTCTTTTATTAGTTTGAAGCCTGCTACCCATTCATTTCATTTGGTGTCCTCTAGTTCTTCTGTTATGGGAACTAATGAAGAACTTTTCTTATTCACCCTCTCCACACCACTCATGATT
>JANRFK010006693.1:24058376-24069568 GCA_030068395.1 Apalone spinifera
CGGCTAGCCTGAGGCAGCAGCTCCACACTCTAAGTCCTGGTTCCAGCCAGCCTTCACTTCGGTTCATGGTCCACTCAATGTGGACATGCTAGTTCGAATTAGCAAAATGCTAATTCGAATTAGTTTTTAGGTCTAGATGCACTAATTCGAATTAACTTAGTTCGAATTAACTAATTTGAGTTAAGTTCAAATTAGTGCTGTAGTGTAGACATACCCTTACTTACATAGCATGTTGAATAGGGCATTACAGGAAAATGAAGAAATGGTCCTCTGTCTGAAGCCCCGATAATGCAAACACACCTATGTTACTGTATATGCACATGAGTTCTTTTTTTGAGTTCAATGGATGATTCACTTAGATAGTTATTCACATCCCCCTATGTTTACAGGATCAAGCCTCAAATTTAAACAAAAACTTGATGAGCAATTTTAAGAGGCCAAAAACCAGATGAATAGTTGCTAGAGAGAATTTAAGGCTAACCAAGGTTCTGCAGTTGCTTGGGTTTGTTTAGTGTGCTTCTTGGTAGCTCTCATATGTTTTGTTTATTTTTCATTTTTCTTTGGTCTTTTGCACAAAATTCATTGTTGCCATCATTGTTTTTACCCATCCCTTCCTCTCTTCTTTCACCCCTCGTTTCTTTCATTCCTTTCCTAACAGAACCAAGGTGACAGTGGCATAAGAGCTGATCTGTGAAGACTGTACCTGAGGTTGTGAAATAGAGGCTCACAAGGTTGGAATGATGGTGAGTAGAGAGAAATGACAAGAGGGAAGGGAAAGATAAGAGGAGGGAGGAAAACAGGAAAATTAATTAGGCAACAGGGCACTAGTGAACTGACTGAAATGGCAGTACAGATGGATTGGTTAGTAGCAATGACAATGGACTACATTAACACAATATAAAAGAATATGCAACATATTATCTACATGCTCATCACACAAAAACTAAAATAACCAAATTCTAAATAATGAGGAGCATCATGGGAAAGCATGAATCAATAATTTCATAGCATAATGGATGGCAAAATATCAGTCATTCTAGTTCTGCAATAAACTTTCCCAAGCTCTGTGAAAGAAGAGCATTTTCATATCGCTTTTAATCGCTGACACTCATAGCCAAAAAACTCATTTAGAATATACTGTAAATCCACTAAGGAAAAAAAGATGACTTGTGCTATCTTTGACATGTCCAGCACTGAATTTTCTTTAAATTGCAAACACAAATACAGTGTACACATGATCTAGTGGCATATTTGGGAATATCTGTCAGTGAACAGTGAGGCTGTGTCTAGACTGGCCAGGTTTTCTGGAAAATCAGCCGCTTTTCCAGAAAAACTTGCCAGCTGTCTACACTGGCCGCTTGAATTTCCGCAAAAGCACTGACTTCCTATTGTAAGAAATCAGTGCTTCTTGCGGAAATACTATTCTGCTCCTGTTCAGGTAAAAGTCCCTTTTGTGCAAAGCTTTTGTGCAAAAGGGCCAGTGTAGACAGCTCAGATTTGTTTTCCACAAAAAAGCCCCGATCACGAAAATGGTGATCGGGGCTTTTTTGCGGAAAAGTGTGTCTAGACTGGCACGGATGCTTTTCCACAAAAAGTGCTTTTGTGGAAAAGTGTCCGTGCCAATCTAGACACTCTGTTCCGAAAATGCTTTTAACGGAAAACTTTTTCGTTAAAAGCATTTCCGGAAAATCATGCCAATCTAGATGCAGCCTGATAGAATATAAACATTGACACTACCAACCAAACAACATATATGCAATTTTTGGATTAAGAATATGAATTCTGTGATAATGCTGCTAGTTATGTCTTGAATATGGAACTCGAGGCTAGCAAGAACTTTAAAATGCGTTTGCAGGATCTGAATAAATAGAAAATCTGCAAAGAAAAACCACACAGATATATATTCTCTTCATAGAAAACAATGATAATATGCTATTTTTGGAGTGTGTAAGACAGAGTCTGCTGAATTTTGTCTTTGTTTCAACATTTTAAAAAATCCTACTGGAATGCTAATTAATGTGTCATTTTTATTTCTGAGGAGAAAGGAAGCAGTTGTTTTAAACATCAGCTGAAACTCAGTTCTGACAATTAAATAAGAATAGGACAGTCAATAATGACAATCAAGTTACAACTACAGATATTTTCAGTGTATCCAAACATGAAACAAGGCTGAGCTATCTAGTCTAGGTAAAAAATGAATAGGTACCATGTGGGGACAATAGATAGTCCAGCTGATCTAGAAGTTAGTGTTGAGGGCACGGGTTAACTAATAAGTCCATGTGGTAAAATAAAGCTCACCTTTGTCAGCAATACAATAGGGCTTTGGCTCTCCTATATCCCCCAAAATGTGATGAATATTTATGTAGTGAGAGAGCCTTTCCGATGCTATATTCAAAGTTCCCAGTTCAGTAAAGCACCTAAGCATATGCTGAAAGTTGCACACATTTGAGTGCTCTGCTGAATCAAAGTGAAGTTCTTTTCTCCCTGTCGTCTTTGCTCTTTTTCTGGTAACCTTTTGTACTCTCCTATATTGCATCCCAAGTTGCTTTTCCAAGAAAAGGCATTTTCATTTAAAAAAAAAGGCTTTAAATCAACTTCATTCCTTTTTTTTCCAAGGGGTCCTAATGTCAGTTTTTCAACTCAAACCTAGTAAGCTATTGAAACAGCAAGAAACCAGCTTTATATTCCATTTTTGTGGCAATTTGAAAGTTTGAGTAAAAACTTGGGAAGAAAGTGTGTTAACTACTACTTATCAGCAAAATGGGAAGGTGAAATAGTTATCTATCATCACCTGTAAGTATTTGAGCATTTTCAGGCATAATAGGACAAAGTTTTCCAACACTAGTTGAAGGAAATGCAGAGTGCAATTTGATCCCAGCAAAAGAACGATTCTGTAATTATTGATAGGACCAAAGTTTCCCATAGGAATCTAGAAAGAAAATAAAGGGATATAATTTGACTTCGTATTAATGTGAAGTTCCCAAAAGTGTTATAGATACAACTGAAAAGCCATGAGGATTCCTTGGTTCCACAGTTTGTTCTAGAGTTGCCAAATGGAGTTTTTATAGAACAATCAGCCAAATACTGCTGTTGCAGAGACAGAGTAATCTGATTGTCTTCAGGTAAATTAATCTTGATTTACCCCAGAATAAAGGAGAATCTAATCTCTCCCAATAAAGGTACACTTGTTAAAGGTATTTCTGTCATGATAATAGACACTGTCATTATGAATGAATCTAAAACTTTCTCCATGGCATATGACCAAGAGTAAAATACTCTATACACCAGGTTGGCAAATAACCATTTGTGTTAACCCAAGAATAGATTGCCTCTCGGGCTAGGTCTACACTATAGCTTTTTTTTTTTTTTTTTTAAGGAAAAGCTCCGCAAATTGTGCTCCGCAATTTGTGTAGCTTTTTCCAATTGCTTTTCCGGAAGAGGCTTTTATGCCATTTTCTCCCCTAGGTGGAGCCAAAGGGCAGAAAAGCCTCCTCTTTTGGAGGAGACCTTATTCCTCATAGAACGAGGTATACAGGGCTCTCCAAAAAAGCATGTTTGCTCTTCTGCAAAAAAAAAAGGGGCAGAGCAAACGCCTTCCCTGGACATGGTAGACTCTAGACGTACCCTAGGAGAGAAATTTTGTTGAAAATTTCTGTAATTTGCCTTCCCCTCAATCTGTGTTTAGCTCTAATGTACTAGTGTTGTTTATTAACAGTGGCACTATTAGCTATTTGGACATAGTCTGTTGTTGTTTAGGGAGGAATAACTTGGACGGACCTATAAATGTGATTGAAATGAGATGCTCAGTGAGACTCTATTTTGATGGGGGGCAATTCTGTTTTATTAAGATTATCACCACTTTTCTGCCACTTTGTGACTATTTCTTATGCAGGCAGGGGGCAGAAATTGTGAAGTCCTGTCTGCCCTATATAAGGGACGGTCATGATCCAATCTCTACATTCAGAAGAGCACAGGGACTTTTCTGTGTATAATCTGAATCAGAGCTTGTATCCGCTGGGAAAGAATATTGCAACAGTTGAAGAAGTGAAGCGGAGTTCAGTTTCCCCTGCATGCTTACCTATAGCAGAATCTCTGGAAAGACTTCACATCACCCTCATTGTAACAACATTGATAATGACAGACATTTTAAAGAATCATGAGTCAGACTCCAACAACCATGACATTGTCTGACAATCATGAGATTTTCGTAATAATAAACCTTTGATTCTTTTCCTTTACCATCTGATTTTGAATATCTGTGAAGCCTTTAGATCACATTTTTCAAGATTTTTCTCAATAATCATGACTGCTTGAAATTTTAAAAATACGAGAGCTGAAATTCTCAGGATTCTAGAAGCTGGGAAAACAACTATCTTGAAGCCATGAGAACTCTCAACCATGAGAAGGGCTTCATATATAACAAATGATTTACTTGTTTATGTGGATAAAGAATTAGATCAGAGTAAAAGGGAAGTTATCATCATGTTTAATGTTAATGATTGACTAGTCTGCAGAACCCAAATTTTAAATTTCATTATTAGGAAGCCCAATTTAGGTCAATAAAGACTGAAAGAAGAGAATTGCAATTGTGTTACCATTACCATACTAGATAATCCTTACACTGTTTTTCTTTTGTTAATGGAAGAAAAAGAAAAGAGAAAATCCTTGATCAGCATTCACTTCAAAGAGGTGAAACTCAATTAAGATTAAGAATGTCTCTCAGAAGGAACATCTGCTGCTACTTAAAATTGCGGCAAGTTATGAACCCATATTAGCCATATATAAAAGGTGAGGAACAATGCTGAGTGAGGGCAACTTTGTAGATTAACTGAAAGCTTTGTGATATTATCCAAATTAAGAAATAAATTTAATTTATCTGGCCTGCCAATTGTACTGTATTTCAGGTAAGAACATTTTTAAGTAAAACTTATCGCCAGGAGGGGATACAAAAATGAACAAGTTAATTTAACCGGATTATCTGCTAAGAATATTGAAGAGAAAGATGCAAAAGCATTGCTATGTAATGAAACATTATAGAAAGAATGCTAAGGAAATGTGTGAGTGAAAAATGCAGGGCAAAGAATTGAGTGTACCATATGCTAGCTATTATTATCTTGTAACAAGATTTATGGAGGCTCATTATAGAGACTGGTGGGATGGTGTTGTTCATCTGAGCCATTTAGTAAACATAAAAATATAATTCTTCTTTTGTGTATGCCGATTTTAAGCAGTTGACTCCACTGACAGGGTTATGTCCAATTTGCTTAGGTATAAATGCGAAGTGCAGCAGGAAATAAGTATCCAGTTTCTGTCTAAAATAGTTACCTGATACAGTAGAACTAACACAGCCTGCAGACCCATTTCAATTAATGAGTTGTGCCTAAGTAAATCAGTCTCTATGTGGAAATAAAGTATATGGGACAACAATCTCAGTACTATTTTGAAAGGACAAGGATGGAATTTAAAAAATGACACCAATGAATCTGACCATCTGTATTCACCCATGGGTGCCACACAATCTACTTTCTTTCGGGTCTCCATTAAATTCACATTGTGCCACCAAGATGCTTTTAAAAGCATCATTTCACATATAAGTAAGGAGTTCTGTGTTCTTTCTTTTTAATCTATATATATGTTAAATATATTATATTTCAGGGATAATATAAATATATATATATATATATATATATATATATATATATATATATATATATATATATATATATATATATTTCAGAGATTTGTGTATCTGTTTGTGAGTCCATCCATCCGTGTGTCTGTCTGTGAATTCGTTTGTATAAGAACTTGTAAACAATAAGCGCTCAAACAACCAAGTTTGGTATGTAGCTTTGTCTTATCCTAAATCTAAGCAAGATCAGGGTTTGGTTAGGGATCTTAAATTTAGATTGATTGGATAATCGAATAGTCCATGCAATTTGCATCAACTATTTGATTAGTCAATAAGGGTGCCTCTGCCCCAGGGCTGTTACTACACTTCAAAGGCAAAAGCAAGCAGTCCCCCCACTGGCCTTGTGCTCCCCGCGGCATTTCAGAGAGGCAGTGCTTCATGGAGCTGATCCTGGGCTCCATACAGCACTGCTGCTTTGAAACACTGCAGAGAGCCCAGCATCAGGCTTTACATGGTGTTTCAAAGCAGCAGCACCACATGGAGCCTGGAGTCAGTCAGGAAGTTCCCAGCTGATCTCGGGCTCCACACGGCACTTTTGCTTTGAAGCAACCCCTCCATTCTCTCCCTCCCTTTCTGCCTCTATCAGAAAGAGGCAGCGGGGGGTGAGGTAAGTGACTAGTCGACTGGTGTGTTGACTGTCAAAGAAGCATTGGACAGTCGAATAGTTGACTAATCGTTCACATCCCTAGGTTTGGTTGTGCCAGGAAAATGGGATGTGCCTGGAATGTAATTGTTTTCCATAACATGGAAAGAGAGGGGGCAAAGAGAGGAGGGACACAATACTCACAGTCACCACTGGAGGCAGTGAGTGCAGGGGACAGCTATAATGCAGAATGAACACTGGGGGGCAGCTGCACCACTAAGGAAGTGGCCAGCTAGGCACAGCACTCAGAATGTTGCCTGCCCTTAGCCCAAATAAGTGGCCTGCCTGCCCCAAACCTCTCTCCCCTAGCCCTAGGCTCCAACTCTGGATTGCAGTGTTCCCTCCCCCGCCCCACCCTGCCTGGAAGCACCGCCAGGGCTGGGCAGCACAACCCAACCCCCAGGACCCATCAGCAGGCTTCCCACCAGCACCTGCTGGCTGCTCATCGGCACCATGGCTGGCCAGTCTGCATGGTAGGGATGCTAATACGTAGATGAATGCACGATTAACCGATAAGCCTGGACTTATTGGTTGATCCTGTCGATTACACACATTCTCCCCCCCCCCTTTGCTGCCTCTGTATCAGAGGCAACAACGGGAGGGAGGTGGGAGCAAGTGCCCATGGGGAAGCAGCTTTTAAGCCAGCTCCTCACAAGCACTAGATAAGCCTACCTCCCCCAATCCCATGCTGCTTCCTCTGATGGAGAGGCAACAGTGCAGAGGGTGAAGAGGTGGGCTGAGCCAATACACTTAGGAAGTTGGCTTTTGAACTGGCTCTCTGTGCATACTGGCTCCGCAGACCCACCTGCCACTGCTTGCTGCCTCCTACAGAGGCAGTAAGAATGGGGGGCAGTCAGGAGCCAGTGCTCGGGGAGAGACAGCTTAAAAGCCGGATCCCCCAGCACTGGCTCTGCAGTGATAGAGGGCAGCAGTAGCATGGGAGAGGGGCTGCAATGGAGCAGCTTCTGTCCATGGTGGGCCTGAGCTTGCTGCTTTGCAGCAGCAGAAACTCCTGGCCACAGGGGGTCCAAGCTCTCTGCGGAAAGTGGCTGCTCCGCATTCCACAGCCTGTGTCCTGGAGCAACCTGTGTCTGCAGGGAGCTCGGACCCCCCACAGACAGGAACTGCTGCCGGGGAGCAGCATGGGGCAGTAGGCAGGTGCCAGTCTGCGTGGGGAGCTGGTTTTTAACCAGCTTCCCTCACGGACTGGCTTCCGCCTGCCTCCCTGCACTGGTGCTTCTGAGAGAGAGGAAGCAATATGAGGTGGCAGGGGGCTCTCCAGAGTGGGGCCGGGAGCACACTGTCTGCTGGTCCCACTCGTGGGAACTATCGAATAGTCATGTAATTGCTAAAATTTGGTGTGGTTACATGATTATCCAATTACACAAGATCTAGTCAGGCATCCCTATGGCCTGGCCTCCCTTACTCCTTCCAGGCTGAGCTGGAGCAATGCCAGTGGGAGGCCTGCAGGCCCCACCCCCAAGCGCTGGGCCAGGCTAGGAGAGCAGTGAGTATTAGAGACAATTTTTTTAAGATTAAAATAAAATCCCTTTAAAAAAATATATGAATCAGGAAAGTACTTTTTTCTCAATTGTTCCTGGAAGGTTCCACTTGCACAAAGAAGAAAATGCTTACTTCATGCAACATTGATATATAGAAAAACATAAAGAAATTGCTCAAAATGATCACTTAAATTCCCTTGACAAATTACTGTAAGCCTGTAGTGTCCCAGACTAATAGACAAGTTACTTATCTGAGATTGATACAGAATCCAGGGCCTCCTAGGTCCAATGGATCAAGCTAGAGTTAATAATTGATGATCAGAAAATCATGATTTGGTTTATTGTGTGGGGAATAACCTAAAGTCTGCATGCAATAAAACTGACAGATAGCTCCAAGGAAGCTTCATGGATACCTTAGGGAGCTAAAGGGTTTTTTTTAAGATTTGCTTTGGTATCATACACCACTCACAGTGCTCTATGAATGGCTAGTAGAAAGAGACTGTATAGTTTTATATAATACTTTCTGGATTATTGTTTTTATCTGACACCTAGCTGTGTTCTTCCTTGCTGCTCCCATTACACGTCTTTTAATCATCTTTGCTTCCATGCTATAGATCAGGGGGTTTCAAAATTGGGTTGCAGGCCCACCAGGGTAAACCACTGGCAGGCCTCCATCACAATGTTTATCTAAGTGTCTGTAGCCATGGAGCCTCACAGCTCCCATTCACAGTGGTTCGCCATTTTCACATAAGGGGAGCTATAGGAAGCTATAGATGATCCTTTTCTTGGCACAGCCTTTTCTTTCTATATATCTGCACTTCTACAATTGGGAGACACATTGTTACTTATTTCTCATGATGGCTTATTTGTATATCCTTCTTATCTTGTCCTTTGAAGAAGTGGGCTGTGCCCACAAAGGCTCATGATACCATCTACATGTTTTCTTAGTCTATAAAGTGCTACCAGACTATTTGCTGTTTTTTAAGTTCTTATCTTTGTTATTTTTCCAAAATCCTTAAATACACTTAATGATAATCAAAAGTAACAAACTGACATCAGTAGAAATTCAAGCGGCTCAACTGTTGAGTCTGGAGAACCTGTGAACAGTGCAGGACGTGCAGGAATCCATGGATGACTTTATAGCAAATGTTATGTTCCCCCATCTTAAGACAAACATGACTTTTCTTCAGCCCCTGGTGTGAGAGAAAGCAGTCTCTGGGCTGTTCTGATTTGTACTCACTGGTGATATCACCAGAGGTCCATTACATCACCTGTAAATCATCAGAGTGCTGCTTCACTCAAGCTCCTGATACATCCTCAGTGGATTGATGCAAGGCCAGATATGCCAACTGTGAACTGCTGACCAGATTCTAAATTGTTTGGTTAAGTCAATTTTATGACCTATTTGTGGCAAAGTTTCCCTAAAAAGTAGGACAATAGCAAGTGTGAGGGAAATGTGTGTACACTTAATATTACTCTAATTTTTCATGCTGTGTGTTCAATACATTAGCGATACCATTATGAAGTTAGAGGAGTATATTTATGAAGTAGATGGAATGGAAGCTAGGCCAGGATTTTACCTGAATCTGTTTATCCATAAAATAGGTAATACATTGGTACTATTCCTTTACTTTTCCCCTAGGCTGCATTTAGACTGGCAAGTTTTTGCGCAAAAGCGTGTGCTTTTGCGCAAAAACTTGCCAGCTGTCTACACTAGCCACGAGAATTTGCGCAAGAGTTCTGACACTCTACTGTGTGAATTCAGTGCTTCTTGCACAAATACTCTGATGCTCCCGCTCAGGAAAAAGCCCTCTTGTGCAAATGTTTTTGTGCAAAAGGGCCAGTGTAGACAGGAAGATAAGACGTTTTGCGCAAAAGCAGGCTAAACGGAAAAAATCCCTATGGACGCTTGGAGACTCCGTAGCCACAGTCAGCTCCCTGGACTTCCTGGTAACCCAAGCCCCCTTAAAGCAGATGCAGGCTGCTGAGCTCATGGGGCAGGAGCCTTCCTCAGATCTCTGGCCAGAGGTCTGCCATGTGGCCCCTGCAGTCCAGCAGACACCCCCCCCAAGCACCATGGCAGCTCCAAGGGGGAGGGGGATCAGCCACCCGCACCCCCAGTGCAGGAGGCCACCAGGGCCAGAAAAAGAAGGGCCCCATCCTGGTCCTCGGGGGAGCTGGAGGCACTGCTGGACCTCTGGAAGGAGGAGGAGGCCCTCCATGACACCTGGTCCCGTCGCCACAACGCGGAGATCTTTGCCCGCATGTCCCAGGCACTCGCCCACCAGGGCCATCCAGCCCGGACCCTCAAACAAGTCCGGGCGAAAGTAAAGGAGCTACACTTGGGCTACGTGCAGGCCAGCGAGGGCCGGGGGCAGGAGCTGGCACCTGCCCTCACTACCGGCGGCTCCACGCCATCCTGGGCCAGCCAGTCCCACAAGCCCTGGACGTCCTGGTAGACAGCACATGTGCTCCTCCCCCCCCCCCCCCCCCCCCCGTCAGCAGGACACCGAAGCAGCGGGGGAAGGAGACAGCAGTGCGTCAGAGGACAAGGCCAGCACTGTCACCCTGCAGGCCCCCTCCTGCAGTCCTGATGTCTCCCGTGCATCCTCAGAGGCTGGGAAAGGATCCACCGGTGAGTGTTACACTTTGCACTCACAAGGGCAGGGGGGGGGGAGCCAGGCACCCGGAGTGGGGAGGGGGACAGCACGTCACTCAGGCCGCGTGAGCGGCACGCTGTGTAGCATGAGGCAGGAAGCAGCATGTGCAACCATGTGCAACCATGTGCAGCCTGGTGACCGACTGGGATTTGGACATGGCAGGCAGCTGCAGGGCACGCCTGGGACCGTGCTGCTCACACACATCCGGCAGTACCAGGGGGGAAGAGTGGATGCCGGCTGGAACCAGCCAGGGTCCCAGGGACTCAGGCCAGAACCTGCACCTCCGCAAGAATACAGCACACAGAATGGCACACTGTCCCATGCCTGGCTGTGAGGCACAGCCAGGTGCTCCTCGGAAAACTGCAGCATCAGAGCCCTGTGAGCGTGGGCCCCACTGAGCCCCTCGCTGGCTCCCAGTGCCTTGGCTGGCTCCCCTAGGGAAGTCCCCACTGCAGCCACACATGTCCCTGGGCTACGTGTGTGAGGGCTAGCGGGAGGGGGAGGGGAGAAGCGCTCGGGCCGGCCCTAGCACTGCCTGAGTTTTGCTGCAAGGATGGTACACTCCCCAGTCACTCTCCTGGTTCTGTCCAGGAGACATCCCATGTGATGGGGATCTGAGAGCCCAGACCACATCTGCCAGATGTCTCCCAGGCACTGTGTGGGGATTCATCTTGCTCCCTGTCAAACACCATTGATTA
>JANRFK010006693.1:24070977-24087132 GCA_030068395.1 Apalone spinifera
ACCCTACTATGGGGCCTGTGCGAACATGCCCGTCAGGGCCTCTTGGATGCGCACTCCATCCTGGTGCTCCTGGCGGACGGCAGCTGTGTGGGGCTGTTCATAAGTCTGGCCCTCGGCTGCCATCCAGGCAGGGAGGAAGGCCTCCCCATTCCTCTCCACAATGTTGTGGAGCACGCAGCATGCGGCCACTACCTCCGTTGCATTCCGCTCACCCATCTCGAGCCGGGTGAGCAAACAACGGAAGTGGGCTTTTAAGCGGCCGAAGACGCACTCCACTTGATTCCGGGCCTGGTTGAGGTGGTCGTTGAACTGGGCCCGGTTCTGGTCCAGCTGCCCTGTGTAGGGCCACATTAGCCATGGCAGCAGGGGGTAGGCCGCGTCCCCAATGATGCAGATGGGCATAGGCACATCCCTGACAGTAAACTCCTGCTGGGGGAAGTAGGTGCCTGCCTCCAGCCAGCGAAACACTCCGGAGTTGCGGAGGATTTGGGCATTATGTGTCCTGCCGGACCAGCCCGCATAGACGTCCAGGAAGCGGCCACGGGTGTTCCACGAGGGCCTGAAGAACAATCGAGCAGTACCCCTTCCTGTTCATGAAATGGGCTACTCGATGCTCCGGGGCCCGGACGGGGATGTGGGTTGCATCCAGGGCTCCTCCACAGTTGGGGAACCCAAGGGCAGTGAAGGAGGCTAGCGTAGCAGCCACGTCGTGCAGGCGGATCACTCTTGGGAGCAGGACATCATTGATAGCATGGACGATCTGCAGAAAGGTGCAGAGAAACACAGGGGAACACATCACATAAGGCAGGGTGAGTGTGCGCTCCCTTGGGCCCCCCCCCATGATTCGCTCTGTCCTCACGCACACACACACACACGCACATGCACACACACCACAGCCTCCTCACCCTATGGCTCCGCCTCCCCCCCACCAGCAGGCCTGTGCAAGGGAGGGATGGCCCAAACCCCTGGGTGACCCAGCCTGGAGTCTTGGCTGCCCCTGGTCATGGAGTGCAGCACCTTCCCCCCACTCCACTCTCCACTCCCCCTGGGACTTACCTCCATGACACCGATGGTGGATCTGCCCACCCCGAACTGGTGTGCCACCGATTGGTAGCTGTCTGGGGTGGCCAGCTTCCAAAGTGCGATGGCAACCCTCTTGTTGATGGGGATGGGTGCCTGCAGCCAGGTGGTGGCTCTCTGGAGTGCAAGGGAAAGCCAGGCACACAGCTCCAGGAAAGTCTGCTTTCGCATGCGGAAGTTCCGGAGCCATTGCTGGTCGCCCCATTGCCCCAGGACCAGCCGGTACCAGCAGTCCGTACTGGTGTCTAGTCTCCACAGTGGCCTCTCCACCCTAGGGTGGGAATGCCACAGGGACGCCATGGCCTCACTGGTGAGGGAGTCCAAAGCAGTCTGCGCCTCCTGGTCCTGGAACAGGAGGGCAGCAGCCTGGAGCACTAGCCGTAGGCACTCCAAAATGGCCGGCAGGGGCCAGAGCAGGCACACGGCCACCCCTGGCTCCATGGAAGACAAAACAAGACAAAAGAAAAAAAACCAGGCAAAAGCAGTAGGTGGCAAAAGGCAGTGGTGTTCAAAAGGCAGAGGGCAACCTCCAAAACTGCTACGGCTGTCAGTCCCTGCAAGAGGTACTAAAGCATGGAGCAGGAGAGAAATGGCTGTCCAGGAAGATCCCTTTGAGCACATGTCTCAAAGGAGCTCCAGCCCCCACCCCCGGAAAGGGCTGGTGCCCTTTTGCCCTCTGCAAAATGGTTCCGGGCTTCAGCTTTTGTGCAAAAGCGCATCAGTATAACGATAACTCCGTGTCAATCTAGATGTGCTTTTGTAGTCTAGACGTAGCCCTAGTGTGGTATAAAATCACAACTAAGGAACTTCATACTGGAGTTGGTCCCAAAAGCATGAAATTTCAGCCAAAACCAAACAGAATGTTCCATGGGATTTTTCACTGAAAAGTGCTTTCAATTTCAATCATCTCTAGTTTCGATATGCTCAGTCCTTGATCTCTCTTTTGAAACTGGCATCAGGCAGTTATAGAAGCATTTTGCAGTCAGACTCAAGTAAGCCACTATACACATGACAGTTTATCACTATCTTTGTGGATTTCAGCAGCTGACCTCTAAGTGTATGTCTACACTACAAGGGCATTTCAAAATAAGTTATTTCAGAATAATAACTCCTAAAATAACTATTTTGAAATAGCACATCCAACCTACAGGGAAGCCTCGAAATTAGTCCAAGACAGGCTCCACTAATATGGATTCACTACCTCTATTTAGAGCACTGGGGAGTAATTACTTTTAATAGCCCTGGGGAGGAGCTATTTCGGAATAGCAGTAGTGGAGAGTCCTCTATTTCGAAATAGCAATTTTGAAATAAGTGTTATTCCTCGTGAAATAAGGGTTTATTATTCCGAAATAAGGAGCCTGTTATTTCAAAATGATTTTGAAATAACAGGCTTGCTGAGTGGATGCTCACCTTGTTATTTCAAAATAGCATCGGTTATTTCAAAATAATGCTGTAGTGTAAATGTGCCCAATGTAATTGTTTTATAACCAATACCTAGAGTCTTCCTCTGTTTCCTCACAAGTGAAGATACTGGCAATCATTGGCACACACCAAGAAATTAGCTACCTTTTCAAAATGTTCTTATGCAAACAAGACAATGAAAGAACACAAAAGAGCATCAAGCTTTGAACAGAAATCATGTTATTAATTGTGATGCTCCGTATGAGATTTTTTTGTTTTTCAAGGTGTGTAATTTTACATCCTGTGAGTTAGCTGTCTTGTGGTGAAGAATATGCAAGCTGGATTGTAAAATAAGAAGTGATGGAGAAAAAGAATGTTGCTTTATTCTGAAAGCAACAATCTGGCTTTAAACTCTCTTTTCTGATCTGGTTACATGTTTCACATTACCGTGTGACTCAAACTCATAGGTGACGTGGAGCTGTGGCTGGTCGGGGGATGGGCACAAATGAAGGTTTCTGAAGGTTCCCCTTCCCGATTTCTTGTGACGCCTCTGGTGTGGACGCCCAGCAGTGGAGAGGCAGCACTGCACGTGGCAGTGGCACCCTCAGTGTGTCCATGCAGCTTGGGAAGGAAGGAAACACCAGAGTAGCTGGTTGTGTTTTCATAACACCTGGGAGTCAAGAACCGTGACCCCATTGTGCTAGAAGCTGGCTGCTGGCTAACTTCCTCCCCCCACCACATGGGGCTGCTTCTCTTTCTCTGCTGCTGGAGTCTCACATGTTGCCTCTACTTCCACCCCCCGATTCACCATGGTGGGTGGTTTGCAAAACAGGCAATAGCCCTGGGACTCCAGCAGCAGGGAAGGTGAATCAGCCTCATGTGGCAAGGAGAAGCTGAGCTGTGAGCCAGCCACCCTGATGCTTCTGGGCTACAGGGACACAGGCAGAATACCACTGCCAGGAGGAGCATTGCCTCCTCGCTGCTAGGCATCTCTGTCAGAGGCATCACAAGAACTCTGAAAGGAGGGAAATGTGAATCTGCATTCCCCTCCCCCCCCCACAAAACCCCTCCCCACACACACACTTGGTCTCTGTTCTAGCTTCTGTAGCTCTGGCTGAAATTACAATAGTCACCACTAAAATGTCACAATGAGCCAACTATTGCCACTCCGTGATATTTAAGGTGGTAGAATTATTTTCTGGTGTTATTTCTTATTCATTTATTCTAATTACTTGAACCTACCTAAAGAGACCTAACACTGAGTGGCCCCGACTGCAATTCAGAAGAGGTGCTCTGTTCTGTGCAAGACGATTTTGTAAGAGGAGGGTGAATGTGATGCAGGTCTGGTGGGTCTGTCTTCTGCATCTGCTCCACCAATTTCTACTCCTTTCTAGCTTCATCCAGCTAGAAATATCCTTACAGTTGTCTCTCATGGGTCAGATTCTTATATTATTTCAATTAGAACTACTTATTCCACAAGGAGTTGCCCGGAAGCCAAAGAGATTACTAATGGAGTAAGTTTCCACTTCACGTGATGTGAACAAAGTCATTAGGCCATAGTGTTAATACTTTTTATGATCTTGGCTGAGGTTAGGTAATGCAGAAAATTAAAAAGGAAAAAAAGGTAACTAAACTTTAAGGAATCACACTAGAGATTTGTTCTCAGCTTTGTTGTTGGGTTCTAGGTTATATTCTTATTTTATCTTATCTGGTTTGCATGCCCATGAATTACAGAGCAAACTGTTGGATACAAAGGCAAATCAAGCATGTTTAAATTCCTACTGCAAAGCCCTTTGTTTTCGTGATAGAATCAGGGACTCAGTATAAACTTTCAAGCATGTGTTTGTAGCGTACTATAAAATGTGCTTGTAATCACCATTAGAAATTTCCAGGATGGGAGATGTGACAGAGGATTAATTATGTTCCTGATTTTGTGTGCTACAAATAATCAAATTAATTTAGTTGAACTTTCATTAACATCTTGCTCATTAATATGATTTATCTTTTAGAATCACATTTTCAGTTGTTAATTTAACACTTTAATGCTGAGATGAAACTTACCTATATAATAATTTTTGGGTGTGAGCTGACAGGAGAGAAAAAATATTTCATTTACTGATGTCCTGGCTCAAGATTATATAATTTAGGTGTGAAAGGCTAATACCCACTCCACATGAATATATTAATAGATGTGACTGTGTCTCCTTAACAGATGGGAAAGGAACAGTTGTGAGGGAAATATAGGCAAAATGATGGGAGACATACATAACATATTATATGCTATATATGTACCCACAGTCACTATCATGAAGCTACCTAGAATAAACATGGTGATCAGACCTATACCTGGGAGCTATCTAATGATGCCAATTGTCCAATGATTATTAGTAAATACCTTCTAAAACACAATTGACCTAATAAGCAATTGCATTACTGTTTAAGCAATTCTTGGTACCTTTTTCAAAACTTTGTGACTTAAAATACTTTTATGGAAATCTCAAGTGACTCCTGATAGCTAAATATGGCACCTCAGAATTCCATGAAATTTAAGGAAACTAGTTAGATAGCTTTTGTAGCAGTGAGGGAGGCATAGCAAAGAGTTTATACATAGCTTATGGAGGAAGAGTGTGTTTTCTTTTTCTATAAACTATGTACATGTACGATATTTTTTGTAAATTCTATATTACAATACTATTATTTCTTCTCTGTTTAAAAAATGTGTCTTTCTGTCTTTAGGGACATGCTAATGAAATACAATGTGTATAAGTATGCAGCCATCAGTTGTGAGGGAGATAGGATGATGCAGTGGTATACTGGGATTCAGGGCGTGGCTTCTATTCCTATTGTGTCACTGATTTCCTGTATGACATTGGCTTAGTTCAGGGCTATTCAACTTTGGAAGCCCTGGGGGCCACAATGATACTCACAACACATGCCAAGGGCTGCAACTTAGGTGTGGTCACATATACATGCAAATATATATGCAAATAGCTTCTTTCACACTGATGGGCTTGAATACGAAGATTGAGCCTTAAGCCATGCACCGGACCCAAATGTGGCCTATGTGTGTGCCAGTCAGCACCTCTCAGGCTCTGCTCAAAAGTCTAAGCAGTCAGCACTTCCCACAATGCCTCAGTGCTCCTGGCACCTCCTCCCTCGGGGCTAGAAATGCCAACACCCTGTACCCGTCTGTTCTAGCCAGCCCGTCCACTTGTGTCTTTCAGTGCTCACTCTGCCTGGGAGACGCCTCGCCGTTGTGGAGCATGTTCCCAGTGGAGGCCATGTTCAAAGGATCCCACCCACGGGCTGTGTGTGGAGCCCCGCGTAAACCCTAACTGCACCATGGACCACAACCAAATGGGCCGTGGGCTGCATGTGGCCCACAGGCCATGTGTTGAGTAGCCCTGGCTTAGTCATTTAATCTTTCTATGCCTCAGTTGACTAATACATAAAACCAGACTTAATCAAATCAGAATAAGCAAATACATGCTTACTTTTGCAATGAGCTTTGAGAATGGTAATGATAAGTATTATTTTTATTAATTACCACAAATACGTATATTTCAAATAGCAAACATTTACATAACAGATATGGTAATAGTTCCCCACTAAGGCCTTAAAAATGCAAGCAATGCAATTTTCCACATCTGTTATAGGGAACCTTAGGTCATTAATATATTTCCATTATATCAGCAATATTTTAATAGATAGAAGTCTCTTAAAATGTCATTGGAAACTGAATAACTTTCCCTGCTTATTAAACTTTTCCTGTTTAGGGATTGTTGAGGTTGGTAAATTTTTTGAGATGCGATCATCTTCATTATGCATTTTATGAAGCGCCAAGCACATTTTTAGACCAAACAAAATAGATAATATGGGCTCTCTAGTTTTCCTATTTCAGAAAAATATTCAAGCCTAAATATTTAAAAAAAAATCACTATCCCTAAAAGTTCTTCAAGTTTACAATCCAAAACAACTTTCAGTTTAGATAACCAATGCATTTTGTTCCAAAAAAGTTTTGAAACATTTTTTATAAATGTAACATAATTAGATTACATTTTGAAATGAAGTCATTTTAAGCCAGAATAGTTTTTTTTCTGGCAAATTCAAAACTTTTTACCTTTGTTGTTGAGAAATGTGTTGAAATCTACCTTTTCATGTGAATAGCTTTTGACAAATCAACATATTTTCATGGGAAAATGTCTCAGTGAAAAATTCCTGGTCACCTCTAAGTATAAAGCTGTATTTCACCTGCTTCAGTTTATAGGATAATGCATCAGAATAGGAACCTTACAAATTCCAATTTACAAAACAATCACTGATCAGTTTTCCATTCACTGAAATTCCTATTTCTTTGAATGTCATGCTTAGTAATAATTTTCAGTAATATTTATATAGATTAATTTTATGTCTCTTTTGAAAGCTCAAGGAAATCACTCTAATTTCCTCTAGTGAATAGGGGAAAGAATGAGAAAAGAGTTTTCTCCCACTTTTTATTTTCAAGTGGTAATCACTCCCAATCTGCATCTTTTTGAACTTAGGTGTAAACATATTTGTGTTTCAGCTTTCAGTCCCATACAATCTCTCTCTTCACATTTCATAAATATGTATAATATTATTAAGCAATTTACTAGAATACCTTTTGAAAAGTTACTTAGATTCTAATATGCATTAGAATTGAGTTTTTTTCTTCACTGCCAACTAGTTCCCAATCTGGAGGTAGTCTTGTCTTGGAAAATTTCTACCTGAAGTATTGTTATTTTAAGTTGGATTGAAGTAATAGTCTGCATTATACCAATATAATGTTATCAGAAGGACTGGTAGAGAGACACATACAGAGTCAAAGAGATCCGCAACTGAAAGTCTATCATGACTGAAAAGAGAGAGGTAGACTTATGCCTTATTTTGTCATCAAAGTATACATTCCCATCAGAATTAGTTTAAGCATCCAGGTTTGGATTCATCTTCCTCAAAATTTCAGTTTTCTTATGAAATAATGCTGTTGGTCTCCACTTAACACACATGGCAGTAACCAGGACAGTAGAAAGCTCACATTGGTGGGTTTGATAAGGACTTTCTAAATTAAACACAGGAGTGTTCAGAGTAGATCTGGTGAAACAACATATTGTGACCTGTTAATTACTTTGAATGTTTTTTGGATAATCAAATAATTCTCTGAGTAAATTTGTCCAATATTCAACTAGAACAATTGCAAAGACAGAATCAGCTCCACTCCTCCAAAGCTAGTGATCACCAGTTAGTATGTTGTACTCTAGAGGTTTCTAATCTGTGGCTATGGAGCATTTGTTGGTGTTTTGGAGAGCGTTGGTTTGTCACATGGTGCTGACTCTCTCCATTGGATCCAGTTGAAAGAAAGAGAATATATGGGAAGGCAGAAGTGTTAGGTTACATCTATACTGCACATCAATTTTGAAGAAAGCTATTCCAGAATAATTATTCCAAAATAGCTTATTTTGAAGTAGCATGTCTACACAGCAGGGAAGCCTCAAAATTAATCTTATGCAGGCTTCTCTAATGTAGAAGTTCTATTTTGATTTAGAGTCCCAGAAGGCACTGGGGAGGAATAACTTACAATGGCCCTGGTGAGGGACTGTTTTGAAAAAGCAGAAATGGAGCATCTACACACGCCTTATTTCAAAATAGCTGTTTCAGGATCGGAGTTATTCTTCATAGAATGAGGTTTACTGATTTTGGAATAAACTGTCCATTATTTTGAAATAATGGAATGGCTGTGTAGATGCTCACGTAGTTATTTTGGAATAAAGGCCATTATTCTGAAATAACTTTGCTGTGTAGACATACCTTTAGGCTGCGTCTAGATTGGGATGATTTTCCGGAAATGCTTTTAATGGAAAAGTTTTCCGTTAAAAGCATTTTCGGAACAGAGCATCTAGATTGGCACGGACGCTTTTCCACAAAAGCACTTTTTGCGGAAAAGCGTCCGTGCCAATCTAGACGCGCTTTTCCGCGAAAAAGCCCCGATCGCCATTTTCGTGATTGGGGCTTTTTTGCAGAAAACAAATCTGAGCTGTCTACACTGGCCTTTTTGTGCAAAAGCTTTGCGCAAAAGGGACTTTTGCCCCAACGGGAGCAGAATAGTATTTCCACAAGAAGCACTGATTTCTTACAGTAGGAAGTCAGTGCTTTTGCGGAAATTCAAGTGGCCAGTGTAGACAGCTGGCAAGTTTTTCTGGAAAAGCGGCTGATTTTCTGGAAAAACTGGCCAGTCTAGACACAGCCTTAATGTTTATAGACAAAGATGAAACATGCATCCTACTATAAACAACTAAAATTATATACATACTTTCCCAGGATTATTTTCTGGTGTAAATTAAAGCTGTAGTTACCAGAGGGATGTTACAGAATTGCTAATTGTGTTTTTTCTATGAGCAGAAAAGCTAGGATTGAGGTGACTTGAATGATCATGAATGGTTGGGAAGAAAGTACATGAGACTATGGGCCAAATTATCTGCTTATATGAACGGCTGGACTTTGAGAATAATGGATCTGTGCTTATTTACAGCAGCAGGGGTATTTTGGCCCAATTTCTGTAATCCAGATATAAAATAATTTGAGAACCTCTAGTTTTCATTAATGCTCCACCTTGTCTTCCCTTAATACTCAGAGAAGTACTTTACTAATGACTAGATAGTGTGTCATAAAGCCAAAATATTTAGTTTTCTGAGTTATTGGCTCATTTAAACTGGCAAAGGCAATTCCTTTTTAGTTTGAAACCTTAATGAACACTTTTCAAGAATTTGTTATGATTGTTATCCGAATATACCTGAATACTATCTTCCCTAATTAATCTGCAGTTCTGCTATATCACTTGGGAGTAAAAGAATATTTATGAAGACTCAATATATGGAATAGTAACTTGAATCTTTAATAAATAATTTGCAAGAAAAGAATTAAGGGTGTATATGTGGCAGAAAACACTCCAATCTATCCTATACCTTACATCTGAAGTAAAATATCACATTTTATAGCATTTTGACTCCCACAGGAAAGATTTCTAAGGTTAAATAAAAATTTTTACATGTCTTTCAAGCTCCAACATGCAGTAATAATGTAGTGAATTAAACATAGAGAGAAAATTCTCACCTATTTTTCTTTATTTCCTATGGCTGGGATACATTAAGAGCTGCACATGGCTGCACAAGAGAAGCTCTTTGCAATATAAAATAATATGCTTTATTGGCTCTACAAAACCCAAGAATTCTGCTGCATGTTCTTGAGTTTTATCAGCTGACACCATATTTATCAACCAATTGTTTATAAAAGGAAAAAATATGTAGCACTCTAAAGACTAACAAGATAGTTTATTAGGTGATGAGCTTTTGTGGGCCAAACCCATTTCTTTAGATCATATTCTGAAAGACAATTGGCATGATTATATATAAAAAAGGAATACAGTGAAGAAAGTGAACACATTATAAACTAACAAATCAGATTGTAGAACAGAATGTGGGGCGAGGCAGAGGGATGGAGGAAATGCCTTATTGTAAGTCAATGAGTGGCTAATCTGGAGTTACTAGGACTATCAATAGGTGGGGAAGCTGTCTTTGTAATGTGTAAAGTAATTAACAAAGATTAGCTTAATCTTTATTAAGGCCCATTCGTAACATGTCAAATTTAAGCATGAATGAAAGTTCTGAAGTTTCTCTCTGTAATCTGGTCTTAAAGTCTCTTTGAAGTAAGACTCACGTTGTCATGTCTTCAAGGGAATGCCCAGGTAGATGAAAATGTAGACAAACAGGTTTTTCTTTGTGAAGATGTCGGATGTCTGATTTGTGGGCATTGATTCTTTGGCGAAGTGACTGAGCAGTCTGTTTAATAAACATTGCAAGAGGACACTACTGACACGTGATGGCATAAATCACATTGTTGGACGAACAGGAATATGAGTCCTTGATCGTATAACTGACATGGTTAGGTCCAGTGATGGTGTCACCGGACTAGTTATGTGGACAAAGTTGGCAACGGAGTTTGTTTCAAGGGAAAGTTGCAGGGTTAGCATTGATGTGTTGTGCCCTGTGGTTTTAGTATGTATCTTCCTGAGGTTAGGTGGCTGTCTATAGGAGAGTATAGGTCTGTCACCCAGAGCCTATTGGAGTATAGTATCCTGTTCTCTGTTCTCGGAGTGTAGTATCCTATAGGTTCTAGGTTATTGATAATGCGTTGGAAGGGTTTAAGTTGAGGGCTATAGTTGATGACAAGTGGTGTTCTGTTGTTGGTTTTCTTAGGCTTATCTTGAAGTAGATGGTTTCTAAGTATTCGTCTGGCCCTTTCAATTTGTTTTTTTATTTCCCCTAGTGGGTAATTGAGTTTTACGAAAGATTGGTAGAGATCTTGAAGTTTTTGGTCTCTGTCAGTGGGATTGGAGTAGATGCGGTTGTATGTAAGGGCTTGACTATAGATGATGGATCGTATGGTGTGTCCTGGATGGAAGCTGGAGGCATGTAGGTAAGTGTAGCAGTCAGTGGGTTTTCTGTAGAGAGTGGTATTGATTTTGCCATCAATGATTTGTACTGTGGTGTCCGGAAAACGGATCTCTCGTGTTGAATGGTCCAGGCTGAGATTGATGGTGGAGAGTAGGTTGTTAAAATCTCTGTGGAATGTGTCCAGTGTTTCTTGTCCATGGGTCTAGATCATAAAGATGTCATCGATGTAACGTAAGTAAAGGATAGGTAATAGGGAATGGGATTTGAGGAAATGTTTTTCTAAGTCAGCCATAAAGATGTTAGCACACTGTGGTGCCATGCAGGTACCAGTGGCTGTGCCACTGATCTGTAGGTATAAGTTGTCCCCAAATTGGAAATAATTTTGGGTAAGAACAAAGTTACATAGATCTGCTACCAGATTAGCTGTGGTAACCTCTGGGATATTGTTTCTAATCGCTTGTAATCCATCTTCATGTGGAAAATATAGATGTAGAGAGCTTCTACGTCTATGGTGGCAAGGATGGCGTTATAAGGGAGGTTATCAATGTTTTGTCATTTTCTCAGGAAGTCCATGGTATCTCGGAGGTAGCTGGGAGTGCTGGTAACATAGGGTTTGAGGAGGGAGTCTACATAGCTGGATAATCCAGTAGTGAGTGTGTCAATACCTGAAATGATGGGACGTCCGGGGTGTCCAGGTTTATGGATTTTGGGAAGCAAATAGAATAATTTGGGGTTCAGAAGGTGTTTCAGTGTGAATTTGGTCCCAAGTAGAGGCAGGGAGTTCCTTAAGAAGACAGTGTCATTTCTTTTGTCATTTTGAAGTGGGATCTGTAAAATGTCGCATTGGAGAGTTGTCTAGTTGCCTCCTGTTCACAGTCTGACTTATTCATAATGATCACAGCACCCCCTTTGTCAACTGGCTTCATTATAATGTCAGAGTTGTTTTTGAGACTCTGGATAGCGTAGCGTTCAGTGCAGCTGAGACTGTATGTCACTTGTTGTTTGCGCATAACGTCAGCCTGTGCATTGTTGCAGAGGCATTGAATATAGAAATCCAGACTGTAGTCACAACAGTCAGGGGGAGTCCACATAGAATTTTTTTTCTATTGGTGTTGATGGGGAGATCTAATAACCGACAACCTATACTGGAACAGGATACTACACTCTGAGAGGCCCAGGGTGACAGACCTCTTCTCTCCTATAGACAACCACCTAACCTCAGGAAGATACTTACTAACAACCACCACAGGGCACACCACATCAATACTAACCCTGGAACTTTCCCTTGCAACAAACCCCATTGCCAACTTTGTGACACTCTGGTGACACCATCACTGGACCTAACTACATCAGTTATACGATCAAGGACTCATATTCCTGTTTGTCCAACAATGTGATTTATGCCATCATGTGTCAGCAGTGTCCCTCTGCAATGTATATTAGACAGACTGCTCAGTCATTTCGTCAAAGAATCAATGCCCACAAATCAGACACCCAACAAAGAAAAACCAGTTAGTCTACATTTTCATCTACCTGGGCATTCCCTTGAAGACCTGACAACGTGCATCTTACTTCAAAGAGACTTTAAGACCAGATTACAGAGAGAAACTTCAGAAATGTCATTCATGCTTAAATTCGACATGTTACGAATGGGCCTTAATAAAGATGCTAATTACCTTACACATTACAAAGACAGCTTCCCTACCTATTGATAGTCCTAGTAACTAAAGACTAGCCACTCATTGACTTACAATAAGGTATTTCCTCCTTTCCTCTCCCTCGACCCACCTTCTGTTCTACAATCTGATTTGTTAGTTTATAATGTGTTCACTTTCTTCACTGTATTCCTTTTTTATGTATGATCATGCCAATTCTCTTTCAGAATATGATCTAAAGAAGTGTGTCTGGCCTACGAAAGCTCATCACTTAATAAACTATCTTGTTAATCTTTAAAGTGCTACATATTTTTTCCTTCTGTTTTACCAGGATCAGACTAACACAGCTACCTCTCTATTACTATCCAATTGTTTATGTGAGTCAAATATCTCTCTTTTGTAGGGCTCTCTTATAACAAGTCAGATTGGAGATGATTCAGAGCTGAATGGGTGGTTCTGAGCTGTGAAGCCACAAAGTAAGGAGATGGTGGGGAGATGGGTGTATAGACATTCCTGAGCAAGTAAGGGTTAGAGGGAGCTGATGAACATGAAGGGTGTTTCAGGACTGAGTACAAGAGGAATGGAGTGAATGGTCATGTAGCAGAAAATTCCAGCGATACTCTTGTTAATAGCCAGCATCATGAAGATAACATAAGAATGGCCATACTGAATCACCAAAAGGTCCATCTAGTTCAGTATCCTGTCTTCTAACAGTGGCCTATGCCAAGAGGAAATGAAAAGAACAAGTAATCGTCAAGTGATACCCAGCCTCTAATAAGCAGAGGTTAGGGACACCATCCCTGCCCGTCCTGGCTAATAGCCTTAATGGACCTAACTTCCATTAATGTATCAAGAACTTTTTTGAACCCTGTTAAAGTCTTGTCCTTCACAACATCCTCTGGCAAGGAGTTCCATGGTTTGATTGTGTGTTGTGTGAAGAAATGCTTCCTTTTGTTTATTTTAAACCTGCTACCTTAATTTCATTTGTTGATCCCGAGTTCTTGTGTTGTGGGAATAAGTAAATATTTTTTTCTTGTTTGCTTTCTAATATGAAAATGGGGTAAAACATTTTTTTTAAATATCCTGTAAGAAAAATTCCCTTCCTTTTCCTTTACCTTTTCCTTTCATGAAATTGTTAGTTTCATGATCCTTCTGCTGCTGATTGCTAGCTATATTGTTGATTCTTGATAAGAAGTAGTTATAATTTTTTTGCCATACAGATGAATTTGCAACAATGTTTATTAATATTATTGGTTCTTATAGTAGTTTCTAATGTGATTCCACACCAATAATTAGGTAATAATCTTATTGACATTTTCAGAAGGTAGTTGAAATGAACAGGTATTTCAACTTACCTAGTGGTTAAGTGAAATAAGAAAGGAAAATAAATAGAATTTGAATGTACTGTTTCTAGTTTGTATTGTTAATCAGAGGGTATAGCAAAGAGTTGTGATGGAGACCTCTGGGTCACTTAAAGGGTAGATTTTGTAATCAGGATATGTGTCTCAATAAGGGACCCACACTACTCCTGTCTCAGGAGTAGCCCAGTGAAGGAATTGTGCTCAGAGATGCACAGTTTCCTTCTTGTTCTCCTTTGCACATAGGGATTTACTGCTTGTCTATTACCAACACCATCCATATCCCCAATGGTTCAGCTGAGCTGGCCTGCAAGTAGTGGGCATGGAGCCCAGGCATCATCCATTCACTAACCTTTCTTGCCCACCTGTTCTGGAGATGAAGAAGCATACTAGTTAGTAGCTTTGCTTACTCCTGCACACCATGACTGAAGGGCCAGGTAGTTTGTAAAAGCCAGGTAGGAATTCTTACACTCCTTAATTCCTTGTGCAAGGGTGTAGTTAAAGGCAGAATACTATCATAGAGGAGATTTGTAGGATCTAAGCAGACGTTTCCTTTGGTTGCAATTCCTGGGAGTTCCATTCTACTTTTTAAGATTTAGGTATGAACAAACACAAAAGTTCAAAGCAAATTTATTTTTATTTAAAGGGGGTAGGAGGATGCTGAATTTAACCAAGTTTCAGTTAAAATCCCATGAAAAGCTGTAAATTTACTTAGGGTTTTGAAACCAACCTGTAAATCAAACCACTCACTTGGTGGGAATTTTATGCATATGTACTAGGTCAGAGTTTTGCTGCGTGTATATTGTGCAGTTATTTCTGGATATTTATACCCTAGGTGTGTCCCACAAATCATAAATCTTATTTTCCCAATGAGTTTATCATTTTTATGACTTCACCTCTGAAGGCTTACATGAATTTATATTTTATGTTGGGAGAACCTATAGAAAATAACAGCTCAGCATGGGCCAAGTTGTGCCCAGATGCTCAATGAGTACGTGGGGGTGGGCAGGGCTAAAGGTATCACTCTTGTGACTAAACAACTGCTATTCTTGCCTTCTGTGGCTTCTTGGTCCTGCTTCCTTTGTTAGATAAACAATGCATTGTTTTTAAGTGAGGTGAAAGGTCCTTGGCCTTGGAATGCCTGACATCCTTATTCCAACAAGGAACTAAACAAGAGGTATGATCCTAAAGAGGTAATTCCAGACCGCTTTTCTGAAGGTGTGAAGGCTTCCTAGACCATGGGATGGGGCTGATGAAAGCAGGTTTGAGAGAAAGTCACAGGATTCAGTAATATGAAGCCCCCCTCCGTCTATCTGACCCATGGTGAGATGGCCAGGCACATTTAGAGAACGCAAGCCTGCTTTAGCTATTAGACAGACATAGCCAGTATGCAGCAGCTCCATCATTGCACCTTGGTTTGTGGGGAAGAATTTCTTCTATTCTCTCCATGTGTCTACATGGCATCCTGCCTATTAACTCCGATATGGGGTGGGAGCTAACTATTTGTACGACATATTTAAGAATACAAAGGTAACTATGATGTTGCTATAAAAACAGAATAGCATCATTTCATACAGAGAGGGACACTCATGTGAGAAGACTAAAGGCAAGGTTTGAATCAACCAGTAACAGAGAACATTAAAATAGATTCACTTTATGGAGGACCCAATTTCTAATGAGAGCTTAACTATGGCAGTAGTGATAGAAATGTAGCCGTGTTAGTCTGGTGTAGCTGAAACAAAATACAGGACTATGTAGCACTTTAAAGACTAACAAGATGGTTTATTAGGTGATGAGCTTTCATGGGCCAGACCCACTTCCTCAGATCAAGTAGTGGAAGAAAATTGTCACAACCATATATACCAAAGGATACAATTTAAAAAAATGAACACATATGAAAAGGACAAATCAAATTTCAAAACAGAAGGGAGATGGGGGAGGAGGGGAAGGTAAATGTCTGTGAGCTAATGATATTAGAGGTGATAATGGGGGAAGCTATCCTTGTAATGGGTAAGATAATTAGATCCCTTATTCAAATTCTGGTGTAAAGTGTCGAATTTAAGCATGAATAAAAATTCAGAGGATTCTCTTTCAAGTGCAGTCTTAAAAGGCCTTTGAAGGAGGATGCAGGTAATCAAGTCATTGAGACAATGTCCTTCCTGGTTGAAATGGCAAGAAACTGTTTTTTCTTTGTGA
>JANRFK010006693.1:24088626-24102671 GCA_030068395.1 Apalone spinifera
AGTACTACTCAATGTGACTAAAGGTAGTAGAGTCTGGCCCACAGTGATTTGAAACATGCGGTGAAAATCTTGGCGTATTGATGCTGATGTGAGTTTTGCCAGAAACTTCAATGGGATCATAATTTCACACATTGTACCTTGAAATGGGCTTCTTCACACATGTCTTTTACAAAAAAATTAGTGATATTATTTAGTCATTCACAATTTAGCTTGATTGTTTCAGCATTTTCATATATCCCTCATTGATTTCAATGGAATTTTTTCCTGAATAAATACTGCAGAATGTGGCTATAAATGTAAACTAATATGACAGTAATAAAAAAAACTTACTAAACGTTACTGAACATGTTTAGGAAAATACAAATATAAAATATTTAAATCAATTATAAAATTGCTCTTAAGTTAAAGAAAAATCATTTCACTGTGATCTACCACTTGACTCATGTTTTGTGTTGAAGAGGGTCATAGACGATAAAGGTCCAGAAAGTAAAGAGTCATAATATTGATATTTTAACAACCACTGTCAAAATGTCCTCTCTTTAGGACAAATAAATGTAAGTGCAGTTCTAAAATAATTGCCATGCAGAATGGGTAGACATGAGAAAAACAAATTTTAAATGTCACTTTATGGAAAGAATACTAAAAAGAGTAGAGTTGCAGGAATTGAACAGCAATATTCTATAATATAATATAAAAACCCACACAACAACAACAAAAATCAATGTGCTCAATAAAGGTCATTAGTTACATGAAAAAAATGAAAAAGATGTTCAAGCCCCAGCTATTTACTTATAGAAAATCTACTTTGAACATCTCTGAGAACCTTCTATGAATTTTTCACTATAACAGTGGCACTATGCAAGCACTGCAAAATGTCAGGATTAATATAAACCTCATCAGTATTTCTGAGTGCTTTTATCAGCTGTCAAAATGGATTAAGTAAATTTAATATTTTGTAATGATAAGAGGCAAAATTCTCTTTTCACTTATGCCAAAGAAAGAATGCTCATCCGGCTATATATTTACTGGGATTGGCATGGATAATTCCCTACACATACATTTATGCAAAAGTCTGCTTTGCAGGGATTTGAAAAAAAAAACTGTTTTGATTCACATGGGCTCATACCCACTGATTTTTACTTTGATTTTTGCATCCAGTTATTCCATGCAAAGAGTAGCCAAATGTGTTGGATTTCATTTGGCTTCCTTTTTCAAACCTTGTAAACCCACTGTGTTCAGCATGGTTTTAACATGAAACCAAAATGCTTGGATTCCATTTTAAGATACAACTCATAGCTTCTGAAGCCAGAAGGGATCATCTGAGGTTGTCTATACCACAGGTGATAGAACTTACTCAAAGTAATTTCTAGAGGATATATTTTAAAAAAATCAAATCTGGATTTGAAAATCTTTAGGGATTGAGAATCCACCAGAGTCCTTGATAAATTGTTCCAATGGTTACTTACCCTCACTATTAAAACTGTAGATGTTATTTCCAGTCTTACATTGTTTAGCTTCAACTTCCTGTCATTGGAGCTTGTTATATCTTTCTTTGCTTGAATGAATATTAAATATGTGTTTAGTTTGTAGATACAGATCATAGTCAAGTCACTCCTTAACCACTTCTAAGCTAAATACATAGAGATCTTTGAGTTTGTCACACTAATATTTTCTAATCCTTTAATCATTCTCATAGCTCTTCTCTGAACTTTCTCCAATTTATCATCACTTTTCTTGAATTGTTGGTACCAGAACTGGGCACAACATCACCAGTGTCAAATATAGCCAGAAAATTACCTCTTTACTCCAACTCAAGTTTCTCCTATTCATACATTCCAGAATCACATTAGCTCTTTGGACCACAGGTCTGTTCGAAACTGGATCCCAATTTGCTCCAATTGTGCCCAGGTGCACTTAAAAAATTAGCTGTTCTACAACAAGCTTTTCCAAAGCTTGCCCAAAACATTATACATGAAACCAGCTGAGTTTCATACCATTACAAATGTCCCCTTAACCAGTTTCACAAATAGAAGTAATAATGGATAATTGAAAATTTGTGCTATAATTTGTGCTTCATGAATTCAGCCCTTCAAAGGCTGTATATTGTCATTATGCAGGAGACTGAAACTAAAAATGAAATAATACGAAGCCTTGCCTAGCTCTAACTGAAGATTTCATATCCATGATCTCTCTCTATGGCATATACATAAATGGCCTCTTCCAGTTTTCCATGGATCCTTTATTTTGAAATAGTACCACCAACAATGAAATGACAGTTGGGTAGGGGGAAAGTGGCAAAGTGATCAAATGGAATTTTTTATTGAAACACAAATAGAAATTCCTGTCCCAACATGAAAGATAAGAGGAATTTATGGTAAAATATGTAAATATTTTACATTGCTGGTAATATTTGATGTATTATGTTATTTGTATGTAAACCAATACTGTCGTTAAAGGGTATTATACTTTAAAGAGACAAGATTTTAAATCCTCAGGACGTGGATTCAGGATCCAAAGATGAACAGATCTGGGCTCTGGATTAAGTGGAGATGTATGTATCCGCAGAGGGGAAAGGAGTCAGAGCAAAGGAGACAAAAGAATCTGGGATTCCCAGTTGCCCAACAGCGCTACTGTGGCAATGGTGGCAGCCGGAAACCTGGGCTCTTTAAACTGCCGTCAGAGCCCTGCGTGGCTTCCTGGAGAAAGCTAGCTCCAGTTCTGCCTCTTTTATCCGAGGCGCAGAGATGCCCCTCTGCCTTGCCAAGGGACCCAGTGAGTTTGTTGCTCTCACTGGTACTCCACCAATGTGGAACTCACAATCAGGGAAAGCTGCAGTCTTCCATGGAGGCTAAGGAGCTGGAAGTAGGGATGGCATTAGCTGTTTGATCAAGTTGGATCCAAATCCATGTAAACTTAAATCTACCACAAGCCACACCCTACATGTCAGTGTTATGCTCACTTGATCACAGTCTTTTTCAGAGCTTCAGTTGAAGTGATGCAGTTCCACTTCTTTTCTAATCCAAGGCTAAATATGGGAAACCAAAATACCGATCAGTGGTGCTATAAAATGTATGTGTGAGCAGCTATTTTATTTGATGGTGTGCAATTTCATTTCTCCCTTTCCGTGTGATCATATGGAGTTCTGTGGTATGCTGTGATAAATTTCCTGCTACTACTCTTTCTCCAGGACCAGATGTTCAGTGGTTTCTTTTCTTGTATAGTTAACCACATACTTTGACCTTTTCTTGCTCTCTTTACTCAGAGCATATTTAATGCATTTTACCCAGGCAGAAGAAATTTCTATCAATTAGATACTGATAATAATGGATAATTGACAAGGTTGTGCTAAATCACACAACTGTCAGATACTTGTCAAACAGAAGCCATTATTTCTTTTGCACTTCTGTAGAAAGTTGCCTACTGCAGTGTTAATTGGTGATGTTCTGTATGTATGTTACAAGTCTGTAACCGGGGTCTTGATCCTGCTTCTTTTGAAATCCATGGCAGAGCTTGCACTTACATTAGTGGAAACAGGGCTGGAAACTAGATCTATCATCAGTAGTTCTGGCTGTTTCTTTCAGAAGAAATCTTACTAGGAAAATGAAATAACCATTAATTATACTATCATTGGTAGCGCTGGACAGTGCACTATTAAAAGTGTCACTGTATAGATCTGATTTTTAAGCCATTCACTCTTCTGCTGGCTGTGTGTTTTTTAACCGACTAAATTTCAGCTCAACCTGAAACAATTTCTGACAAATTAAATGAAATAATGCAATATCCCTCATTTCCATGAAGTAGCTATTCAGGAATTTTTTCAGCAGTCAATATCAGTAGAAATATCATCGTTCTAAATCAAACAAGTTATCTGGACTCCTCCAGATCAGTGGTGAAGTCTGTCTGATGGAGTAATATCATTCTTGATACAGTTCCATTACTAATGCTTTGAAATAAATGCAGGTTTCATAGGGTGCGTCTAGACTACATTCCTCTTTCGAAAGAAGAATGTAAATGAAGGAAATTGAAAATGCAAATGAAGCGCAGATTTACAAATCTTGTGCTTCATTTGCATAATCGTGTCCAATCACTTTTTCAAAAAACATTTTTTAAAAAAAACCCCTCAATCTAGATGTGGTTCTTTCGGGGGGAAAAAAACCTTTTTTGAAAGAACCCTATAAGCCTAATTTTTTCAGGAATAAGGGTTCTTTTGAAAAAAGGGGCTTTTTTGAAAGAACTGTATCTATATTGCTTTTTTTAAAAATGCCTTTTTCGAAAAAGCGATTGGACGCAAATGAAGCATGAGATTTGTAAATCTGTGCTTCATTTGCATGTTCAATTTCCTTCATTTACATTCCTCTTTCAAAAGAGAAATGTAGTCTAGATGCACCCAAAGGAAGAATAGCTCAAAGTTTGCTTTTCCCCTCAATTCAGCTGATACAAAAATAAAAATAATCATGGGTCAGTGCCTTTATAAACAATCATTGAGTGACTTAGGCTATAATAGGCCACACCTAAATTCTCCAACCTGGAAAAATGTATATATTTTAGTCCTTTTAGAGGCAATTTTGAGTGGTTCACTGATATAGCTACAATAATGGCTTTTTACTTTTCTCATGATGCAAAGAATCCTGTATCCGTTTGCTATATGTCTAACTTTGGTCCTTCACAAAGTCTCTGCCCTGTCAGAGTCGATTCATGTCACAGCTATCAAAGTTGCACAATGTATCATTTTGCTGACTGAAGATGAAGAGAAGCTGCAGAGGGGAATCTACGTATGTATTTGTTTGTTTAGGTATTGTTCTCACAACAAATAAACCAGGTGATGAACTGTGATATCACTTCAATAAATCACCAGAAAAATCTGTATTGCAGAGGACACTTATATTACATATTGTATAAGATATCTGCACAAATACTCCTGTTTCTGATGATAATTCACCATTCCTGTCGCTTCCAAAGATGGGTTGCTGTTTTCCCCAAAGCAATCTGAGTTGGTCTTAAAGACACGGGGTGATAACTGTTCAGCTAAGTGGAACAGACTGCAGAAATATTGAGCTTATTGATTTTTCTGATATCCCATCAGCTGTTTGGGCTAAGGCCAGGATAAATCCATCCAGTGAAGTAGAACAGAGATGATTTACTCATCTATAAAATAGGCAGAAATAGGCAACAAATTTCAGAAATAAAGTATCATAAAAGTTGTGGATACCTGAGCCTAAATTGCTCTCATTAAACAAATAGTCAGTTGAGGTCACTCTTCACTTGCAGAAGGAGTGAACCATTAGTAGTTTTGTAGGTGCTGAGGTACTCTGGTTGAGTGATATAAAAACCCATATATGTGTTCGGTGCTTGGAGTGGGGTTCACTCAATCTTTTGGAGGCTTATTAGTCCAAAGAGCAAATTTCTGACAAAATGTTGTATCTAAATGAAGTAAAACAATAATTTTATTAAACATTTTTACTGTGACTAGTTATGCCAAGTACAAACAAGAGTCCTTACTCTTCCTGAATAGCACATGACTTCATGAGTTGGCTTCAGTGACATTACTTATGGTGTATTTTTCATCGTAAGCACAGGTATCAGAATCTGGTACACAAAGTTTTCTGTACAACTTTTCCTCTAATTATAAGGCCCATGGCATTCCCATCACCATGCTTCTTCTAAGTTTACTGATTATTAGAAGATTTTCTCTCTTCATTATTTTCATGTCACAGGAGTGGTGCATTCTGGTCATTTACATTGCAAAACTGGAAAAAAGGCTCCTCCAAATTGTAATGCTTCCTCTTAATATTTTCACTTGCATTACTAGATGAGTTGCTGGAGATGTAGCATGTTCTCCCACCATCCCTATCCCAGTCCTGTGAAATATCCACTTCTGGGTGCACAACCAATTTAAGAAAATACTTAGATTTTGGTGTGAAACATTTCTTTAGTGGAAAGTGCTTAACATAATTAAGAGAAGTTACTACCTTATAAACTAAATTATCTATAAGTAGAAAAAGGTTTACGATTTTTCAGGGCCTCTTAAGTATATTTGCAGCCAGACGGTTTGTATGTTTTCACAAATCTACAGATATTGATTTTTTGGTCTGTGGTTTCATCAGCCATACTGGCAAAAACATCTGCATCATATAGTATGAACTTTGAACATGATCATGGAAATAACAATGAGGGAAGACTTGTTAATATTGTATCATTAATATATAGTGAAAATGGTGTTTTCAAAGTGTGTGGGTTCCCTCCCTTCCTAAAGTTAAAAAAAGACTTTCACGTCTTTTTCTCAAAAAATGATACATTTTAAAAAAAGAAGAAAAAAGAACAAGAAAAAGAAACAAATTTATGTTTATTATTGTAATCACTGGTGCAAACAATTGAATACATCATTCCCACTGTGACCTAAAAAATATGCCAACAAGATTTGGACAATTTTTTTTGGCAGAGAGCTAATCAAAATTATCCTCCATTCTCTTGTATCCATGTACCTCTTCCTGAGTTGTAAGCTATTAGTTTATGCTGGTATCAAGCAGGACTGGCCTTACCATGAGGCAAACTGAGGCGGCCACTTCAGATACCAGACTGTGTGTGTGTGGGGGGGGGGGGAGAGCATCACTAGGAACCAGAGTGTAGAAAATTGTATCTGCTGCTGGTGCATATGTATTCTCTCTGCTTTAGATGCACGGAGATGGTGGAGTGCTGTGCTGGAGGAAGGAGGGCACAAGAGACATAACAGGCAGGAAGGAGAAAAGGTGGCATGGGGGAGTCATTTGAGCTCCCCTCCTCAGGTACCAAAATGTTGTGGGCCAGCCCTGGTATCAAGTGTGATACTAAATATTCATAAAAATTAGTTAATCTTGGCTCTGATACACATTCAATTAAATAATTAAAATGTAAATTTAAACTTTGGTAGACTTTATTAAACCAAATTCTGTACATTAAGTGATTAAATTATGAGAAGTAAAAATTCACAGTGCTTGATTTGTTGTCATAAGTAGTCAGATTTTTTTTTAATCTTTATTTCAAAAGCAGTTATGGTTGCTAAGAAGAATGTCAACAGTTTTCTTAGCTAACACACAGCTTTCAAATCATCCGACCTAAACGGGACTGACACATGGTCGGATACCGAATATGTCAGATGATAGGGACTCTACTGTAGAGCACCGTTGCTCTAGGAGCAGCTGATGTGGCTCCTGCCGGGGCCACTTATTCCCCGGCAGCAGTGGCTCAGCTGTCCCATTGCTTTCTAGGAGCTGCTGATGCGGCTCCTGCCATGGCGCTTCTTCCCTGGCAGGAGCCGCATCAGCTGCTCCTAGAGAGCAACAGGACAGCTGATGCTGCTGCTGCCAGGGAAGAAGCGGCCCCAGCAGGAGCCGCATCAGCGGCTCCAGGGCACGGGGCGGAAAAATGGCCCCGCTTGCAGCCCCATTGTCCTCAAAAGGAGCGGCAGCAGCTGCTCCAAGAGAGCGATGGGGCAGCAAGCGGGGCAGTTCTCCCAGCCTGCGCTGTATCCAACCCTGCAGCTCCCAGGGACTTTGTCAGATTACTGGGTGTCGGATAATCCGGACTCCACTGTACTTAAAAGCTAGGACACATGGCCCATATTCTTAGTACTGCTGTAGTCCCCTTTGTGCAACTAAGAGATTCAAGTGGCCACTCATCCATCAGATCTGGACAATGGAGGAAATCCTTTGGCAATGAAGAGTTGTTGGTTCCTCTAGCTGCCATTCCCTCTCCCCCCATCTTCCCTTACCTGAGGTCTGGAATGGAAATGGTGGAGCCTACTTGTAACCACTGTGTATATTCAATCTCAAGATTCTAGAATGTGTCTTTTGGCAGAGGAGCAAATGTTTCTGGAATTTCTCTGGGTTTTGTAATCCTGTTTTTTTCCCTTCAGTGTAGGTGAATGAAGATACCATTGTTCAATAAACGGGATTACCATATTAATCTGAAGTATACACAGTACTGGCCAAGCTAAACATTGCTAGAAATCAACTGCCATTTTCTCATGATAACTTTGACGTTATTGGGAAAAGAATCTGTCTACAAGAAGAACATGACAACCATATCTGTGTTGTGATTTTGTTTAAGAATTTGGATGTATTCTTCATTATCTTTATATTTTATCCATTAGTTTCCACAAGAGAGAATTACATATGGTTTTCAAATTCGGGTAACTTTTAAAATCACTTTATGGCTTTTATCCTAGAAATTTTCTGGTATGTGAATCTGTCTTATCTGACTTACCTAGCACGTTCAAAAGCTTCAGAGGGGTAGCTGAGTTAGTCTGTAGCACCTTAAAGATGTAAGCTCATGATACCATCTACATGTTTTGTTAGTCTTTAAGGTCCTGCTAGACTATTCTTTGTTTTTTTAAGTTTATCTATCATGAACCAACTAACTTGTCAAAATAAATCTCGCACCTTGCAAAAATGAAATATAAGCTGGTCCAAAAATAAAGGCCTCTACCAAATGAGCTAAAAGAAGATTAATGCTAAGTATCAGTTAAACCAGAGTAATTACATTCTTTGGAAGCTGTAATTATCCATCAGAGGACAACATGTTCGCAAATGCTTGTACTTAGGCCCAAATTCATCCCCATGCCAACCTAGAATATTAACAGAGATCTCAGTAGAGATACTGAAAATTGACATGAGTGTCATTTAGAGCAGAATCTGTCCTGTTTCCTCAAATGTCAATGGTGGAAAAAACTCCCACTGATATTAATAGGAGTAGGATGGGCCCACTTTGGCAAAGATGATGAATAATTTTAATGAATAGCAGCATATTTTCTGAAAATATAGGGAGTGCAGAAGTTTGCAGGGATAGTTTGCTATTAGGAAAGTTTGAAGGAGCAGGAAATATCTGATGTTTGAAGGTAGTTTTTCTTGTTTTGTTTTATGTTTGTTAAATCTAGAGGTTATGAATAAACTTTAGAGAAAAATCAGAATATGAAATTTAGGTATATTTTAATCACCTGGAATACAGAAATGGTTTTATTAATCATCCTTGAACTTTGCCATTGTAGTAAATGTGAAAATATTCAAGCCAAATGGTATTCCAAGATATGGGGCTAAAGGGACTTTATAATGACAGTTAACAGTGGGCAGACAATTATAATGATTGTTAACATTGAGCAGACAAATAAGCTTTCCATATACATGCATTTACCAATGTAATTTAATTACTGCAGAGAGAAGATTTGATTTTGTGTACTCCATGCACCCCTTAAACACAGCTACACGTAGATGTACTGTAAGGCAATGAGTCATTCCTGTGCAAGGCTCCTCAAGCCAGGAACTGGTCTGGCGTCTCTCAGGGCAAGTCTATAAGCTGCAAGAAGGACCTGCAGTTCCGTCTGCTCAATGTCACTCCAGAATTTGAAACTCTTTCCTGCCTGCTTGGCCTGATCCAACTTTGATCTTGTTCCCACTCTGCTCCTAGTCCTGCTCCTGCCTTGCTCCACACCCTCTCTGGATTCCCTGGTTCTAGCTCTGACCACTAAGCCTGCTGCCCACAGTTCCAACCACTAAATTTGGCCATCCCCATCATGGTTTCTGACATATGTATTTTTTCCTAAAAGTATTAGTAGTAGTAGAATTTGTTCTGAATGTCTTTTTTACTTTTTTAACAGGCTGCTTTGTAGAAGTCAACATCTTACTACATATTTTAGATGTGTGCCTGTCTGTCTGTCCGTCAGCCCATCTGTGAATCCATTTGTTCAAGAACTCCTCCTAAACTGTAAGAGCCAGGTATGTAGCTTCCTTCTATCATAACTTAAAGCAAGGTCAGGGTGTTGGTTGTGAGAGGACAATGGAATGTGATTGTTTCTCATAAAATGGAAAGGGAGGGGCCTGATGGCAGGGACAGTCATACTTTAGAATGAGCCCAAGGAGGACAGCAAGGGGCCAAACGGGGACAGATATAACCCCATTGGGTGAGCAGGGGCAGGGGTGGAGTAAGGGACAGCTATCTACTATAGAATAGACCTCCCTGGTCCAGCACCCTCGGGACCTGACTGATCCCAAACCATTTTGCCAGACCAGGGGAGGTCAACTCTGGCTCTTCAGCTGATGGACTCCAGTTTCTCTGGTTCCAGGGTCACTGGGGCTCCGCTGTCCCAGGGCTACTGGGACCACCACGGCTGCACTGATGCATCGCAGCCGAAGCTCTGTTGCCTGGGGCTGCCAGGCATTCAGAGTGCTACACCTCTGAGGCAGCTTGGACTCTGCTGTCCTGGGGTTACTGAGGTTGCTGGAGCTCCTTGTCCATCTGGTCTCTGCCCCCGGGTTGCTGGAGTTCTATGGCTCCAGGGTTCCGGGTTTTCTTGGGCTCTACTCTTCCAGGGCTGCTTCTCTGCAACCAGCCCCGGACACTGGGCTTCTAGCTCCCTTCTTGCTGCTAGGATCCCATGACTCTCTGGTTCGGCAACATCTGTGGTCCTGCCAGACCACGGCTGTTGCCATACCAGAGAGTCCCGGACCACAGAGTTTCAACCTGTATATATATTGAGAGAGTTTGTGTATCTGTTTGTCTGTGTGTTGTGTCACCCCCAAGGAGGTACAGACACCTCTCCTCCCAGCTGTGCCCACTGCAATTGCAGTGGCCATGGTCAGACACTTCTCACCTGGCACCAAGCTTCTACAGTTGTCTTCTTTCCCAAGGACAAATGGCATACTGAATCCTTTGGCCCCACCCCAGAGCAAAGATTTAAATGGAGAAATACAAAATTTATTTGAATTAAGGGCCCAAGCAATGCCAAGTAAATCTTCTAGTATTTCATGAAGAGTTTTGGATTTCTGTTAATTTTTCAGTGAGGAGGTTTCTGAGGTCCAAGATGGACACAGTCTGGTCATGTCAAATTGCAAACTTTTTTCATTCAAAAATGGATGTCTCCATGCTGTTTCATTTTGCAAAGTATGTTCAAAAGGTTTTGTGTTCCTTGTGCAATGAAAATAGAATTTTGAAATCTTGCAAGTTTCTGTAAAAATGCATGTTGTCATTCACCAGCCAGCAATATTTGTTATCCCTCATCATTTCTGCAAACTTTAAGAACAAAGCTTCTTTCCTAGATGTAGCAAACTTTTGCATTTACATGTAACCAAGATAAACAAAAGCGTGGGAACTGGAAGGTGTGAATCATTTTACTCCCAAGCAGAGACAACCGGTAAAGAGAATTATAAATTATTACTGTAATTATATTTACACTGTATTTGACAAACTTATTTAATCATTCTTTCTCTGTTCAAGAACAATTTCTGATTTAGAGTCTCATGCAAAGTTTTTGCCCATGAAGCAAAAGGATTACAAACAGCTCAGCTATACAAAATGTGTTCTTCCATGGGCATTTTTTTTTTGTTAGCAGGGAAGAAAAATAACTTTAAAACATTTATAAAGTTATTAGAAAGATAAGTAGTAAATAATGCATGTATCGCTTTAATAGAATATGAGGCTATAATTCTAATCAGTGATTGGTAGGACTTCAAAAAACATACCACACATCAATCTTCTATGGCCTGTGGCTGCTCCTCAGACGTGGAGGATTCTCTGGTAATGGAAATAGAGGTGATTCTGCTCCTCCCTGATATCTTGCAAAGGGCAGAGAAATTGGCAGCACATGCGGGGAGGGGAGGGGAGGATCCATCCTCAGTATAGATTTTCTTGTACACACCACATAATGAAGCAACACAAATGGCTATGTCAGTCTTGTGGGCAAGGAGTCTTCCTCTTGCTCACACATTTGCTCATGCCCAACTCAGTTAGCAGGACTGGGCATGGCCATGAATCTTGTTCCTCCATGATTAAGGATTTATACTATTTGTAAAATAACAATGGTATAAGTTCAATTTTTGTAACCTTAAACTAAAGCATTACTTACCCATAACCCAACTGATTTTCATGTTATACGAGGCAGCAAACAGGCTGTACAAAATAGTCAAATTCAGCTGTCTGTGAATAAAGGTTTTGCATCATATTTTAAATCACTTTATCTCTCTACTGGAGATGATATGGTTGCCTGTTTAGAAGGTTTCCAATAACTACATTAAAGGCCAGTAGTGGATATCACATTCCACTAACTACTTCTGTATTCAATGACCCAGAGTCTGGAAAAGTACTCATTTCCCTTTGGGTTCGGATATCCAATATCCCATGTAGAAATATTTCAGCTCTTTTATAGTTGATGTAGTGGAAATACATGCTATAACTTAATGTGACTGTACTGTGTGCAGGATCCTGTCTCTTCACCCCAGAGAACAGTAGCTTTAGTTTGCTCTGACCTCTGTAGAATTTTTCCCCTCTCAGTATACAACTGACCAAATGAGCATTGCCCACTATCATACTCTAGCTAAATAATCCCTTGCCATTGCAAGGGTCTAAAGCAGTGATGGGCAACCAGGCTACTGAGTTGCCACATTGGTGGCCCTCTTTCATATCAGTAGGCCATGAGATTGTTGTAACTGACACAGAATAGGGTAGTTTTGCTAACTGCGCTTGCATACTGAGGATTTGCAGAGTGTGCTGATTGAACTGTAGTCATGCTTTAATTGGCTCCATAGGGGGCAACAAGGTTTACCAGGATGGCAAAATAGCACGCACATTATTTCAAAATAACGGGCAGCTTGTGTAGATGCAAGGTAGCTATTTTGGTACCTCCGGTACCTCTGGTATCCCAAAATAGCCTTGCAGTATACACATACCCTTGGGGAAAGCTTTAGCCTAACACAAGTTGGGCACGGTGAAATTGAATGGCCTGTGATATGAAGATCAGATTAGCTGATTTAACACAGTAATTTCAAAACTTTTTGATAAGATGATCCCCAACTGCATTTTGTCCTTTTTTTTTTCTTGAACCTCCATGACTAGGATTCCATGACCACCAAATTCATGGCCATGAAAAATGTGCCATTGACTGTGAAATCTGCTGTTTTGTGTGCTTTTATCCTACACTGTACAGATTTCACAGGAGCTACCAGTGTTTCTCAAATTGAGGGTCCTGAACCAAAGGGATTTGCAGTGGGGGGTGGCAAGGCTATTTAAGGGGGTCAAGGTATAGCCATCTTCTGCACTACCTTCAGAACTGAATGGCTGGAGAATGGAGGCACTCTGTCAGTAGCTGCACAGAAGTAATGGCGGCAGTTAGTTACCACAACAGCCTTCTGTGCTGCTGCCTTCAGAGCAGAGCAGTCAGAGAATGGCAGCTGCGGACCAAGGGCCCAGCTTTGAAGGCATCAGTGTAGAAAACAGGGTGGCAGTACCATACAAGGCCACACTAGCACTGCAACCTTAATTCCATCCTGACATGAGTGTCAAAGGTGTGTGTGGGGGGAGGGAGGGAGGAAGGAGGAGGCCCAAGGATTATTTGGGCCAAACTTGAGTGGCTCTGTGACCATATAGCCAAGTCACAATGATACAATCCCCCCCCACCAAAAAAAAAATTCTATGAAATATTTGAAAAAATTAAGTGCTTTCATTTTGTTCTAAATTTTCAGTGGAAAATCATTCCCAAGTTTTGACTACCCTATGGTGATGTGTTCAGGTGAAGGAGTGAAGATAGCTTGGAAGGGGCTAATTAAACTAGTAGACGTCACATGGTGGAGAATTAGGCTGGCTAGATAAGCCCTGATGGAAGAAGAAGCTCAGCTGAGCTGGGTTTAGGCTGGATTAGCACAAAGCTAGGAAGCTGAGAAAAGACAGAGCAGTAGGGGAAGGAAGCTGCAATTATTCCCTGGGTATAGGAAGCTTGGGTTGGACCCCATATGGGTCCAGATCACTGACTGAGAAGGGCAGTGGGAAGGCAGCAGGAATGGTGTTTGGAATTGAACAAACCAAGATGACTGAATTAGAGGGTCACTGGGCTGAATCCCTAACTCACTACTGCAAAAGTGGCATAATCTCAAGCTATGTCTATACAGCAGCATTATTTTGGAATAACTGATGTTATTCCAAAATAATATAGTCTGCATCTACACACAAGCAGTCATTTTACCATAATGTCAAAATTAATTTGAGCTGGAGGACTGCTTATTCCAACTCCTATAACCCATAGGCTA
>JANRFK010006693.1:24102771-24119598 GCA_030068395.1 Apalone spinifera
GCCAATGTAGACGTAGCCATACCGAAATAGTTATTTCGGAATAGCAGAAGTGTGGATGCACCACTGTTGCTATTTCAAATTAGCTCCTCTCCAGGGCCATTCAAAGTAATTACTCCCCAGTGCCTCCTGGGGCTCTAAATCAAGATAGTACATATACATTAGGGAAGCCTGCCACCGACTAATTTTGAAGCGTCCCTGAAGTGTAGATGTGCTATTTCGAAATAAGCTATTCAGAATAACTATTCCAGAATAACTTATTTCTAAATAGCTGTGCAGTGTAGACGTACCCTTATAAGATTTCCAAAGGGCTATGTGCCTCCATTCAGAATTTTTTAGGGGTCCACAAATAAAAAAAATGTTGAAAACAACTTGTCTATATATTTCTTATAAATGCAGTAGAACCTCAGAGTTACGAGTACCTCAGGAATGGAGGTTGTTCATAACTCTGGAATGTTCATAACTGAACAAAGTGTTATGGTTGCATGCACAAAGCAGTGCTTCCATTGTTCTTTGTTATTCTAGTTCTCCTCAGCTATATTTTCTTCAATCCACTGCAGTTTCCTTCAATTTGATTCAATTAATGTGCTTTTGATGACACTGAACACTTGAGCTTTCATTTCTTCCATATATTTTGTTCATGTTCTGCTATGCACTTTAGGACATTGTCAAATTGAAAAATCAATTCCCTTCCAACTTTCCATCCCAGTGAGATTGGTTTTGATGTTGACATCCCTTCATTTACTGCACTTGCACTCTTTGTTGTGTCATCAGTGAAATTCAGCTTGATTACACCTATAGAAGAGTTACAATCTACTCAATGACATTACTTCCCTCATGCCGTTAGGCTTCTTTTTTCCTCCTCTATATAATACATCATGTTAATTTGTTTCATCAGACCATGAACATTTGTTCACATTTTTTTTTACTCAGACTCTAAAGGTCTTGAGTAAATTCTAATGTCATTGCTTTGTGCTTAAGTATCACATATGGTTTCTCAAAAGATATTCTTTTGTACAAACTGTCCCCATTTATCAGTCTTCTCAAAGCCCCCGATCCAATTTTTCCATAGAAGTCATTGGGCATTTTTCTATTGGCATCAGTGGTAACTGTAATCAGACCCAAAGTTTCTGAACTTCTATATGTAACCTTTAGTTATTTTACCATTTAAGCTCTTTGGTAAAGTCTCAAGAGCCACCTCTCTCTTGTGTAAGGGTGAGACGAAAGGGAAGTTTGTGTGTGTGTGTGGGGGGGGGGCAGGATTCACCTAATTGCTTGCTTTTTGAGGTAGGAGGACTTCTTATGCCGAAATTTGGGTGCAATTCTCATGTCAGCAGTGTTCATGTCAGTGAATATTATGTGTTCTTGTACATTTATAACAGTACTTACAGGTATGTACGTGGCACCAGCGATGAGAAGACTGCCACTAGTTCAGACATGTATCTTACCTTTGCATGTATGCATATCTTCCCCATTTTTGCCCAGTACAAAACCTTGCTTGAGGTGTGTATATAATATGTCCAAAAGTGTGACTTTATTAATATATCATTTATCTCTCTGAGGTAGAGATTCTGTTAAAAAGCCCAATCCTGTTAACTCTCAAATTCTGCAAGCAGTCTCATTGATGTCGTGAGAGTAATCATAGGTCTCATTGGGCCTATAGGTACCAATTCCAGACCCATTAAAGGAAATGGGAATACTTCAATGAATTTTGAATAGAGCCTTTTCTGACATGCCTTTTCTTCCTAAACACAGCTCAGTCAAAAAAAGGCCAGGGGATACCTGTCTCTTGAGCAGGCAGAATCCAGGAAGAGAATTCAATGAGGCTTCTTATCTGTAAATACGGGCTTGATCCTGGCTGAGTGAAGTCAGTGAGACTAGATTGATGCCATATGCATCTATGACAATATAATAATTAATGATGCCATTTATTATTTCAAAGTTTCTCATTAAACTATGTTGCATTTAAATCAGTTTTCTTCTTTGGTTTTTCTTTGTTTGGAAATATTTTGCTGAACTTTTTATCAATCCCTTTTTAATGTTTTTTTTAAAGAGGTTCACTTCTGTGTGAGGCTACAGAAGTGTTAAGAAACAGAAATAAGATTATTTTGGCATTTCATTGATGATAGCAGCCACGTTAGGCTGCATGAATATTTCATAGCACTATTAAATATGGATTATGATTTATCAACAGTTTTGTTTGAACAAAGTAATGCTGCATTAAAGCAAAAGGAAAGGAAGCAGACAGCAATGTCTGGCAATTCATGTGTAAGTAAAAACTTCCTTCATTTTTGTTCCATACTCTGATGTGTCACAGTTTTTGTTCTGTTTAATGTATTTAATTAACATGAATAAGATAAAAAAAGGGATCTTTCTGTATTTTAAACTGTTAGTTTTATGAAGCCTTTGCAATTACATATATAAATAACAGTTAATTACAAGTGTATCTGGAATAGCTGAAACAAATGAAGTCTGAAATATGACATATAAAGTGTAACTGTAAATATATCTATTTGATTAAACTTTGTGTGCTTTTATACCAATATTAAAAAACTGTGCAACTGGGTCCAGACCCAGTTAGATGAGCCTAAAGAAAAGCCTGCATTGGAAATAAACACAGTAGAATATATTATCACATATTATACAAATAACTAATGGTTAGATCTACCAATAGCAATTTTCCCCTATCCCATAGTGTAGCACATGCAAGCCATTGTGTGGTCTTAAAGTATGGTAGCTAGATGGAGTTATTAACAATGGAAAAACATCAGCTGTTTGTAGATATGCAGTCTGGATAAGACAGCAACATTCTGCAATGCATCAGACGTTTTTGTCTTTTACATTCTTCTGTTTTTCGGACTCCCTTCTTTCTTCTTCTTCCTCTTTGCATACCTTCTCTCAGTCCCTTTTTTCCTGATGTCCCAATTGTATCTGGTACATCCTTTCATGCCCCACTTTTAATCTGCTTTCTTAAAGCTGCTGCCATAGGCTATGTCTACACTGTAGGCTTATTTTGAAATAACTCATGTTGTTTCAAAATAATAAAGTGTGCGTCTGCACAGCAAACCCATTATTTTGAAATAATTTTCATGAGGAGTAAGGGAAGTCAAAGGAAGAATGTTCTTCCTTCAACTTCCTGCTGTATAGACCGCTCCAAAAGTCAAGTTAAGGTACTTTGATGTCAGTTACGCAATTAACGTAGCTGAAGTTGCATATCTTAACTTAACTTTAGTCCATAGTGTAGATGTACCAATATTGTACAGGCTATTCCACATTGTAAGCAGCCCTTGTCCCAGCATCACATTCTACCTTCTCCCCACAGAATAAGGAGCTACCTGCTGGTTGTGGAGGAGAGGAGGATGTGTTCTTGCAGACTTCCTGCTTTGCTCTTCCTTTGCCTCCCAGGGGCAGAGAGAGGTCTGCACAATAAACTGCCCAGAAGCCAAAACTAGATTTCAGTCAGGGAAGGGGAAATAGGAAGGAGCTCCGAACTATCTGATTCACAAGAAGAGAAAGAGAAGCAGTAATAGATCTAGACTGGAATTCTAATAATTGTATGACTCCAGACATGCTGCAAATGTACTCTACATGCCTACTTACTCCTGCATGCAGAAGACCAACATCTGGTCGCTCATAAAATGGTATAAGGAGATTTTTCCCTCCCCCTTACTTCTCTGTGTAGGTGTGTAGTCCAAGTTGAAATCTAGTCCCAAATGTTGTGTGTAGTAGGGAGCATGTAAAACAACATATTGGCCTATGTGGACCATTGGTCTGCTTTTGCTATAGAAAAAGTTTAAAATCTCATATGAGTTTGCAGAAATATATATTTTATTACTCTGTTCAATTTGTATGCACAAACATGGCATAAAATGTGTACTACAATCTGTGCATGTCAGATCATATCAGTATTTAGAGTCCATGTTTATAAATAGTTCTCCACAAAATGTGTGTAAAAATCAGTCTCCATTATCTAATCAGACCTTCCAAAATTTCTCAATATTCAAAGTATTCCAACATTAATCTGTTCAGAATTATTTATTGGTACCACCTGCCTCCACTTTTTTAGAAAAATTCTTTCCCAAAGTATATGCTGTTTCAATTATAGTAAACCACAAAGTGAACTAATTAATAAGTATAAATAATATAATAGTTTTTATTATATTACCTTTATTATCTCTCAGGTGGATGTATAGCACATTTTTATGTGAGAAGAATGTGCTTCAAAGAGAATCCATAAAAGGTCTACTTTCAATTCTGTGCATATTTTTAGATGATGAGTAGGTTATCCAGATCTTCAAAACTCAATTATCCTATGTGTTGGTATAACCCACACACCTACTGGTTGTGGTTCACTATCCCATGAAATGGCACTAGAGAGAAAGAATGAATTTTCTCTAGAGTCTTAGCTAGCTTTTAGTTCAAGTTGTAAAGGCTCATGCACAAAGCTCCAGGGGTTCGGTCCCACCTATCGGCATTACAGAATCCATGAGGTGGAACCCAACGGAGAGGGAAGGACTGGGTTCCTCTTCCAGCCATGGGAGAAGTTTATGTGAACATTTTCTTCCTCCCCTCCATGAAAAAAAAAGGGATAAGAATGCTCAAAAGCCTTTGTAACTTAAGTTTGTAAGGACAATGGGATCCAGTGTCAGGGGCTGAGAATCTGACCTATGAAATTTAGATTTTTGTTGTGTTGGACTTTCTATGGTCCTGAAAGTGGTGGAAAGAAAACATGGTCTGGTCCAAGAACTATGTTGTGAGAAGACAGACCACTACTACATTAGACAACTGGTGTCAGAGGGGTTAGAACAGAAAGAGCTGTTATATCTCACCCTGCCAGAGGGGTGTATTTGCTGAATCCACTATTCCAGTATTTGCTCTTGTAGAAATAACAATGTTGGCATAAATGCAGGTAGTTTTGCTCCTAACTTTGATTTGCATCTGTCATGGCTCCTTCCCCACTCTGGCATGATAAATGCAGAAGTGGGGGCCAGCAAAAGTACCCCAAAACCTTATTTACCAGGCTTTGGTATAAAACTTCCTCCCAAAATCTTAAAACCCTAGATTTTGGGAATAAAATCTCCATTGCCATCACCTTAGTATTAATGAAGAAAACAGGTGGGGGGGAGATCACTTGGGAAATCTCACCTCTAAAGTAAAGACCAGGACACAAAAATTAACCAATCCCAGGTTAATAAAAAGAAAAGAGAAAACTTTTATTTTCATCACAATATTCCTGTTGCAGGCCTAATAACTAGATGGAAAAGTAACAAAATAATATACTCATGGAAAAACTCCATGGGCCTAGAACTTAGTTACAAAGGAAAGCCAAAACATCTTTTAAAAAGTGCACAGACAGCAGATACCATACCCAAACCATAAAACAATAAAACCTAACGGATTTATCTAAACTTTACCCTACTTCCAGAAAGTGAAGAATTGTTTCTTGGAGAGAGAAACGTGTCTGTCTCCTTCAGTAGCTGGAGGGAACTCTCAGAGAGAGGGGAGGGGAAAACCAAATTCCTTTGTCCCAGTTTGAAAGTCCTAGCTACATTCCTATTGGCCACTCCACCTGGCTAAGTGTAGTCAACCCCCTTAGTCCACAGGCTGCTGATTAACCCTATTGATCATGACAGCATCCACACTGCAGTGGCAGGTGTAAAAATCAAACAAAGCTACCCAAAGAGTTACACGGTCCTGGGGATCACTTTGGCCCAATCAAGCTTTCCATCTGTGGCAAATGAATCCAGGGAAGTTTCAGCTATCTCCTAGGTGCGTTCTCTTCCCACCAAATGGATTTTCCACAGGCCTGGGGATCTGCGGGTAGGAAGACAATAGGGTGGGTGAGGTGAGCATCATAGTACCTAGCCATTTTCTCATGTAAAATGTAAATATCCCTGATGATAGGGATTCCCTTTTAAGGGGAGTCCCTAATGCAGTAACTGTCTGAGAAAACACAAAGAGAATGAACTACTCTGCCAAGGAACAAGTGGTGAAGGCTAGTGAGAGCTCAGAGGTGGCAATGCTATAGGCCTTTCTTATAGCTAGCCTCTGACAGATCCCAGGAGATTTGTTGGGGTAGGTAGGCCTCATGCCTTGTTCTAGGAAGCAGAAAATGCCTCCCAAATGTATTACAACTGGAGATAATGGCTGGACACTTATATATTTATATAAAGGCTTGGAGCTTCTTGTATATTCACATTATAAGTGGCTTTGGAGTAAAGTCCATTACAGTGTATGTATTCAGCATTGAGCCGATCAAAGCCCAAATACCAATTAGAGCTCTGGAACATTTATAACATAAATAATAACTGGGGGACCCAGTTCATTTCCTGTCTTCTCCAGAAGAGGCTTCTTGGGAGTCCCCGCTGATGAAAAATCTGTCTGGAGCTGGATCTCAGCAAAGCAAGGCATCTGTAACACCTGTTCCACTGAGGATGTAGATGAGGATGGATGGAAGTGGGGGGTTGCTTAGGAAAAGAATTAATTCAGCACACTTCCCATGAAACTTAACTGGAATAAATCTGTTCTTCCCTTTCAAACAGCTAATGTTAAATGAAATCTACTTAGAATTTAATTTTGCTAACATGCTTAAAAGGTACTTCAGTCTTCATAGTAGCTCAAGTTTTAGGTTTTTTTCACCACATAGGGCACCATGGACATCAGAAACTATGAATATTTGTATTGCTTTCTATTGTCAGATGAATAAGCACACCTACTGCACACAATTTCTTTTCATCCCATCCATTTATATGGCATCATACAGAAACCCCCACACCCTGGTGTACTCATCAGGGGATAACTTTGCAGCACCAGAAGACGCTGACTGTCTGCATCATTCTCATAATTCCCAAACACAAACATTTTCTCAAAGAGGTACTGGGTTTGCAATAGCAGCAGTATTGCAACAGCTTGTTTTGGAAGTCATCCACAATCAGAAGGGGACTCAAGATTCTCTTCTGTTAGAAATAGATAAGCCAAAGTGTTGTTTCTCTTTTTAGATCATCCATCATTGTTATATCTTCATAGAGTTGTCTGGAGAAGATGTCATCTATTCGACTCTCTGGATCTCTTCAATTCCTCAGTTTTGCCTTGAGGACTGATGTATATTGTCTCAGATAAGTGCTCATGATGTAGGTGGTTCTTGTATACTTATGTGAGGATCTTAAAGATTATATGTAGTTGGCACTGTAAATGACCTAGAAGCAAATGATTGCATTCTATAATCTTGCATGCCAGCATGTAAGGGCATGGCCTATATTCTTGAATGTCAAGATCACAAAAAATTTTGTAGCACAGTGATGCATTGTTTATAAAAAGTCAGTTTCTACTCTTTCTCTTTAATTCAATAGAATTATAATTTTCATAATATTTTATGCTGTTTCCATACCTGACCAACCTGGAGATGAACTAATTTTCCTCTATATTAATGGCACTATCTTTCCTACTGAAAAGTGGGTCTCATTCCATAACTGGCCAGAGAGGATACTGTTTAGCTATGGCAGGAATTCTCTGCAATATTACCAACCATTGAGAGGTTGAGGATGAGTCATTGAAGCTGGTATTTGAACCTGATTCTCTTACACAGGATTCCAGGGCTCTCTGAATTAGCCACTGGGATGGTCTTTTTTTACAGGGCTCAGTCACAGAATTGAATTAATGTTTTTCCATTTGATATATGTTGTTTTCTATGAATTAATGGCAGGCTGTACTGTTAATCTTCCCAATGTTCTCCTTTTTGAATGGTATGATATTTCACTGTCTTATTGTTTATAACAACACGATTAACCTGTAAGAAAAAAATAGAACAATAAATGAAAAGAATAAATAAAAATATTGAAAGGTCAAGGTAATATACCACAGTGCTATGATTAAAACAAGCATTAAAATGCTGATACATCATCTTAATGTGAAAATTTGTAATGAGAAGAGAAAATGATACAACATGTGTCCTTTCTCATGATGACAAAAACTGTAATGAAAATGGGAAATATTACAAACTGTTCAATCTTGTGTACAACCCACATGCTCAATTCAGACCATTACCATTTCAGTTACATCAGTGTATCTTAATCTCTGCTCAGATAAAAAGGCATACTGGGAATGTAGCATTTATCCCTATAATATAGAAATACACTTAGCATCGAGGCGTAATTTGGCTGACCAGCTACAGAAACACAGATTTCAGATTTTGGTTTAAGTAATTTCCTAATTTTGACCAGACATGACTTAATGCATACTCTAAACCTTTCATTTTATTTATCAATACAGAGGCAATCCCTATCCATGCTTAAAAGCAAGAAAGAGATTGGTTTCTTAGCATACAAATAGCATGGGAGGGCCCAACAGAGTCAGATCCATTGCTACCAGTACTAAATGTTGCTAACCATTCTAAATGATGCTGGCAGTCCACTGAACCCCTAAAAACTGCAGCCACCAACCAGATCTTGTAGAGATCAATCTTTCAGGCTAGATCAAAAGATAATTTGTAGTGTTTATTAACATGAAAAAAATCCCCTTCAGCACTCCCAAATAAAACAAAAACCCGGGGTTATTTACTTAGCACAGATCAGTACATCTTGGGATTCACACTGTGCTGAAGGAGAACTGTGCCAATTAACAAAGGCACTGATTTGCTACTTTCTTGCTACTAGAAATGGTTGAAAAACTAAATCTTTGTGGAAAAATTGTCCTTTTTGTTGAAAAAATTCAAGTTTTTTTGACCAGTTCTATCTGCTCAGAATTTTGGACCAGACATGATGGTTGTCATTGTATTTTAATCCTGATACAGTAGTACTCTTCATGAATTTGTGCCAGCTCACTAAATCCTTTTTTATTCTACACCTTCATTTTATCTTGTGTATCACTGCATTTGTGAAAAGTAGGAGTACCCCAGAATGAAATAAATGCTGTAGGTGACGACCAATTTTTTCAGTTTCAGGAAGACACACAGATTGCACGATATTCTCATGTAATTTACACAAAATATAGTTGGGATAGGCACGTCTAATTTAGCTATCATAGGCAAAGTTATGCCATAATGAAGGAAAGTGAATATTGTGCCTTTATGGAAAAAGAATCACAGAAATTTGCTACCTTGAAGATTTTTCAGAACTGTTCGTCTAGAGGCATAGTATTGGATAGTAATTGAAGAAGATTGATTGTTATTGTGCTGAAAGGTAAATGCTTGGTTGACACCATTAATCTTCTTAAAATCCAAGTCTTGCCCTGCATCAGGTGGGCTCATGAGATGCTATCATGAAAACATTATTTCTTTGCAGTGGTCTGCGACTGCTTCCACCTTCTGTATTTTGATTGCACAGTGTGACAATCAATCAGTTTCCCAGATTGTTCCACTGAACAGCAACAGTAGAGCTCTTGAGAGTAATGTTTGAAAGAAACAAATATTGGGAGGCAGGAAGGATATATTGAGTGAAGAGAGAACAGTCTTTTAGATTAATGTTATGTAAGAATGGGGGTGCAATGGCAGCTGAAAGGGGTTCATAAAATGGAAGGCTAAAACTGGCAATCATGAAGGCCCAAGATTCTGATTCTTGTTGGGTAACAGTCCCATAGGTTTCAAATACTTTTAGTAGAGGGAAAGTGCTATTCAACATACATAAAGAGATCAACATTTCACCCAAAGTGTTGAATAAAAGGGGCCAGATCTTCATCTGGTGTAAATCAGCACAGATCCAGAGAAGTCAAATGAGTTGCACTGATTTACATTAGCTGATGATCTGGCATTTAGTCACAGAGATCAATTTTACACATTTTCAATCAAGGCGGGGGAGCCTCAGATGGAAGGGGAAGGGTTTGGGGCATGGTAGCCCTTGGCACCGCCCGAAGAGTGGTGCACTTTCTCCAGCAGTGATTTAAGTGGCTAGGAACCCCAAACCCTTTTCTAATGGTGAGCCCCAGGGCAGTTGCTTCCTTTGCTTCCTGCCCCCCGTCTGTGGGCCTGGGGCCAGGTTGTGAACACCTTCTCTACCTCAATGAGTAGCTACTCACATGACACTAACATCAAGGGAGCCATGTCAATGTCATACCTAGGCATGAATGTGAGCAAGGAGCCAACAATGTGACTGTTGATTACCATGAGCCATACCTATGCTCATACTGGGTGAGAGTATCTCACTGTTTGAATAGCCCAACGAAAGTGCAGTGGACTAATTGTACTGTAAGATATTACCCAACACGAATGAGACTTTAGGAGTCTGCCTATTGGAAAAGGCTACTTTTATTCCCTAACCTTGGGGGAAGCATGTTAGCAATTTGAATTTTCTGTATCTGTACACCTCTGGGAGGGGAGGTCTTTTCCACTCTTTGGATGGCTCCTTTTTGCTTATGCAAATGTTTGTGGTGGTGTTGTAACTCATACAAATACCTATATTTTCATGAGAACAAGGGTATTCATGCAGAGACAAAAGTATTCGCTATTTGTTATTTGCTATTCATCGTTCATTAGTCTCTTGTTTAAAAAGATTCAACCATCCAATCAGGGATGGGAAACAACACTTTGTGACTTAGGAGATGAATCATAGAGAGCAAATACTCACAGAATTCAATTTGTGGAAAAAATCCACAGGCTGTAATTTCTTCAGACAAATGGTTTGACAAACAATTATGAATAGCAAAGTAATTCAGGGAAATCGTGATTGGATTGTGGATAATTCAAGAACAGGGAAAACAGCTACATTTGCTAAATAAATTGTTCATTGCCTAGCTCGCCCAGCTCTGCAATTAGGGAGGATTGCTGTTAATCATGAGTTTGTTAATGGTCATTTATACATGATGTTTCTTGTGGTGATATGAGTTTTGTGTGCAGAGAACATATAAGCAGATGACAGTAGGCTAAGTAACACTAAATATTGTCTCCTTTTTGCCTATTTATTGGACTATCTCACCATTTCACTTCTTATGGGACAGAAAGACTTCTTTGAGGTTTTCATAGACAGTCTACAAGCCTCTTGGATTTGCATATTGCTAAGACATATCTCCGGGCCTCATCAGTTGAGGTAATCTCCCAGGATTTATAATAGGAGAGGGACCACAGAGGGCAGGTATACTAAATGCAGTGTAGAGGAGGCCAGGAACTCCATCCACAGAATGAGGCTAATGGGATAAATGTGAATGGGTTGAATTTTGGTAAGTCAATGCACAAATGCTTTAAGGGAAGGGTCTTGGACTGATGGATTGGGCTTGGGGTAATTCTTTGGGAGGAAAGGGGACTCACTTCTGTAGGGTCCTGAGCAATATCTGGAAAAAGAAGGGAAAGTTCATTTTAAGTATTTTGTGGTTCAGCACCAGCTCAGGAGCAGGCATACCCAGAGCACCTCAGATGAACTGATTCAGTACATCCCCCACGCAGTCCCTATTGCATCAGCAACAGCTATACTTGAAACTGATGTTCATCTACAGGACCTTCGCAGAAATATATTACTATACACCTTGCCTGTCTTCTGGGGGTGATTTCCCACTGGAGTAGAGCTGTGTCCATTTGAATGAGATGGTAATACAGCAGCACTCCATTTACGTCATATCAGAAGGGAAGTGTACTCGCTGATCCTTTGCCTGGCATAAAAGCAAATTAAACTGGTTGAAGTGGGCCTATTTTTTTTAAAATGGGGACACTATAGTTATACAACTGAATGAAAACAAAGGGGACTTTTGAATAAAGACTGTATGTTTTTATCTGAACCCAGGAAAATGTAGCAAACCCAAATATCCTCTGAGGTTTTCCCATCTGGAGTGCATGAATGTCCTTCACGAGAACTGAGCCATCTCTGGCAGTGTGTCAACAAAGGAGGCAGACGCCCTGTTGGGCATTATTAAATCATACATAAATGAATTGCAGAGGACAGTTTCCATCTGAAATCTTTCTCTGAAAATTTTCTAGGTTCAGGTTAAGTCTTAATTTTTACATTTTTATTATTTAAAAAAATGCCCAATGCATTTATTTACTGGCTGACTATTTTATTTGTAATTTGTTTCAAGCAGTATTTGATTAGAAAATTACATTTAATTAAACATGCACAAAACCATGCTTTTTTGTTAAACAATACTATCTTACATGTGCTAGAAACATAAAAGAATAAGTGTAGCAACAAAAACTTAAAAGTGATTTATTAAACAAAGGAAGCATTATCTATTGTTAGTAAACTGAACTGATGGTTTCTGGTCACTATGGCCTGGTCTACACTGTACCGGAGGGTTGAATTAAGATACGCAACTCCAGCTACATTAATTACATAGCTGGAGTCAACGTATCTTAAATCAAGTTTCTGTGCTGTCCACCCAACAGGAGATCGACAGAAGTAAATGCTCCCTTTACTCCTCTACTCCTCATGAGGAGCAGGAGTACTGATGCTGACAGGGGTTCCCTCTGAGTTCAACTTAGCAAGTATTCACTAGACTTTCTAAATGGAACCTCAGAAGAGCAACCATGGCAGATCAATCTTCCGCAGAGTGAAGACATAGCCTATGTCTCTTAAGATTTTAGATCTAATAGACTGATGTCAAAAACTGGTTTAGCACTTCAGGAAATTCTGGTTCTCCATACTTATCCAGTGACTTCCACTACTTCAATGGTTGGACTTTCTTTAATATTGGCAGCAAATTTGTACTCCTTACTAGTATTTTTTATTTAATTTAAATTATTTAATAGATTGTAGTAAGTTTAAACATTAACATATGTTGTCCTTTTCAATTTTATTTTTAAATGAGTTCATTTTCTAAAAAAAACCCCTTGTATTTAATTTAAATTTAAAAATCTGACATAATTTTTGAAAAAAATATTATCTTCAACCACAGCACTATTACCCATTAAAACCTGACTAACCTTTGTCAACATGTATATCAGTATTTTGCATGTAATGCAAGTTATTAGAGAAGTTCAAGTTGGCTGCATAATTTAGAGACGTAACTTCACAGCAAACTGGAAACTATGTTTGCTAGAGAAGTATATGAATAACTTATTTACTTGGCCAATATGTGTGAGACTGTGGCCTTCTCAGACAAATGTGCACTGTCTATAGTGGAATGCATGTAACAATGGAATCCATGTGGGACTTTCATAATGGCAAAATCTGATTTCTTGTGATTTGAGAGAGCCGGCATATGCAAGCTGAGATGCACAGAGGATTAGAGCTAAGAGAAGAGTCACTGGACTTTAAAAGTATCTTATTTCTATCTTATCAATAGTTTGTTCTAAGTGGTAGATACACAGTTTCAGAATCCTTGAAAATTGTTATTTAAGAAGGGACTCAATCAGCCGTCATCAAGTTTCCTATATGACAGTGATTCCTTTTAAAGCCATAAGTAGTTGTTAGTAATAACAACTTTAGTTTCAAACATATCATTGGTCTAAATCCTAATAATGTTTTTCAGCAACAATTTCCTGAAGTTGGATCATCTACAGTTTTAGTACTAGGCTCAAAAAGATTTTCCAAGACACAGTCAATAAATACCATTTGCTTTTTTTTTTAAATCCAAATTAGAAATTGAATATTACTCTGGATTTCAATATGCTGGTTTAAATGATCTATTCCAGAAAGCAAGATACTACTCAGTGTGAGTAAGGATGACTGAAATCAGACCCCAGTAACATGCCCCGTAAGAAACATTGAATAAAATATACATACTCAAAAATTATTTCTTACTCAGGCTATAAAGAAGTTGCATCAAAGATAAATCACATACGAAGTGTATGTGACAAAAGCTGAACAAAATCCAACATACTGGTGGTTAGACACTTACCCCAGGTCCCTGGGCAAGGCGCTGCACTCCCAGAAGGGGCAGGGCCTTAGGTCCAAGGGGTGAGGCTGGGGCTGGGGCTAGGCAGCTCTCAGTGCCACCTGGAAAGCACCATGCCTCCCTTAGACAGCCCTTAGTGCAGCCCAGAGCATGTGGCGCTCCAGTAGTGATTTAAAGGCCCTGGGGGGCAGCCAGGAGATCTGGGCCCTTTCACATTGCCAGGCCCAAGGGCAGATACCTCCTATGCCCCTCTCCCCTCTTGGAAGGCCTGCCTAAGGCCAAAGGAGAGTGACAACTACAAATTCATGGTTCATTATCTTCAGTTCATATTTCATTTTATCCAAGGGGGCATTATTTTTATGGTGAAAATGTGGCCTCATTGAAGTCAATAGCAAAACTCCCATTGTTTACTTCTCAGTGCCATGAACTGAGAAACAAGACTGTGGTGGAAGTTTGTTACTCGTAAATCCCTGGGTTGGAAGATCCATCTGCAGTGAGCAAAGCATTATTATCACTCAAGCTTTTGTATTAGTCATTCTGGACTTCTGCTTGTTCTGAACTCACTCTTTCTCTTTAGCAGGAGCAGATATTAATGGCTCCCTGCACCCCCCTTTTACAGTCGACCTATTCATTGTGTCCTTCAGGAACTGTGGTCAACTCATTGAACTCTACCCCTTTTTCGTATTAACCACTTTTTGCTTTGAGTCTGCATGGACATGTTCCTGTAACCAGTCGGACATGATCACCCTCTCTCCTCTCCACTGGCATCTAGCTGACTGGACATACTACTCTGCTTTCTCCTTTTCCTTTGACCCTATCTCTCTTAGTTACAATTTATGTTAAGCTCTGTATCATGCCTTTGGTATGTTAACCCATATTATTTAATGTAGGTCTTTTTAATATGTCAAGCAATCCAATTTATGGTAGGTTTCTGGTTACTCAAGCCACAAAGCTGATTTTACCTAGAAACCATATTGCTTATGAATATGTATGTAACCTGTGGATTGTGTGTGAGGTGTGAATGAGAAATACCGAATCCAAGGCAGTTTAGGATCTGTGACTTTTTAAGTCAGACAAAGACCCTGTAAGCATCTAAATCGACTGAGAAGAGGCCAGAAAACCGGTCTGTCTCTCTTGGACAAAATGTAACATCACAGCAGAAACCTGGGACTGGCCCAGAGAAAGTAAAGCCTCCTATAGATCCAAAGGGATCTCCCAAGGAACATCATGTCTGAGTCTTCAGGAAGCTGACGCCTGGCCAACACTCCAGCCACCAGCGAACTCAAAAGTAATCTATACCGCACTTGCAGCCTACCTCCAAACTGCCAGCATGAATGTGATATGTGTGTGTGAGTATCACCTTACTCTTGAGAATCTGTATCAATAAACAACCCCAAAAGCAATACTGCTCTGGCCCACCCTTTGTCCAAGTTTGTTCCTCAGCAGGTCTGAGGAAGTGCAACAGTTCCTTGCTAACAGACCCTTCCTTTTCCTTTTTCTCTTGAGATCATCTGTCTTGGTGCAAATGGTTATTTCTCCCCCTTCTGCTTTCTTTCTGCTTCTGACACTTAGCTCTTTTGGTAGTCAGATGTGGAGGGAGTGGACAGAGGGAGAAAGATCCCATTTGGATCAAAAACTCCAGACTTCTGTTCCTTTCTGCTGTGCAGGTTGGTGCAGAAAATTAGTGCTATTGCCAGTGTCAACTTCTCTCTCCCTAATTATGCTCACTTAGGAAGTCTTCCTTAAATTAAACACAATGGATTATTTTCCACCTATTCCCAAGATCCTTTTGGAACTTTAAATATATGTACTGGAAGAAAGATGCCTGCCCAAAGAAAAAGATGATTTTACATTCAGTGCTTGGCTATCTTGCATTATGCCTCGTTCCCATACAGCGGGAGAGGTATTGATATAAGTTAATTCTGAACAGCCTTTTCCTGACAGCAGCTGCAAAGATGCTTGAAGTCCAGCTGTGAGTCTGCCACCATACTGGCAACTCCATATACAGAGTTACCAAGCCAAGGTTTTTTAATTAATTAGAAGTTTAGTCAGTGGATTGTGCATGGTAGTCCTCCATGATCTAAGAAGAATAATTGAAAGACAGATTTCTGTGAGTAGCTTGCAGAGTTTTAGCTTGGTTCCACTTTGGTCTAAATCCACACTAGGTAATTTATAATCTTCCTGTTCCACTGTCCTTTCACAGTGTGCACCTGCATCTTTCAACGGAGTCAAAACAAATTTGTCTTTGTTGAAATGATCTTGCCAAGTAACTTGCTTCCATACAAGTATGTAATCCACTTATACTAAATTCCTTTTCCTCTTGGCACTAGATATTGCCTCTGCCTTGAAAAACACTCCAGTTAAAAGTAGAATCTAGATACCTTAATATATTTGGAACAGATGTTTATCTTTTGGTAAAGGGAAAATCTAATTTGTCTCTCTCTCTCTCAGATCTACTTTTACAGTTCAGAAATCTTCAGCTTAGAGAAAAGGGTGGCAAAATAGAATGTGCCAGACATTTTTTTAAATATTCAAGTACAGGATGTTTTTGCACAGCAAGGCAGAGGCACTTCTTTTTGCCTGACTGCCTATAATCTGCTAATAAGTATTTCCATTTCCTATCAATTTAAAAAATCCTCTGTCCTAGGTACAGATTTAGATACAGACCCATGCAAAGGATTAAGTTGGGAGTAAGACACCTTAACACTTTGTCATAAATTCATAGGTATTAAGGCCAGATGGCTTTAGGCTGACATCCTGCATAATATTAGACCATTCGAATGTCACCATATGGATCCTGCATCAAGTCACAACTTCTTGTTGAGCTAAAACAGATATTTTAGAAAGGTGCTTACTTTAAAGTGATGGAGAATCCACTAGGAAAATTGTTCTAATGGAGGAATACTCTGTTTAAAAAAAGTTACTTAATTTCTAGTCTTGATTTGTCTAACTTTAACTTCCCAAGCACTGGATTTTGTTATGTGTTATTAAAGAACTCTCTATAAGGTTTCTATTCCCCTATATAGGTACAGTAATTCCTCATTTAACACTATAGATATGTTTCAGAAAATGATCGTG
>JANRFK010006693.1:24119698-24139648 GCA_030068395.1 Apalone spinifera
GCATGTGTTAAATGAGGAATTACTGTACTTACATATCTTGATTAAGCCATGATTATGAACATCTTTTAATTAAGCTTCTTTAGTGGCTTGTTGTAGGACTCATCTGAACCCTTTCCAATTTGTCACAATTTTTTGAGAATTGTGAATGGCAAAACTGGACAAAGTGTTCAACAATGATCTCACAAATGCCCTGAAGATATAACAACACATCCATATCTCTACTCAATTTCCCCCTATTTCTAGATGCAATTATTTTGGGAGCTTATGTTTACTTAAACTGCATATAGCACTAATTCCTTTTGAGAACCATTGCTTTCCAAAGAAAAATCTCTCATCCTGTAAGAATGACCTAAATTCCCAGTTCCTGCACCTCTGTACAGATTACGAACACATGACTGAATGCACCCCTGTATCCCTACACATTATTACGATAGTCTTTGTACAAAATATGTCTTGTGAAGCCTCATTTTAAATTAATACCTTGCTGGCCAACACCATGGTGAAATTTGGATAGCAACATTATATGTAAAGTTATGAATTCCCACTGTATGAAGATGTTCGCAAAGGTTCAAACCTAAGTATCCCTGACTAGGCAGAAGTTGTTAAACAGGCCTGTCCTAAACAAACAAATATGTGTTTACCTCAGTTTATATTAAAGTAGTAAATAGGCTCCTCAGGACAGCAAAAGAGTGTAAATCAGTTTCTCAAAGGGCAAGCTGACACCTCTAGCCAGGTGTCATCTAAGTTGATAAGCAATCACTAGTCAATTGGCCTTTAGTGGCAAAGTAGGGGCAGGAATGGATCTTCATTTTTGGAAGAACAACATGGAACATCTTTCAATACCAGACTCTATCTCTTTATCTCTATGACTGTCTACACAGCAGCGTTGTTTTTGAATAACTGACATTATTCCAAAATAACAAAGAGCGCATCTACACTACAAGACTTTATTTCGAAATAATGTTGAGCTGGAGGACTTCTTACTCCAAATCATGATAACCCTCATTTCACGAGGAATAAGGGAAGTCGAAGGAAGAGTGTTCTCCCTCTGACTTCCTGCTGTGCAGACAGTGACAAAAGCCAAATTAAGCTATTTCAACTTCAGCTACACAATTATTGTAGCTGAAGTTGTGTAGCTTAATTTGTCTTTAGCCATTCTGTATAACTCTATCCTCAACACAGGAAAGATACAGGAAAATGCATTTCAAAATGTGCCTGGATTATAAAAATGAGGGGCAAAATAACTCCAGATTATCAATTTTATTATTCCTAATCTCTCTTTTGTCTAAGAAGGCAAAAAAAACATCCCTTTAACTTTCTGGGTAGGTTCTGATGTGAGAATTTGGTGAACAATTTTTGGGGAAAACTTTGGTAAGGATTTCACCTTGAATCAAGTCTAGCTTGGTAAGTTTCTACAAAGTGTTTTATCTTTATTTCTCATCATCATTTCAGACTTTAATGCTTTATACTTGTACTCACTAAAAATCTATCTTTTTGTCATTAAATACACTTGTTTTATTTTTAATCTAAACTAATGCAGTGTCAGGAAGTGGCTTAGGTGGCTCAGCGCAACATGATCATGTTAATATTGCATTTTCCCGTGATTTGCAAATGCAAATGAATAGCTCATTATGCTTGTCTCTGGTCACACCTGGTTTGGTTGGCCATTGCACAGAAGAAATATTTGTTGTCCCATTTGTTTGGAAAAAAACCCTGGTTTGCCTCCTTTGTTTGTTTAGCCTTCAAATTGTAATAACAGAGAGTATCACTAATTGCACATACAGTGATAGTAATGGCTGATGTTTTCAAATGATATATTACAAGACACCTTTTAAAGAAATTTCATTACAACAGTATGGGAGGTGTATCGAGCTGGTCAGGCCAGCTGAGTTTCACTATTACATACTAGGAGACCTGGGATGCTCTTAAGGTCAGGGTCTGAATCATATCTCCTGGGTGGTGTAGCTTAAGCCATTATCACTTGCTTGGCCCTAATTCTGAGTGGTTCTAGGACAATTTGTACAGTGAGGGTGCTGAAAGCTGTAAACCCTGTATATAATGAAAATCACTTCAAGCACTCCCCTGCACCCGGGAGTTTTATCTGACAGTAAAACTGACCCCTAAAAGATGCAATTTAATATAGAACGACAGTGTTATAATTTCCCTCAGGGCAGGAGTAATTTGGATGTGTGGTAGGATTAGATTTATAAGAAGAGATTGAGGGATGCTTCCCTGATATTTTAGCTGAAATTCTGTAGGTGGTAGGAAAGAAATATCCTGTGTGCATTCTTTGTTTTAACCTTTGGCATATTGAGTTTTTTTACTACAAGCCATTATTGTGTTTGTTTTTCTCTTAGAATCGCAAGTTAATTAGTTACTTTGAATCCTTCGCAAAGGCTTCTTTCAAACACCTTGTTGTTATAGCTTCAAATGTTATGGTTGCCTCAATTTCATAGAAACACAGAATACTGGAAGGGAACTCAAGAAATTATCAAATCCAGTCCCCTGCCCTCATGGCAGGACTAAGTACCAACTAGATCATCCTTTTCTGTGACCTTGCTTCACAGTGTCACTCCATCCAAGGCAAGTTTTCTACTCAAGGCTCCCCCTATTTTCCCATTGTCGAATGCTTAATAGCCATCACCACAAAGATTACCTCCTTTTTATAGAAATAGCTGTTCCAACCCAAACCCAAAATTTAGCCACTCACATAAAATGGAATAGAAGTCATCATCTGAAATTTTGCTAAGTCTGCTTTTCAAGACCAAAACAAGGCTTCCCCAGTCTATCTCTGTGTTTAAAAAATTGTATCATATTTAATTGCTGAAGTTCAGAAGATGAGGCAAATATGTTTGTGGAAGTATGGGAAAAGGTTGGTCAGCTGTAGGCAATCAGAACACTGCCTTGTGCGATTGCTGTTGGCTACTGAGAAGTAATTGCATTGACTAAGATAATCTGATTTATAAGAGTAATAATCAAAGTACAGAAACTGCAAAGTGAAAAATGAGTGTAGACGTATGGTTCAGGGACAGTTCAGCTTGTCCATTTCATTTCAATATAATGCTAATTAAATCTGTACCATAGTATGTTTCCATAGCTTTTAGAAAGTGTAATGCTTATTTCCACAAGTATTAGTATTCTTATTTCCAGTTTGGAGTCAGGAAGCACAATCTTTCATGCTTCTGTGAAAGTACATGTGAGTCATAGTTCCATTGTTTGTTGAAATGTTAAGATCCCAACTCTGCTCTCTGGTTTAATTATGTGGGTCATAATTTCGCCTTAAAGCCAAGTCATTGGTGTTATAACTAAAGTTTCACCTAATAAAATTTCATACTTTATTTTCAGGAAATTTTTCACTTTACCAGATACTTAAATCACATTCTTTCAATTAAACAAAACACCTAAGTTGTTTTTGCAAACTAGCCAGTTATTCCCATTTCCCTTTATAGAAATTTGATTTGAAGGTTATTCAGAAATGCCAGCCACACTTCTGCTGTATTTTCTCTGGCATGCTTTGCTGTCCATTTCAAAGTGGGCATTTCTAGGATGAAAAGAGGGAGTGTTCTCATGAAAACTGCATGGAGCCAGCATTCTAAATGGCAGTAGTGTAATTTGTGGTATTCTTATTTCCCCTAAAATGTCCTACTTTGCTAATGGAGGTTGTAACTTCCTGATCTGACCACCTTGGAACCAAATTGTTCCTGAATCTGAGACTCTACTTGACCAGAGAAGTTCAATGCCAGCCCCTCTGCTGCAGTCGTCTGCAAGACGTCAGCAGAAGGGCCAGCATTGACCAAGCAGGAACTGGGAGAGGATGCTTGGGGGAAAGTGGCTGTGGAGCCACCCTGCCTCTTCCTTTCACCCCATCCATGCTTCTCTTCCTTCCTCCCTCCCATGCTAATCATCGTTAACAGCCAAGGCGAGTGTCAGGAACTGGTGTCCCAGTCATGGCAATTCGTGGTCAATGAGAGCTGCGATTGTTCGATACCTGCATAGCAGCGGCAGCCCACCAGAGACTAACCCTACTGAACCATGGCCATTTTAATGTCCACCCCTGCTGTAGGTGCAAACTACAAATAATAAGTTGAAAATATGGGCTTTATTTCTCTTATTACTTTTGGCTGTAGAGCTAACAATCTGAAGCCTGTTTTGGGGGCTTGTTCACATCCGAGATGTTAGTTCAGACACCTGTAAAGATGGAAGCTATTTAGAAATTCAGATTCAAATCTACAAAAAATGGTGCATAATAATGTATATCATGCTGGACTCAGCTAACAGGCCTCCCATTTGTTTCTGATGCCAAGAAGTCAAAGTGATCATAGATGTCACTAATATTTAACAGCCCTCAGTTATTTAAAAAAGGTGGTGAAGAGCACTATATTTAGTCACTGTATTTACTCCCTTAGAGAAGAGCAAGCTGATTAAAATAAATATTCTCCCTGGGATATTGTTCCTATTTCAAGTCATTTCAGCTGTCTCTCCCTTATAGTGATGCTAAAAACTGGCATTTATATGAACAGTGGAAAAGCACGTGCTAAATATAATGTTCCTTCCAGAGATGATGGTACCATTGTTTATGTAACAAATGTGCATTATTTTATGTAATTAATTAAGCATACAACTGAAGTTACACTGACTGACTTATAGCAGCATTGTTTTAGTAAGTTAAATAAGGAGTTTCAAGTACAAATTCTTGTTTCTTTGGGGCAAGATTTTTTTTTTATTTTTTTCTAATGACCATCCCAAGGTGAATCATATTAACTAGATTTACTCAAACAACCATGAGGTTTGAACAGTTTCTATTTCAGAGATTCCCTTTTAATGCAATTCTCTTCATTTTACTGTAAAAAATTCATGCAGAGCAATACAACAAAGGAACGATGGCACTAGGTGACAGTAGACTGTGTGCTTTATCTCACTGTTACCCTATGTTCCCATCATCTGTTGGTTGCACCTATTGAGAATAAATTTATAAACTGATTTGAGGCAAGACTGTTGTTGGTTTTTTAAAATTTGAGTTTCTACACACTTTGGTACAATAGTGCCTTGGCTCTTGACTGCAGTTTATTATTGCTCCTGAAATTTAAATACTAATTAATTAACTGTATTTTGAGGGATGCCATCTTTAGGTCACATGTAAAATCAAGATCCTGACAACTTATGTCAGGAATGCACTCTATGGGTATGTCTACACAAGTGTTTCTCAACCTTTTTTTTACAAAAAAATCCTTTTTAAAAAAAAAATTATAAGTACCCTCTTTTTCAAAAATAAAAAAAAAATAAAAAATAAAAAATTATAAGTACCCCGAGTACCTACAGTTTTCAGACACACAAATTTTTTTTCTATAATTGAAACACATTTGTTTAAACAACTTAATCATAGCTGGATGGGTGATGAAATTTTTGGGTGTAAAAAGTACAAAAATAATAAAGCGCTTTAAAACTTAAAACAAAAAATCAGTTTTCTCCAAATTTCAGTCAGCTTGACGTACCCCCCTAGATGTCTCTCAAGCACCCTAAGTGTACTCGTACCACTGGTTGAGAAACACTGGTCTACACAACAGGGCTAAAGTTGAATTGAGCTATGCAACTTGAGCTACATCAGTTGTGTAGCTTATGTCGAAATAGCTAAATTCGACTTTTGGCACTGTTTACACAGCAGGAAGTTGAAGGAAGAACTATCAACTTCCCTTCCTCCTCATAAAATGAGGGTTATAAGAGTCAGAGTAAAAAGGCCTCCAGCTTGCCATTATTCTGAAATAAAGTCTGGCAGTGTAGACACATACCATGTTACTTCGGAATAACTTTAGTTATTCCAAATTAATGTTGCTGTGTAGACGTACCCTATGTGATTTTGCAATTGTGCAGACAAAGGCTTCTCCTCAAGCTGAAGCCCAGATTCTATTTTGGATAATTACATTCCATTTACACTGAACTTCTTTTGTGGTGGTCCTGTTAATCCTTTGTGCATTGTTGCTGTGCAGCTGAACAAGGGCTTGTGATATTCAGTAGCATTCTGTATCTCTCTATCTGAAGCTAAACTCCGACCAGTAAATATGTGGAACTCCATTGAAGCCAGTGGAGATAAACCAAGACTGAACAGGTCAGGGGACACAAAAGTAACTGTAAATCACTTTTGACCCCAGCCACCTCAGGGGTATTGTCAACTGCACTGGATAATCTGACCATGTATGCATAATGCATACAAATAAGCCAACAATAATGTTGGGGTTGCCATCCCTTTGAGTGCTTCACTTTTCAATCTTAACATTCTTCTGTCCATTTGCCAGACAGCACTAGGATGCTCCGTTCTATGCCTCATATGCACACAGTGAGGCAAGGGCTCTAAATAAGGGTATTTTGTATACCACTTCTCATATTACAAGGCCTTAACATTCCCCTAAGCATTACTGAGCTGCATAAATGTTTGCAAAACCTTTATACATAGACTTAAAATATAATTACAAGTATTGATGGGCTCTGACAGCAATGGTTGTAAATTATTACCAAAGCAGATCCCCGTCCCAGAGATTGAGATATGTCATCTAAAACCCAACCCCGATTGCTTTAAATGAAAGCTAAATCTTCAAATCCTGACATGGGCTATTTCCCAGATAATGGTATATGTACTGAGAACTAGTCTTCATTTCTTCGGTCATCTGACAAAAAATGAAGTGGTGGTATTGGATTAAACACTTCACCTTCACAGTCGTGACTTTATTTCAAGCATTGCTTATTAGCTATTTTAAAAACAGACTTTTTTAAAAGCTCCATTAATTCGTTAAACAGGAAAATATGTAAGAAAAATACTTTGAAATTGAGATCTTCTGTACAAAGTCTATAATATGTGTAGTATAAAAGCATTGTGAATAGGGTAAACTCATGCATAAAGGAAATAGTGAGAAAAAGAAAAGAAAGAAAGTCTTCATTTTAACTTTGCCAGCAGGTGCTGATGTACTATATGAATCATCCATTAGATGAGCCATTTAAAGAATTATTCCTCCTTTACAATAAATATCAATTCTTAGTGGCAACAGAGCACATGTTACAGTTCTGCAGATAGCCAATTGAATTACTCTGTTTAAATCTTATAGTCTGAGATGTGCACTCTCAATTTCAAGAGGGGAAAGATGCTAAATACTTACATAATATGTCTTGTGAATACAGACATGCATATCCTTGTCCATTTCATAATAGACATGATGGCATTTAAATGCTGGAGGGTGATTTTTTTGTCATTTCTTGGGGAATAAAAAATAGCAGTAAAACAAGAAAAAATGGTGGAAATGAAAATGCTAAGCTTGTTATCTCAATTTGCAGTTTTCCAAGCAATCATGGTCATGCAGATAAAAATGGACCAGTTACAATGTTGTCATTTTTTCTCGTAACATTTTATGACGTCTACCTTAAGCGCATTGAGGATATTAACATGCTATATGAGTATAAAATGGCTGCTGTCAATCCTTTGTTGTTGATGATGATACTACTGTGTTCCAGGCATTAATTCACAAGAATCTCATGTATAAAGTCCAGAGCCTAAGCAATTTAGGAGTCTTGAGCTTCTTGATGTCCAATCATTATTCCCTCCAAAGCTCTTATTGTCATCATCACACCATAAATCCCACACACGTTAAGTATAGTTTATTATTTGCACTGCAGCAAACATTTTAGATACAACATTGAACGAGTAATGGGCAAGATTTTTATCACTAAATTCTTAGCACTTTCAGAATGTCAACTATGCAGTCTACGTGAGAAGTTGGAAAATGTCAGTGTTCAGCGAGAAACAACCAGGAAAGATGGGGGAGAACAGAGGAGTTTTTGAGCTTAATTCCAGGATGTTCTTGAAAGTCAAGGACAGATAAGATGAATGTTTGTTAGTACAATACAGGCAGCATATCATACCTGAGATTTTTATATTATATTAGTGACTTTCATTTTGTGTTAGTAGCTATCATATTATAGGAGCACTTTACATATTATATTAGCAGATCCCTCTGGTTTCTTTTATTTGTTTCTTCCGATAGTATAAAGTTTCCACAATATAGAAACATACAGAACTCTGAAAAGAATCAGACATCAGGGACCATAATAAGTTGGATATAATTGTGCAAACAGTGGGTTCATTTTTAGTAACATTTTGATATTCCTCTAGATGATTCCTTCTTGTTAGTTAGGGTGTGTAGGAGTAAGTTCGCAATTTGTACTGCTGTAGTATTTTATATAGGAGGCTTTACAAGTGATTTTACTGGCATGGCTCAGTGAGTAGCCTGAGAGTCAGAACTTCTGTCGAGTCCTGTCTCTCCTATTGACTTGATATTAGATCATTGAGAGATAAGTCATTTTCCTTATCAGTGCTTCAGTTTTTCCATCTGTACTATGGAGATCAGGATACATGTCTGCTTTGTAATGGTATATTGAGGTCTTATGGGTAAAAAACACTATATTAAAGACTAAATGTTAATTTAACTTCAGCCACATGTCCTTCATAGGGTAAGTTATTGATACGCATGGGGATTGATTTATCACCATTAGGGCTAGTTTAAAACTATCCTAGAAGGTTTATTCTATTTTCTGACTAGTTGGAAAGTTTCCTCCAAAAATTAAATTTTGACAAAAAGCAGGAACATAAGAACAGCCATACTGGATCAGTCCAAAGGTCCATCTAGCCCATTATTCTGTCTGCTGACAGTGGCCAATGCCAGATGCCCTAGAGGGAATGAACACAACAGGTAATCATCACGTGATCCCTCTCCTGTCATCCATTTCCAGACAAACAGAGGCTAAGGACACCATTCCTACCCATCTTGTCTAATAGCCACAGATGGATCTAACCTCCATGAATTTATCTAGCTCTTTTTGAACCATGTTAAAGTTCTAGTCTTCACAACATCCTCTGGCAAGGAGTTCCACAGGTCGTGGACTGCATGAAGAAAAACTTCCTTTTATTTTAAACCTGCTACCAATTAATTTCATTTGGTGACCCCTACTTCTTATATTATGGGAACAAGTAAATAAATTTTCCTTATTCACTTTTTCCACACCAGTCATGATTTTATAGACCTCATGATTTTTATAGATTTTACAAGAAAAATGATGGATGGAAAAATGTTACCAAAAATGTGAAGGTGGAGCTATAGATGAGTTCTGTCTTGGAGAATCACTGTCCTGCACCTTATGCAGGAAGGGGGCAGGAGGATATGTGTCTGGCTGGCTGAGAGAAGAGAGTGATGGGTTGCTGGCAGGAGGGGAAGTGATTCCTGATGGGAGGATAGGACAGGTAAAATGGTTAAAAAGGGTTAGCATGGTGGCTGACTCACCTCCTAGGAATGAGGGATTTAAAAAACTCAGCCTGTGCAAGGATCCTTCCATTTACAAACAGTGTTTAGACCAGATCATTTAACCTAATTCTCAGTAGCTAGACAACATCAGACCCTGATTCTTTATACTGATCTAATGGGAAAATAGTTTCTTCACAGTAAATGGAGTCAGTACAGATTAAAGCCAGTGTAAGTGAATAAAAAATTCTGCCACTCTCTTTATGGTGTAACCATAGTATGTAGCAACTCCTATTATATGTATACGTGTATCTAGAGATAAACATCAAACTTCTTGCTTGAGGTTGTCACATGCTCCAAGTAACAAGTGGTGGGTTACAGGCTCTCTGGCTACATCTTCACTGCCAGTTCTTCCATCAGAAAATGTGTTAATGAAGGTCTCATTAGCATAAGTGGGGATCTCATTTGCATATTTTCTGCCGTTTCTTTTTGCACAAGGGGCTTTTGCCCAAAAAGAAGCAGTGTGGATGGTGGGGGGGAGAGGGGGAGGGTGGTTGTGCAAAAGCTCCATTTTGAGCAAGATCCTTATGCCTGTTTTTCTGCTGGAAGAACTGGCAGTGAAGACGTAGCTTTAGAGAAGAGCAAAAACATTTCTAACATTGCAATCACGTCTAATGTGAAACTGCCATTTATTTACAATGCTCCTCTAGGATGAGAACAACTCAGACAAAGACAAGAGGTATATGAATAATATAGATATTAAAGGAGGGGGAAAATATAAGCATAAACATGTAGTTGTGTCAGTACCATCTTTTGCAGGAACAATTTTCTTCCCAGCTCTATTCACAAGCCTGTCACGTGAGTGGAAAGATCTTGCATTAAGAAATTTCTGGTTCCAGCCTAAAACTGAGTCAAATAGAAAGCCCTATAATCGTTCCTTTGAAATCATAGTTGCTAGTATTAAAAGGATTATCTTACAGTCTCTACCTAGCCCAGCCCCTGATAACATTAATCTTCATTAAATTATTACAGCTGGAATCATTTTTATCTATATTTTAATGGAAAATACAGGTCTTTTTTTTTCCGAAAAGCCTCAAAACATCTTCTGAGTTGGGATTTTCAGTTTTCCAACAAAAAGTTGAAACTTTCTGAAGAAAGCAGACAGTTGTAGTGAAGACTTTCTTTCAATCAAACTCCCAATTTTCAGCCCAAAAAATTTTTACACAAAACTTTCAGTCAAATCTAATTAACTAATTATTAGTTAGACTATATATTGTACAGTACACAAAGATCCCAGTTAAGATTGGAATAGTGTTAGTTGCTGAAAAAGCATTCCTAGACCTGAGGAGTTCAGTCTTGGTATCTGGATATTTTGCCTCTCCCATTTTTTTTCCTTTCAACATTTAAAATGTTTTCATGCCCTCAATGTCATAGGAGTGTTGTTATGCATGAAGAGTAAATTAGTGCAACAGTATAGCTGTGCTGATTTCACATTTGGTAGCATGGGCTAACCACGAACTCATTTAAGTGTGAAAGTAATTTCAGTGTATTACTGCTGGGGGCCTGGCTCTGGGTCCCCAAATGTTTAAGGGGCGGGACTCAGAGCATACTGGCAGCCCCTTTATTACCAGTACTCCATACTGGCCCATCCCAGCTCACTTTCACCTGTGGATTCATTTAAACAGATCGTCTATGTCTACACTGGCAGCTTCTTGTGCAAGAACAGCTGTTCTTGTGCAAAAACTTGCTGGGTGTCTACACTGCACGAGCGTTCTTGCACAAGTAAATTTACAGTACAGTGTCGGAAAAATGGGCTTCTTCCGGAAGAGTTATTCCTCTCCCCAGGAGGAATAAGCTCTCTTGCGCAAGAGGGCAGTGTAGACAGGCAACATGAATTTCTTGTGCAAGAAACCCCTACGGCTAAAATGGCCATCACAGCTTTCTTGTGCAAGAGAGCATCCACACTGCCAGGACGCACTTGCTCAAAAGCACATGCCAGTGTAGACCCGCTCTTTTGGAAAACTTTTTGTACAAGAACTCTTCTGCAAAACAGTTCTTGCGCAAGAAGCTGCCAGTGTAGACGTAGATCCTCTCATTATGGAAGACGTGACGCATTTAATTTACATCAGAAGACTGTCCTGGCCCATAGAGCAGGGGAACATAAAGGTGATTTAAAGATGCCTTTGTCTTTTCCCTGTGTTAATACTCTTAGTGTTATTGTGAGTCTAACAGGCGTTCACATTTTTTTCTTCAATTTCCAGTTCCTAGTGGCAGAGAATTACATAGGAATCTTAGCTTTCCTTACCAAATATACACACACATAAAGCCAATAAACTTAATGATTACAGAGAAAATCCTGAAGATGTGAACAGAATGTACCCCATCGGCTAAATAGTCAGAAGCAGTGTTCCAAGATTTTCCATTCATGAGCGGAGTGAGTTTTGCCATCTTGTGTAGCAATATTGAGGCTATGTGTGCTTGTTCCAATGTGTGCCACCATGGCATTCAAATTATTAACTAACACACACACACACACACACACACACACACACACAGTATTATTAACATATGTTTTAGTATTCTTTTTCCATTATAAACAAGGGATAAGGAACAAGGTGCATGACTTTTAAGTGTTTATTTAATATGAGGTCAAATAAAAAGACAATTAATACTGCAAAATTTTAAGTAGCCAACTTCCTCTGTTTATAGCCCTCACCCAGCTGGACTAAATGTTCTCTCAGGCTCCCTTCCAGTCCTATAATTACTATCAGATTGCGAAACACCAAAAGGACATGGGAGGGTTTGCTAGCAATATCAAGAGTAGGAGATCCAGTGGAAAAGTTTGAATTGCAGCATCTCCGTTTCTATTAGAATACCAAGGCATGACCAGAGTGCATGAACACAGAAATGCTGAAAGAGTGACAGATGTATCTAAGCCCCCTTTGTGCCTTTAGTATTTTCCATCTTGCCAGAAGCAAGTCCAGCTGCTGTTTGTAAGGCAACTTATAGCTGGTACATAGAAGAGTATAAACAAGTCATTGTGTGAAATTGTAGTTTGTACTGACTTCACTTATGATTCTCTTTATGTTTTTCATGTAGCCTAGTGTAAAACTAGACAAATATCTAGATGAGCTGATATTCCCCTCAGAAGACCTTTGCTTACTCCCAGAGATACATATCCCTGATAGAGAACCATTGGATTAACCTATGAGTTTTGTCATAGTTATTTTCTGTTTCATTGTGTGAGTAAGAAAATACGACATTTTCAAAATCAGAGCGTCAATAAGTGATGGATTTGTGATTCCTCTGCCATTTAAAATAGTTTTAGTTTTCAGTTCAGAAAAAATCAAGATGAGGTTTGAGAAAAGACACTGAAAGAAGGCAGAATTCACTTTACATTTATTTTCTCGTGATTGGTACAGTCTATACTGTACATTTTCTAGCAGTCATGTCACCTAAAAGTCTCACTCGGTCCTTATTGGCTGGCATTAGACCCTGTTGGCCTGATTTCTAGAAGCTCTTGGTATTTGTGCCAAAGCTATGTTTTCATAGGAAGTACACATTCTCTGTTGGTATTGTGCAGCTGCATAAACATGTAGCCCCGTCCAGAAGAGCACGCACTCCCCACGGGGCCCCAGCACTGGCCCTGGCCCACTGGAGCAGCCTCTCTCATGGGGCTTTGTCCCATCCAGCAGCCACCTACCATGCAGCCACGGCCCTATCTGTCAGAGCAGTTCAGCTGGAGCAGCCACCCACCATGTGGCTCATGGCTCCTGGCCCCATCTACCAAAGCAGCCATGGCACTCACCTTCCAGTCCAGAAGGAAGGTGAGTGCAGCTATGCAGCTCTGGGTAGGAGATGGATGGGCTTAGAATTTCTTGTGTGCAGCTATGTGGCTGCGCAGATGTGCATCTTAGGGGGAATAAAAAGGCACAAGAAAATAAATGAATTTTTTTAAAAGTTATGATTTGTAATGCAATCTCTTGATTTTTAGGGAGCCAGACTCATGGTTTTTGAAAGGTTGGGATTGGCAGTGCTGTCACTGCCTCCTCCACTCTTCCACTGAGTGCACTTCGGTCAGAATGAGGGAGCTGGACCTTTTTTCTGTGTAAGCTTTGTTCTGTGAACCAGTTGCTCCCAGTGGTACGTAATGCCCTCAAATAGTCACACTGAAGTCAATGGAAATATTAGTTCAAGTAAAATGCTTACAATTTGAGTAAGGGATTCGTGATGGGTCCCTGAGGGAGAGAATTAAAAATAAATAGGCATTCACTATAGATGTTCTGCACTTGAGTATACTCCTCCATTCTACATAAGAAAGCAAAATTGCTACAACCATGTCATTAAATGACAAACACAGCTAGTGTGATGGATTGGAGCAGTCTGGAGATTTTTCTTGGATTCTGTCAGCAGGCCTATACTGTTTTCCTAAGCATTCTGACAACCCATCTAGCAAAAGAAACACAGCCTGTGTGCTTCCTGCAAACAAAAAAGAGTGTGACCACAAAGGCATGTGCCCCACTGTCCGCTCTGATACATAGCTAGAAAGTGTAAAGTATCTAAGGAAAAATATCAAACCTCATCCTGATTGTGAGTGATTTAACTACCTCAGCTGAAAACTGTTTCAGAAAGCAATGCCACCTCCTTTTTTAAATTCTTGGTTCTGTCTAAACGTATCTTAAAATCCTTAAGGTTCACCTTACGTAAGCTGCCTGAATCTGGACATGCAGGGGTACACAGATGCCACATGCTCCCAGTCTAAGAGCAGACTTGATTCTTCCTTCTGAACCAGCAAGGTAGGGAGCGGGGGATGGGAGGGTATCATAATTTGTTGGTGTCCCTTTAGATCAATGGAGAAATTGGAACAAACTATGCCTCAAAGAGGTCACAATGTTTCCTGATGGAACTCCAGTTTGTCCAGGTCTGGGCTTAAAGGCATAGCCTAACCCTTAGTATAGAACAGGGGTCACCACCAGTAGATCAGGATCTACTGGTACATCTTGGAGCCTCTGACAGGTGATCCTGACTGGTTTGGCCAAGAGGCTATCAAGTGCTGGCACTTCAGCTGCCCCCCCCCACACACACACACTTCTGTGCACCTCCTGGCTTTTGCCTTGGAGCTGTCTCTCCTCCTGGGGAGTCTCCTGCTTTCTGTGCAGGGCAGGGGAGGGAGAGCAGAAGTGCTGATGTCAAGGTGCCCCCTCCCACTCTGTATCCTTTCTCCACAAGCAGAGAAGGGGCACAACAGGACTTGGGATGGAGTTTTCTGGTTGCTTTAGGGAGTGGGCCAGGTCCAGGGCTGGGGTGAGCCTGCCTTAGCCCTACTGCACCACCAACCAGGAGCCACCAGCTGTGCCCACCTGGAGCTCACATCCCAAACTCCTACCCCAGTCATGAACCCCCTCCTGCACCTCAAGCCCCTGCCCTAGCCCCGAGCACATCTGCATCCAAACTCCATACCAGATCCTGCACCTAGAACCCCCTCCTACATTCCAACTGACTGCCCCAGGAGCAGCTCAGACTCCAGAGCCCTTAATTCAAAACTAAAACCTGCACCCCAACCCTCTGCCCCAGCTTGATGAAAGTGAGTGACGATGGGCAAGAGAGGAAGAATGGAGTTAGCGGGGTGAGGCCTCGGAGAAGGGGTGAGAGCGAGGCAAGGGCAAGGGTATTTATATTTGAGGTAGATCTTGGATTGCAATTAAATTCAAAAAGTGATCTCGTGCTTAAAAAGGTTGGAGACCACTGGTATAGAAACATCCACTGAGACACACCCCCAAGTCTATTTTGAGATGTTTCTATACAACAAAAGCCTCTGCCATATTTACCTTTGCAAGATTCTACAATTTATCCTTGTCTGTCCATGTTTCAGAGCTTTTGACCCTGATAGGGGAAGGTAATACTTCATTTGGCAAACTTTGCCTTCATGCAGCTAGCCCACCCAAGATTCTTAATGGAAGGTTTTGCAATCTGAATACTGTGAGTCTGACTAAGGAAAGATAAGCCATGTCTTTGTCTCTGTAGTTTTAATCATGTTGTAATCATGCTGCTTCAGGACCAGGTGTGATACCTTTTATTAAGTAGAAACTTGGATCCTGAAATTATTCCCTGTCTCTTACAGTCTTGCTGCCTGGTTACCATGGTAATGGATTTCCAGCACTTTTTCATTTCACTAAAAGGGAATATTGTGTATTTTTTCAAAGTGTTATCTCTTTAAAAACTGTCTCAGAAAGGGATTTTCAGGTTGTTGGTGTTGTTTTTTATTTAAAAAGAGGAAAGAAAACTGCTACTAAGGAAGTGTATCAAGGCAGCTGTTTGCTATACACTCTGTTCTCTATTTCTGCCTCTTCCCCCTCCCCTCTGAAATTTTTCTAGGCTTTTTTTTATTTTTATTTTTCTTATGGACTTTTAGTCAGAGATGAAGCATAGCTTGCGGGATGGCAAGCATTTCCCAAAAGCACCTTGTGTTCCAGATTCTCCCAGCCACAAATTAACACATCTTGGACAAGATTTAGAATAGATGTCTGCTATTTTTCCTCCAGTTAAAAGCCAAGTAAAGGAGCAAAGTGAAAAGTTCATCCAAAAAGTGAATGATGCTGGCCTGGGCAGATTATTGCTGTGTTGCCTAGGGATATGTAACCAGCATTCAACAGGCTCCAGAGGTAGGACTTCAATGGGAATTTACACTGCTCTCACTCAACAGAAATCTTCTGGGAGGAAAGGAGAAGAAAGGGTATTGCCAGCTGCCTGGAATTAGGATGAATCTTGGAATGATCACCTCTCTAGTTTGGATTAACATGTCCCTTGTTTCTTTCACTGACTTATACAAAATAATGTTTTTTTCTATCATTCACATTCTAAAAGATAAAAGATGTTTCATTCTATTCTGATATTTTAATGTGTGCTCATTTATAAGTTTTGTAGAAAAGCAAGTCTGGATAGAATACATAATACATTTCCTTTGAGTCATTGAATTCTAAAATCACAGAATATTTATCACTGATTCACTGTACATGTTCTCATTCCTCTCCAACATGAGCATTTATATATCGTAGAGTGAGCTTTGAAATGCACAGGGCTCAACAAACAATGTAATCTAGTCACCCGTGGGGACTAGATTACTCCCCGGAAGAGCCGGCACAGAGCAATCTGCACATGCGCAGAACGATCTGCGCATACGCAGAGCACAGAACCATGCAGCTGGAGAGCAGAGCTTGCCGCCGCTCGGCGAGCCCTGGAAATGCACATTTTCAAACTGAATTTTTCATCAACTTATGCAATTCCAGTTTTCTTCACCAATAATAGCAGTGAATCAGGAGACTTTATAGGTCACATTTCTAAAGGAATCACCTTCTAATGCAGTCGCAAAACTTGTTGCACTCAAAAAATCCACACTTGATTGTCAAAACAGTTGCTGATGTACACATATGGAAATAATTGTGTGTGTGCATTTTCCCAGAATAATTACAGAAATCTTGACTTTGTTTTATTTAGAAGGAATGTGTGTGATTTTTTTTGACAAATGTGAAGATTTTAATTATTACAGTACAGGATTTAATCCAAAATCCAGGGCAATCAGTGAGAGCCTTGCTTTCTATTCAGCAGGTTTTGAAATAGGCCCATAGTTTGGATTAGAAATGGTATTACAGGTTGAACCTCTCTGGTCCAGCACATTTAGTCCAGCAACATCCATGGTCTGGCATAATTTTAGTTAGCTGAATGTCCACTTATCATGGAACAAAATTCCTTTGGTCCCATAAAGTTTGCTTACGGTCACCAGTCCCGGCTCTGTTTTCTGTGCTGTTATTTAACTCTAATTTCCCCTAAAATGTCTTCTAAGAGCCCAATCAGCAGTGGATGTTTTAGTAATGCTTCTAGACACTATTGACTTCCTGTGGTTGAGCAAATTCTCTGCTTTGGCACCAGTCAGGTCCCGAAGGTGCTGGTCTAGAGAGGTTCAACTTGTACCAACCATGACTTCTCTCCTTTACCCTCAGCTATCAGGAAAAGGCAGTAGGTTTGATTGTCTTTAAATTCCATAACAGAAAAACTGACAGAAATCAGATTCAATTAGGCTCATACTCTTCAAAAGAGAGATAGAAATGTAGCCGTGTTAGTCTGGTGTAGCTGAAACAAAATACAAGACTATGTAGCACTTTAAAGATCAACAAGATGGTTTAATAGGTGATGAGCTTTCTTGGGCCAGACCCACTTCCTCAGATCAAATAATAGAAGAAAATTGTCACAACCATATATACCAAAGGATACAATTAAAAAAAATGAACACATATGAAAAGGACAAATCAAATTTCAGAACAGAAGGGAGATGGGGGGGGGGGAAGTAAATGTCTGTGAGCTAATGATATTAGAGGTGATAATTGGGGAAGCTCTCTTCGTAATGGGTAAGATAATTAGATTCTTTATTCAAACTCGGGCGTAAAGTGTTGAATTTAAGCATGAATAACAGTTCAGAGGATTCTCTTTCAAGTGCAGTCTTAAAAGGCTTTTGAAGCAGGATGCAGGTAATCAAGTCGTGTGGCAATGTCCTTTCTGGTTGAAATGGCAAGAAACTGTTTTTTCTTTGTGATCCTGTCTAATATCTGTTTTGTGGGCATTGATCCTTTGGCAAAGTGTCTGAGACGTTTGTCCAATCATCTTTCTATCCAAGTGCAAGAAGATGGACATCGTACCCAAAGGACTGAAAGTGAACAATCCATTAAGATCAACATACTATACTGACTACAGTGAAAGACTCTGCCTCACACTATTCAAGAAATTAAGGAACCACCTGATAAGTATTTTATATAAGAAACAGAAAAATATCAAGAATGACATTTCTAACTTAAACAAAATACAAGACTATGTATTTGTCCTTTTCATATGTGTTCATTTTTTTTTAATTATATCCTTTGGTATATATGGTTGTGACAATTTTCTTCCACTATTTGATCTGAGGAAGTGGGTCTGGCCCACGAAAGTTCATCACCTATTAAACCATCTTGTTAGTCTTTAAAGTGCTACATAGTCTTGTATTTTGTTTCAGCTACACCAGACTAACACAGCTACATTTCTATGACTATTTCTAACTTAGAGAGCCTCATCTCAATACAAACATCCACACCGACTAATACCTTGCAAGACTTTTTGTTCCACCAGACAAGAAATCTACTATACACACTTCTATTCCCTACAACAAAGAAAAGACAATAAACTTTCTAAACTGCTCCACACCACAGACTACAACAGCAACTACCTCAACCCAACGGATAATATTGTTAATCTCTCCAGCTACAAACTCAATCCATCAGAAGAGTCTGTCTTATCCCAGGGTCTCTCCTTCTGCCCCACGTCCCCCACAAACTGGATACAATTTTGTGGTGACCTTGAGGCTTTTTTTCGCCGCCTCCGCTTCCGCAAATATTTCCAAACCACCAATGAACCTCAATCTGACCAACCAGATCCCCCCTATCAACACCAAAGGAAAAATAATTCTATATGGACTCCCCCTGATGGTCGGAATTACAATCTGAATTTCTATGAACAAAGCTTCCGCAACAATGCACAGACTGACATTATTTGCAAGCGACAACAAGCGACACACAATCTCAGCCACGCTGAACACCGTGCCATCCAGAGTCTCAAAAACAACCTAGACATTATAATCAAACCAGCTGACAAAGGGGGTGCTGTGATCATTATGAATAAGGCCGACTATAACCAGGAGGCAACCAGACAACTCTCCACCACCACATTTTACAAAACTCTCTCCTCTGATCCCACCTCGAAATACCAAAAGAAACTACACTGTATCCTTAAAAGCCTCCCTACAGCTACTCGGGAACAAATCCACATAGAAACACCTTCTGACCCCCGACCAGGATTGTTCTATCTGCTTCCCAAGATCCATAAACCTGGACACCCCGGACGTCCCATCATCTCTGGTATTGGCATGCTCACTACTGGTTTATCCAGCTATGTAGACTCTCTTCTCAAACCCTACACAACCAACACCCCCAGCTATCTCCGAGACACTACTGACTTCCTAAGGAAACTACAAAACATTGATAATCTCCCCAATAACACCATTCTTGCCACCATGGACGTAGAAGCTCTATACACCAACATCCCACATGAAGACGGATTACAAGCAATTAGAAACACTATCCCAGAGGACACCACTGCCAACCTAATAGCAGACCTATGTAACTTTGTTCTCATGCACAATTATTTCCAGTTTGAGAACAACTTATACCTCCAGATCAGCAGCACAGCCATGGGTACACGCATGGCCCCACAGTATGCTAATATCTTTATGGCTGACCTAGAACAATGTTTCCTCAACTCCCGTCCCCTTTTACCCCTTCTCTACTTACGCTACATCGATGACATCTTTATGATCTGGATACATGGCCAAGAAACACTGGAGACATTCCACAGAGATTTTAACAACCTCCACCCCACCATCAAACTCAGCCTGGACCATTCTACACGAGAAATCCATTTCCTGGACACCATAGTACAAATCAGCAATGGAAAATTAGACACCACTCTCTACAGAAAACCCATTGACTCATACAGTTACCTACATGCTTCCAGCTCCCACCCAAACACACCATTCGATCCATCATCTATAGTCAAGCCCTTCGATACAACCGCATCTGCTCTAATCCCA
>JANRFK010006693.1:24139748-24149755 GCA_030068395.1 Apalone spinifera
GCCAAAGGATCAATGCCCACAAAACAGATATTAGACAGGATCAGAAAGAAAAAAGAGTTTCTTGCCATTTCAAACAGAAAGTACATTGCCACAACGACTTGATTACATGTATCCTGCTTCAAAAGCCTTTTAAGACTGCACTTGAAAGAGAATCCTCTGAACTGTTATTCATGCTTAAATTCAACTTTACGCCTGAGTTTGAATAAAGAATCTAATTACCTTACCCATTACAAAGATAGCTTCCCCAATTATCACCTCTAATATCATTAGCTCACAGACATTTACCTTCCCCCCCCCCATCTCCCTTCTGTTCTGAAATTTGATTTGTCCTTTTCATATGTGTTCATTTTTTTTAATTGTATCCTTTGGTATATATGGTTGTGACAATTTTCTTCCACTATTTGATCTGAGGAAGTGGGTCTGGCCCAAGAAAGCTCATCACCTATTAAACCATCTTGTTGATCTTTAAAGTGCTACATAGTCTTGTATTTTCTTGAAAAGAGGATAGCCTCAAAATGTAAACCTGGCAGTCAACCCATAATTAATCATGAATCATGTTGTTAATATATTCCCCCGGACTTGATATTCATAGGCTTCAGCAACATGGGGTTTTTTTCCACTTGAAGGAAATCAGTTTAAATAGAAAAACTATTTTCAAACATAGCTACATATTTACAGCATTTCTAATACAAACCCTCCAAAGCTCAAATATCTCGTTACATTTTCTTCTGCCGCCAATAAAGCATTAAATAGATAATCAAACAACCTAAAAGTTGAAATAAAATATAAAAGGATTCTAAATACTTTTTAAAAATGTTTTAAATATATTTATGGGCTCTTAAAAATGTGGAATGCTTGTATAATCAGTTTATTACTACAATTTCCCACTCCTTGTGCATAAAAAGTTATATAGTTATAAATATATAACTAGCCTGACCTCATGTAGAAATGTACCACCAGTTTTGGCTCAAAGAGTTGGTGAATTGTATGGGACATCTCGATTGCCTTTTGTATTTACCTTCATTGGTTATGTTTGTTATAATATGAAGTTATTGTTTAGGTCCCTGATTTCTATGGCTGCATGGATTTAAGGGATCTTTTTATTCAGCTGCTCCTGGGCACCACATGGCTACCCAAATCATTTTCAAGTCAGTAGTCAGAGCTCTAACTAAACTGAAATATAGCCAAACTGATGGGCACACTGAGGGAATTTTATTTTCCTTTGATAGTTGTGTGTTTCAACTGGATACCATAATCTTTCTTAGTGAAAATTAATCTTCTGTTCAAATTTATATTGCTGTGCTTTGGTAAAATGTGTTCTGCTTGGATTACTAATTGGAGTGCTTGTAATGCATTTTTCTTCACTTTCAGTTGTATATAATTTTATAAAGAGCTGGAGGGATTAATTTATGAAAGAACTAAATACATATAGTTTAGCTAAAAGTCTGTGAAGGGAGAATATAACAATCTATAAATATTTGGAGGACTTAAACACCGAGGATGGTGAAATATTGTTTAAGGAAGTCTATTGGACTATAACTGGGATTAATGAAAGAAAACTAACCAAGGAAAGTGTAGTCTGAATATATTGGAAAAGTATTTTATAGCATGGTAAATTAGATTATTAGGCAGGTGGTAGTTTCATCTCTACAGTCATTTCAAGCTCTTTTAGAAATATAATGTAGGAAACAACACTGTATTTGGTAATGGGTTAGACTACATGTCTTCATACGTGTTTTACACTAAGCACCTCAGGACAAAGGCCATGTCTTTCTCTCGATGACATAGCTGGAGCTATGAAGAATAGTCATTTCTGTTAAAGCCTTTATTTGTAATAGATTTAGATCACACAGTAAGGGCTATATACTACTCCTTCTACATGTGCACCCATAGATGCTCCGAAGTGTTTAATCAAAATGCAGATGGGTGGCTGACAACACAGAGAAGTTTCTCAGCTATCCCCACTGAAGATTTCATTGAGGAAATGGAGTTTCCGCTTGATTTGACAATCATAAATCTTTTCTCCATCAAGAAGGTGGACTTTGGACTTCTATAATTCTCTTGCCCCCATTTCCTAGTGTAAATCCATAGGGTCTGCCTATCATAGACCGATCGAATATCTTTACTTAGCATGGAAGGTGGAGATATTATTAGCAAGAGTTTGTGATGATATAACTGTATATGCACCACTGCCCTTTCAGATAAAAATATACCATCTCTGTCCTCATTTTAATATATTTATGTACCAATTTAGCTGATGCATCTACTTTACTTTATCAGACAAAGATTTTCAGATCATATTTCTTTTTCCATATGTTACTGTAAATATAGGCAATGAAGTGTGCCATATGAGAGTGTGTGTTTGTATGCATGTACAGCAGAGTATTACAAATAGAACAGGGCAGAAACCAGATGTCACTCTTTGTGAGGAAATTCCACAAGGTTGAATATTTTTTCCCATTCCAAAACAGAATGGGGACAAATTTCAAAATTTCCTACAAAGCATACATCTGACTTTATTTATTTATTTAATGTTTGGTTTGGGGTTGATTTGAAATGGTTCATTTAAATAAAATCAAAAAGTTCCATTCAAAATAGAATTTTGGTTTTGTATAATATGAAAAATAAATTTCTAAATGAAGTTATTTCAAAGTTAAATCTAAAATGTTCCATTCTGAATATGCCAAAATGGAACACTTAGAGATTATCAAAGTGCTCTGGGTTTTTTTTTTTAATTTAATAGAAATTCATCAAAACCAATGTGCTTCTGTAAAATGCTTCACTTTGGACAAACTGGCACTTTCTGATGGAAACATGTTCCATCAGGTTATTCCCAGCCAGCTCCAATTACAATCTGTCCAGCTGTGGCTCCCTAAAATTCTACAACTAAGAAAACTTGATCTCTTTTACCATTATCCATCTGTGTATAGCTTAGAGCTGTTTGTTATACCAACATATCTATCTGAAGAGGAAAGTTGGCAAGAAATATGCTCGTTTTTAATTTCTTCACTTGAAGCACTCATTTTCCATAAGAAAATTTGAAATAAATAAAAATAATTGTTTTCATGTTTTATATTCACTGTCATTTTGTTTTAATGTTTGGAATGTGAAAAAGTTCAGTTTTCCATACTGGGGTTATGCATGGGTTTTCTTACATTTTCATGCTCTTGACTTCTCTTTTACTCTGCACCTACATTTCCCCCCCTTACAGGAAAAAGGAGTGAGAAGTTAGAAAAAGAGGAGGGGCTGATAAAGAGGGAAACACTCTGTTTTCACATTCTTTCTGTTTCCAACTGTAAAAAGTTGGAAAACAGTACAGAAGTGAGAGTGGGGGTAGGGGTAATAGTAAGGCAATGTCGTGCTAAAAAGTTTGGACCATGCAGGTTACAGCAGCATAAAGCAGCCACAGTTGGGCTATGTCTACCCAGCAGCGTTATTTTGGAATAACTGACATTATTCTGAAATAATATAGCCCATGTCTACACAGCAAGTAGTTATTTCAGCATAATGTTGAAATCATGTTGAGCTGGAGGACTTCTTAGTCCAACTCCTGTAACCCTCATTTTACGAGGAGTAAGGGAAGTTGAAGGAAGAGTGCTCTAACTTGGCCTTCCTGCTGTGCAGACAGCGCCAAGAGCCAAAATAAGCTATTTTAACTTAAGCTACACAATTGACATAGCTCAGGTGGCATAGCTTATTTCTGCTTTAGCCCTGCTGTGTAGACATGCCCTTTGTGTATAGCTTGTGTGAGTGCATTCTTGGCTACTTGTGTCAATCCTGCACTTATTCAATTGAAATGTTTATGTAAATGTGCAGTGCAGTGCAACGTGGGTAGGTTGCCCTTTGTGCCACTAGCCACTGTCAGCAACCTGTTTTTTGGAATGCATGGTGGATCCGAAAGAAGTCATCCGTAGCCCATCCCACATTCCTTCCATATAGCTGTCTGTGACTCTTGCTCAAGGGCCTGCCGATGAACCTGGTGCCCAACCCAGTGCATGGGGCTGTGGGGCACACAGCAGTTCAGAAGGAGCTGCCAGAGTAGGGTGCTCACTCCTGGAAGCAGCAATTCCACATTCTGCTCCTTTTACTGATGCAGTTTTCAGGAGAGCCCTGCAGTTCCACGGATACCACTATATATATATAACTGCAGATATCTGCATTCATGGATATGCATGGTCTCACGTGACTTTCTTATCAATAAACTAGAGAAATACAAATTAGATGAGGCTACTATAAGGTGGGTGCATAACTGGCTGGATAACTGTTCTCAGATAGTAGTTATTAATGGTTCACAATCATGCTGGAAGGGCATAACAAGTGGGGTTCCTCAGGGATCTGTTTTGGGACAGGGTTCTGTTCAATATCTTCATTGACAAATTCTATACCGACATAGAGAGTATGCTTAGTAAATTTGCAGATGATAGCAAGCTGGGAGGGGTTGCAAGTGCTTTAGAGGATAGCGTCATAATTCAAAATGATCTGGACAAACTGGTGAAATGATCTGAAGTAAATAGGATGAAGTTTAATAAGGACAAATGCAAAGTGCTCCACTTAGGAAAGAACAATCAATTTCACACATACAGAATGAGAAGTGATTGTCTAGGAAGGAGTACTGCAGAAAGGCATCAGGGGGCCAGAGTGAACCACAAGCTTAATGTGAGTCAACAGTATGGCACTGTTGCAAAAAAAGCAAACATGATTCTGGGATGCATTAACAGAAATGCTGTGTAGAAAGACAGAATAAATAATTCTTTCACTCTACTCTGCACTGATTAGGTCTCAATTGGAATATTGGAAATGTGGTTCTGAGCACTACATTTCAAGAAAGATGTGGAGAAAATGGAGAGTGTTCAAAACAAAAATGATTAAAAACATGATCTATGAATGAAGATGGAAAGAAGTGGGTTGTTTAGTTTGGAAAAGAGAAGACCGAGAGGGGACATAATAGCAACTTTCAAGTACCTAAAAGAGTATTACAAGGAAGAGGGAGAAAAATTATTCTCCTTAACCTCTGATGATAGGACAAGAAACAATGAGCTTAAATTGCAGCAAGGGAGGCTAGACATTTGGATAAACTTCCTAACTGTCAGGGTGGTTAAACACACGAATAAATTGCCTACGGAGGTTAGATATTTATTCCGGAGATATTTAAGAGCAGGTTAGATAAACATCTATCAGGGATGACCTAGACAGAGCTTGGTCCTGCCATGAGGGCAGGGGACTGGACTTGACTTATTCACGTCTCTTCCAGTTCTAGTGTTCTATGATTCTATATGTTTGTATCCGTGCAGGGCTTTAATTATAACTGCACCAAGCCAGGCCACACTTCTTGCTATCCACCACCACTAATAGAAGCATGGAACACTAAGAGCTCTTGTCATGAGCTATTGTCATGTACATTCCAAACACAGGACAAAACAATCTTTTGGCACTGAGGGTATGTCTACACTGCCACCTTAGTTCGAACTAGGGTGGTTAATGTAGGCATTCGAACTTGCAAATGAAGCCTGGGATTTAAATATCCCGGGCTTCATTTGCATGTTCCCGGGTGCCGCCATTTTGAAATGACCCGTAGTTTGAACTACCTGCCCGCGGCTACACATGGCATGGACTAGGTAGTTCGAATTAAAGCTTCTAATTCAAACTACTGTTGTTCCTCCTGCAAGGGTGAGCAGTGCTGAGTGGGAAGTGCTGATTCTGGCCTGAAAAAGGAGCTCTGAATGGGGGCATCACATCATAATGTAGGCAGGGAATATGAGCTGTGGCTGCAGAACATTACTTCACCACTTGAACACCAGAATGAGAGTGGCACTAATAGTTGAGGAACGTAGGACAATTGCACTGTGAAATCTTGCATCAGCAGTTGTCGGCTGATCCATGGGAAATTATCTTCCAGTTGGGAAATCCACTATCATGCAATCTGCAGGGTCATTAATCATTTCCTGCTATACAGGGCTGTAACTCTTGGCAATATGTAGGTCATAGTGGACAGATTTAAAGCAATGGCATTGCCAAACTATGGTGGGGTGATAGATAGGATTGGGTGGGGAGTGGGGCGTGTAGGATTTAAAGGCACAGTGACTTTTTTTTTTGCTCAACAACTTTGGTCCGCAGTTTTTGTTTTTTTGGGGGGAGGGGTGTTTTTTGGTCAACCAATTTTTTTCCCTGCCATGTTCGGAATTTTTTGTAAAAGTATCTGGCAACCCTAGAGATAGAGGCTACAATAATCCCTCTTTTATCTCCAACCTTTTGTGCCACAGAATACATTAACAGAAAGGGCTACTTTAATATGGTCATGCAAGTATGCTAGATTACCAGGGAGGCTCTGCCCTTATCATTATTGGCTGGTCAGTGAAGGTGCATGACTCTTTCATCTTTGAGGAGATATGGATATTCAGAAAGTTGCAAGCAGAGACATTCTTTCTTCACTGGCAAGATACCATTGGTAGTGATGAAGTGCCAGTCATGATCCTGAGGGACCCAAAACATCTCTGGCTAATTTGGCCCATGAATCAGACATATTGACAGGACCAAGCAAAGATTCAACTACTAGCTCAAAGGATGCAGAATGACAGTCCAATGTGGTTTTAGAAGCTTGATAGGACATTGAAAGTGTTTTGTCAGAACACTGAATCTTAGCATGAAAATGTACCAATGGTTTTGAGCTTCCTCTTGGGTCCTTCATAATATCTATAAGGCAAAGTCTAGAGCTTAACACAAAGGTCTGGGGCTGAGGGAAATCTTAAAAGATCACTTTAGTGGCCAAACAAACAGTTCAAAGTTCCCAGACTGACTCTGAAGTTCGGAGGGCTGTTAGGGATTGTGTCAGACTGTCTTTTAATACATCCACGAATGATGTGATGCTTGCTCTGTATTTACTGCACTCTGTTTTGCACTGAATCTGTGAGCTTTGTCATCTTGTACAATGCCAAGGAATGATAGCTGGAGTAGCGCTAGGTAGTCTACATTACAAGATATGAGAAAAATGAGGACAAATGTAATTATAAGAAAGGTGTTTTTAATTCCAAAAAGAGTGCCAAAATAAAGTACAATTAAAATACACCACAAAACTGTGGGCAGATTGTAGGGTGCCATGGGAGGGCACTGTCCCTTCCAAAGTCTAGAAGTAATAGTAGGGAGCACAATTGAAATATTTGAACACTCCTTGAAAAGCTTGAGTCATGTCCCCTCCCAGATAGATCCCTGCCACCCTCAGTCCGTTCTGGAAAGTGGCAGCCCCTTCTTGCAGCACCAGCTCTTGTTGCATACCATGGGGTTACAGTTTACCTGGCCTCAAGGTCACTCTGCCAGATGCTGCTCAGGCACAGGGCACAGAAGCACTCTATGATTGAACAGGGCCAGCTCTGAGTCAACAGGAAAGTCAGCATAAAAGTAGAGCAGGTCCGGCCCTGCCCTGAGTCCCTAGAGTCTGACGGTTTCCAACCATGGCTTCAGAGACCCCCCTGTTTGAAGGCTTCTGCACATTAGCCACCCTGAGAACCTGGTTAAATACCCCTATACCCTCCCCCCCCATCTAGAAATCTAACTATACCTCCGAATAGAACTTTAAATTGAGAAAGGTAGAAAACATTCTGGTCCATTTTAGTTCATTTGGTTACAAATACACCCATGGTGGCTCACACAGGTCAGTGTAAGTGAAGCTGTGACTGTTCCTACTGTCCCTGGTGGGGGATGGCTAAAAGTAAGGATGTTGGGAATGAGGGGGTATAGTGAGGCAGATTCTTCAAAGACTGCAAAGGGAGCCAAGCCCCTGATTATTGAACTGGTGGATTCACAAGTATCTTCATCATCATCTGTGTTTTCTGCTTGAGAAGCCCCATAATGTCCTGGTGCATCCCACCTCCCCGGGTTTTCTCCTGGGAGCTTTCTCCTTCTCCAAGCTATCTGGTATGTTCACCCTTCAGGCCATATGTTCATTCTCCAGTGTAACAGTGGCTTGTGGTATCTCGCTAAATATGTCTTTACAAGTTGCAGAAGGCATAATGGATCTGTCGAAAAAGTCTTTCTTTCTCAACAGATTCCCCCTCTAGACTGCAGCTTTTTGCTGACAAAGTGCTGAGTCAGCAAAATGCGGTGGCCATTTTTATGCAAATTAGGCACCGGATATTTAAATCCCTGCCTCATTTGCAATGTCGACCTGCATAATCAGAGGGATGCAGTCTAGACATACCCTATCTGTCCATTCAGACATTGAGCAGAAAAAAGCATACTCACACTTTCCTAAGGTCACCTCCCTCCTTTTCATTGGGCTTATTTGTGCTTAGCTAATAGGACTGGATAGACTGTGGTGGAATCTAGAAAAGATCCTGGCTAATGCCTGGTTGGATCCCTCTGTTGTGCATCCCCACCACTCCTCTTCATTATTAATTGCAGCGGGCTATGTCTTGGGCTTTTCATAAGGTATCCAAGGTGCTGGTGGGGTCTCCGCCATTAGCAGCATACAGCTTAATTTAAAAGTGATGGGTCTGCAGCTTGGCACCAGATATTTGGCTCCTCTGGCCTTGTGGTACTCCTGGCAAAGCTCCTTCACTTTTGGGTGGCACGGCTGCTGTTCCTGATCTCAATTCTATTTCAGCTGTGCAATCTTTTTGCAGATGTCCATGTTTCTATAATTGGTCGGTTGCTGTCTCTGCACAGCCTCTTCTCATGGCCCCAGGAAATCCAGTGCCTCCTGTCTACTCCAGTCAGTCAGTAGGGTTGGTTGGATAGTTGCACACAATAGGTGAGAGATGCTAGGTGTGCTCATCAAGTTAGCTATTAAGGAAAAGGCATTTCAAAATAAGCAAGATTTTAGAGCAGGGGGATGGCAGTTTCTGGTTTGTGTGTCCTCTGGTCTCTGTGGAGTTCACAGTTGTGAGCTGAGTGATCATTGTTGGGCATTGTGAGGCAGCTGCTGGACAAGTGTCAGGATTAACAGGTGCAGTATCTTCACAAACCCAGCATCAGCCTCTGTACATTGATCATAACTCCATGCTGCTCAGGGAGGTGGTTTGACTGTATCACTGTAACAGAGCGCTTACGGTGGCCTGAAACAAATTTGTGTGTAAACACAAGCCTTGGCAAATCAAACTTTTTAGTTTAGACCAGGGCTTAGAATGTGTTAAAAACATGTTTCCTCCATTTTCTGACTGTTGTCTAACATTTTCAATTTGTTTGGAAGAGTTTTGGGGCAAAATAAAGGGCATGGTTTGGGAACGTTGGGGTTTTTTTGGAAGTCTTTCCATTTTTGTCTATTGGCTCAGGTAAGTTGTTACCTCTGCTTGTTATTGAAGGCTGTTGGCCAGAGGAGTCAATTTATATGTGCATGTTCTACTTTGTGATTGTAAATTTAATTATTGTTATAAACACTCAGAGCTTTCTGTGACATTCTTTTGTAAATGTTAAATCTTAAAAGAAAAGGTGAATAATTCTATAGAGCCACTTCAAGAGCCTGACTTCATATTCACTGACCAGTTAAACCACTTATCGCAAAGTTTAAAAAGTATACATATTTAAAGTAATAAATAATAAGTTCCGAATCATACATTTAACTCTTCTGTTCCACTGCTCTTTTTTTAGTATGCACTGTAATTATGTTTGGCTTTCATCTTCTCTTCCCTTTGAAAGTGATATGGATTCTCTTTCAACTAAGTCTCTTTTTGTAGCCTTTCCACGTTCTGGGAAATAAATTGACAAACATGAAGATTACATAGAACAGATAACTTAAAAATGTGATATCTGGAGAAATTGTGAAAGATTTATACACTTGTATTAAATCACATTCTTTTGTATTTTGAGGTCCATGGGGAATATTAAGCCCAGTTTAAAACTGACTGAGACAAAATATAATTTGACCGACCAATGTCAGTGAGGTCAAGCCATGTATCGAAAGTATGAAACACCTATGTAAGTATATTGCCAAGAGGCAATGGTTCTTCCCTTGAGGGATTTGAAGGCAATAAGCACACAAATTGGGTGAAGGCTTAAAGATTTTACTAAACAAATAT
>JANRFK010006693.1:24153146-24169581 GCA_030068395.1 Apalone spinifera
TTGCTTGATCATTGTCTTCGGTCCACCCCCTCCAGGACACCTGGTGCTGGCCACCGTCGACAGACAGGATACTGGGCTAGATGGACCATTGGTCTGACCCGGTACGGCCTTTCTTATGTTCTTATGTTCCTATGTGACCCAGCCTGGAGTCTTGGGCATGGGGTGCAGCACCCTCCCCCTACCTCACTCCCCCTGGGACTTACCTCCATCACGACAACACCGACGGGCGATCTGCCCACCCCGAACTGCTGTGCCACTGACTGGTAGCTGTCTGGGGTGGCCAGCTTCCAGACTGCGATGGCGACCCTCTTGTCGACAGAGATGGGTGCCCGCTGCCGGGTGGTGGTTCTCTGGAGCGCAGAGGCGAGCCAGGCACATAGCTCCAGGAACATCTGCTTTTGCATGTGGAAGTTCTGGAGCCATTGTTGGTCATTCCATTGCCCCAGGACTAGCCGGTCCCACCAGTCCATACTGGTGTCCAGTCTCCACAGTGGCCTCTCCACACTGGGGTGGGATGCCACAGGGACGCCATGGCCTTCCCTGTGAGGGAGTCCAGAGTGATCTGCGCCTCCAGGTCCTGGAACAGGAGGGCAGCAGCCTGGAGCACCAGCTGCAGGCACTCCAAAATGGCTGGAAGGGGCCAGAGCAGGCACATGGACACCCCTGGGTCCATGGCAGACAAAACAAGCAAGGTGAAAAAAAAAACAGGGAAAGGCACTAAAAGGCAAAAGGCAGTGGTGTCCAAAAAGGCAGAGGGCAACCACCAGAACTGCTACGGATGTCAGTCCCTGCAAGAGGTCCTATAGCACGGAGCAGGAGAGAAACGGCTGTCCGGGGAGATCCCCTTAAGCACATGTCTCAAAGGAGCTCCAGCCCCCACCTCCGGAAAGGGCTGGTGCCCTTTTGCCCTCTTCAAAATGGTTCTGGGCTTCTGCTTTTGCGCAAAAGTGTCTCGCCAATGTAGACGCGCTTTTGCGCAAAAGTGCATCGTTGTTATGATAACTCCGGGACCAATATAGACACGCTTTTGCGCAAATACTTTTAACGGAAAAACGTTTCCGTTAAATGTATTTGTGCAAAATCATGCCAGTCTAGACACAGCCTGTTAGTTTAAGTCGAAAAGGAATAGGACATAAGAATAGCTGAAAAATTAATTTTTCATGGTATCTAGAAATCCTGGTGAATGCAATATTAAAATGTTTGATTATTGATTAAAATATGTAAGTGTCTTGGCCAAGTATTTGTCATAGTTTAGTTACAAAAAGAACTACTTTAATTCCCTTTGTAATATAAAACAGATGCAATCCAATTATTTGAGTGAACTCTTTCTAGTTCCTGAGGCAAAATATTACATTATGCATTTGTATGATGACTTGATGAGTTTTTCGTGATGGCCTCCTTTTGAGGTTTTCTCTACTCATTGTTGTGTTAGGTACTGTTGACATCTCTGAAATCTGCATGATATACCACAGGTGCTGTGTCTCTAGGTACTGTGGGTGAAAATAGTTGATCCTCACTTCTAAAGCATAATAATGTATGCCACATGTGGACAGTTGGTAAGCTCAAGAGCTGAGTATGGTAATTTATCTTGACCAAAGAATGAAAAGAATTGCAAAACAATATGTTAGAGAATAAAATATACATATAATTTGCAAAGTTCCACATTTATCATGGTATAGGTTGGATCGCCCTGGTCCAGCACCCTCGGGATCCGAGCAGTCCCAAATCAGAGAGTTTGCTGGACTAGGGGAGGTCAATGCTCCCCTGCTGCTGCCTGGCCCAACAGCTACCCCTGCACTGCCGCTATAGGGAATTCCCCAGGTTTTCTGGTTGGGGCTCCTGGCCACCTGGTCTCATCGACATTGGGGGGTTTCCCAGTACCCTGGGCCAGATAATACCAGGGAGTTCCCCAGCCAGGGCCACCATGCCAACTGCTGTTGGGAATTTCCAGGATTCTGACCACCACAAGCCCCACTGCTGAAACCAGTCGTGTTCCGTCTGGAGGTTCCCTGGGTTGGGGCCACCTGCAGAGAGTTCTTCAGCTAGGGAAGGATCTTCATTTGCTACCTGGCCTGACTGACACCAGGGGTTCCCAGGCTGGGGTGGGAGCTCCCTGTTTGCCTCCCGGTCCAGCTGATGCTGTGGGGTTCTCCAGCCATGGCGGGGCCCCTTACCTATGCCTGGTTCTAATGATGCCGGCAGTTCCCCAGCTGGGCTGGGGCTCCCCAGACCTGCATTCTCCAGCTGGCTCTCACTCCTGCCTCCGGGGATCTTTGGTCAGCAACATCCATGGTCAGAGAATCCTGGAAGTAAGAGGTTGAACCTGTACTTTCAGATCATTTTGAGGCATGTTGGTGAAGCATTGTGGAGTAATTTAGCCTATGTTGTACCTGTTAGTAATCCTGTTCACTTATATACTACCTATTTTTCTCTAAAAATTTCAGAGTACTTTACAACTATTAATCAGTTGAAACCAATGTTAAATTGTTGTCTTCATTTGTTGGTAGGGAAACAAAGGTACAGAAAAGACCTACGCCTAATAAATGGCCACCAAGTTTTGAGTGGCTCAGTTTTTATGTTTTCAACACAAAATATATTTGGCCTCATTTTTTTTCCAGAGATGCAGAGCGCCAGCAGTTCCTACTGACGTCAACTGGATTTGTGGTCTTTTAGCACTTCAGAACATGAGGCCCTCATGGCATCAAGCTGAGAGTCTCATGAAAAATAGTGGGCACCCAAAATCTGAGACTAGTCCTGAAAAATTCAGCACTGTAACTTGCTTAAGGTTATGCAGAAGGTCAGTGACAGAGCCAGGAAAGCGAGTCTCAGATTTAGTAACAGAACACAAGAGTCCTGGGTCACAGTACACTGATCTCACCATTAGCTAATATTGACTCCCCATTACTTTATGGAGAAATAAGAGACTTAACAGCCTGCAGAACAGTCAAAGTAGAAAAGGGTCATAAAAGTCATGGACAAGATGAATGGCTGGGATCTTTGGCTGCATTAAAAAAGACTTTGTCACCCTCCTTTAGGAGGAATTCACTGAACTTATTGCTCTCCTTTTGAAGTAGCTCTTCTTTAAAGTTCATCTGTAATTTTTTATAGGAATGTTGCAGCACTGGGCAGAAGCAAAAGAATAATAATAAAAAAAACCATGTAGGGGCTAAAGATAAACATCTTCATGTTTTATGTCTCCTGTAGTTTGTAGCCTTTCTTTTCAATACAAGTTCCTTGCAGCAGGATAAAACATGAGCTAAGGAGCTCAAATTGCAATATCAGAAGGAAAGATACCACAGTTGCATGGTGTGTTAGTTCTTGGAATGAAATAGTACTAACCCTGTAGACTGATACAAGAAATAAGGTTACAGCAAAGAGCTTCAAGACCAAGGAGAATAATGGCAACATGCTTAAAATGACCAAACCCCTGTTTAGACTGTGCTAGGTTGATGGGAGAAACTCTCTGAACGACATAGATAGTATCTTCACTGAAGCTCTACAGCGGTGCAGCTGCACTGCTGCAGCATTTTACGTGTAGAAAAACCCTCAGTCAAGCCCTTTTCAAGACTAAACAAACCCAGTTTTTCCAATCTTTCCTCCTAGGTCAGGTTTCCCTGAATCATTTCTGTTGCTCTCTTCTGGACTTCTTCCACATCTTTCCAGAAATGTATTGCCTCAAACTGAGTACAACCTCAACTCAGGTTGAGGCCCTGACAATGCTGAATAGACCGGAAAAAGTACTTCTCGTGACTTGCTTCTAACACTCCTGCTAATACCTCTCAGAATGATGTCCTCCTCTTTTTTATCTTTTCAATAGTACTCTATTGTTGACTCTCATTTAGTTTGTGATCTACTATAACCCCCAAATCCTTTCCTGCAATACTCCTTCCTCGGCAACCATTTCCCATTTTATATTTGTGCAACTTATTCTTTCCTGAGTGTAGCACTTTTAATTTAATCTTTATGGTATTTCATCTTATTTACTTCATCCTGTTTGTCCAGTTTGTCAAAATCAGTTTGCATTCTAATCCCATCCTCCAAATTTCTTATACCTGTTCCCAGAACTTAATGTACTTAATCCTAGGCTTTGTCTACACTGCATGGTTTTTGCACAAGAAGCTTTTTGCGGAAGAGATCTTCCACAAAAATTTCTTGCGCAAAAGTGCGTCCACACCTCAAAAGTGCATCGCAAAAGTGATGTGCTTTTGTGCAAGAGAGCATCCACACTGCATGGATGCTCTTGCACAAGAAAGCTCTGATTTCCATTAACAGAATGGCCATCAGAGCACCACACATGCCTTTTTGCAAAAGAGCTGTAACGCAAAAAAGAGTTATTCCTCGCGGGGAGAGGAATAACTCCACCAGCAAAAGCCCTCTGTCCTGTCGATTGACTGTAATTTTTTTGCGCAAAAACGTGCTTGAGGTGTGGATGCTCTGCCGATTTTTGTGAAAAACCGGCCGTTTTTGTACAAAAACCTTGTAGTATAGACATAGCCTTACTGTAATGTATCTTCATGTACTTTCTATTCCATTATTCAAATCATTTATGAAAATGTTGAATAGAATTGGCCCCAGGATAAATTCTTGCAGGACCCCAGTCCATATGCCCTTCCAGCTTGACTGTGAACCATTGATAACAAATCTGAGTATAGTAATAGAGATGTAGCCGTGTTGGTCTGGTCTTGCTGAAACAAAAGACAGGACTATGCAGCACTTTAAAGACTAACAAGATGGTTTATTAGGTGATGAGCTTTCGTGGGCCAGACCCACTTCCTCAGATCAAACTATGGAAGAAAATTGGCATGACCATATATACCATTTGGAATATATTTGGTACATATGGTCATGCCAATATTCTTCCACAGTTTGATCTGAGGAAGTGGGTCTGGCCCACGAAAGCTCATCACCTAATAAACCATCTTGTTAGTCCTTTAAAGTGCTGCATAGTTCTGTCTTTTGTTTCAGCAAATCTGAGTATGGTTTTCCAGCTGATTCTGCAGCCATTTTATAGTAGCTTAGGATAGGCTATACTTCCCTGGTTTGCCTTTGAGAAGGTAATGTGAGACAGTATCAAAGCCTTACTAAAGTTGAGATCTATCACATCATCTGCTTCCTACTCTATCAACAAAGCTTGTTACTCTGTCGAAGTATAATAGGTCAGTTTGACATGATTTCTTTTTGACAAATCCATATTGATTGCCACTTATTCTTTATAATCTTCTAGGTACTTGCAAATTGTTTGATTATTTGCTGCATTATCTTTCTGAGTACTGAAGTTAAGCTGATCTGTCTATAATTCCCTGGGTTGGCCTTCTACCCTTTTTATACATAGGTACTATATTTACCCTTTTCCAGTCAGGTAGGATCTCTCCTGTCCTCTATGAGCTCTCAAAGATAATTTCAGCCATTTCAGCAAGTATTCTAGGATGTATTTTATCAGGCCCTGCTGACTTGAGACATCATACTTATTTGAGTATTTCTTAACTTGTTCTTTCCCTATTTCAGCCTCAGCTCCCATTTATACCAGTGTTTATTACATTAGTCCTTCCATCACTGCTTAACTTTTTGGTGAATATTGAAACAAAAAGACATTTTACACTTTAGCCTTTGCTCTGTTTTCTTGTCACTGAGTAATGGGTCTATTCTGTTCTTGATCTTCCTGTTGTTTCTAAGGTAATATGTTTTCTTGTTACCCTCGCTAATTTAATCTTGTTCTATGCCTTGGCCTTTCTACTTTTGTCCCTACAAACTTGTGTGTGTGTGTGTGTGTGTGTGTGTGTATATATATATATACATTTGACCTACTTTGCACTTTTTGTATGACTCTTGAGTTTCAGGTCCCTGAAAAACTCCAGGTTATATGTGTTGGGATGATTTGTTCTTATGTCTTTTATAAATCTCTGTAGAAAACTGCCAGCTCTCTTGCACTTTTCCCTTAGATTTACTTCCCACAGGATCTTACCTATTAATTCTCTAAGTTTGCTAATGTCTGCCTTCTTGTAGTCTTTATTCTGCACAGTGAAAGTAAGTAACCAGGTCTACACTAAAGGGGGAGGTTGAATAAAGACACACAACTCCAGCTATGTTAATTATGTAGCTGGAATCGACATACCTTAATTTGAGTTTCCACGCAGCCTCCACAATGGGAGTTCAATGGGAGCAAATGCTCCCATTGGCTTCCTGTACTCCACAAGGAGCAGGAATACTGCAACGACAGGGGAACCCTCTGAGTTTGATTACTGGGTCTTACCAGACCCACTAAATCAAACTCCAGAAGAACAATCACAGCAGCATCAATCTTCCCCATAGTGAAAACACGGCCTAAGGAAAAGCCTCTTAACTCTGACCTACCTGTGTTAGTCCTTGTTTCACCTTCTTACATATTTAACCTGAGCAATCAGTTGAGAGTTTTATCATCTAGATTCTAAGCCCATAAACCACCAAAGCATTAGAGAGAAACTGTGATCTTACCATCTGCCATGAGTAAGAGGTAACATGTATCTCCATTGACCTAGAAACAGAGAAATAACTGAGTCAGGCAGAATTACTACTTCACCTCCCTCATGCCCTATGTATTTCTGTTTCCTCCCTGCCCACTTGCTAACACGCTTGGGCCAGTGATCTGAGCAGCACAGAGCTAGTTCGTAGGGATGGTTTTACATCCCTGGATTCCACAGTAATCTAGACTTGAAGCCCCTGTGTAAATTTAGTCACTTGAGCAGTTCCACTAACCTCAATAGGACTGATCCTGTGAATATATTTACCAATTCGTTTAAATATTTTGCAAGACTGAGGCCTAATTTCACATTTGCGTGCTGCTGAGACGAATATTCTTAGTTTTCTACTTGGAGACATGGCATAGGGCTGTATTCTTCTGTCAGTATCACCTGTATGATCAACGGTGGCTGGGTGGTGCTGAGGGGCAAGGAGGACCTGATCGGCAGTGCTCATCAGCAGGCAGGGGGCACTGAGAAAGGAGTTCATCAGTGAAGCTCCCTGAGGGTGCTTAGCACCCTCTGTAATTTTCTGGGGGGTGCTCCAGTCCCAGAGCACCCAGAGTTGCTGCCGATGATACCCACACTAGTGGGGCTATGTGTGTCGGTACACTCACATCTCTAAAAGAAGCATACATTGTAGGTTCAACCATAGATATACACTAACAAGGAACTTCTACTTAAAGGAATACTAATTTAAATTCATACTTCTGTTCCAAGAAAGTGTAATCAGTTTGTGTGTGTGTGACAGGAGAGAGGAAAGTGTGGATATAAACCCACTGAAACCTGCAAGGAGACTCAGGAGCAAATATAGCACTTAAAAGGTATACCTAACGTTTTTCAAAACTAATTCAACTTCAAATTGATGGTGACCCTTTAGTGTGGAACTTATTGGTTGTAGTAGGTTGTCTTAACTCAACTCAGGTTGGTTGGTGGAGTGTGATCATCTTTTTCACTTCCAGAGACAGAGATGAGCTTTTACAAGAGATTTTAGCAATTTGCAAGCTTTTGCTTCATGTTTAATCCTATAATCACACACAGGATGCTGACAGAAAATGTTACAGTTGTTAGTGTTAGTGGAATTGACTGAGAAAAGTGCTACACTTAGAGATGTTGCCTTAATTTAAGAATGCGTGAACCTGAATGTGATCAAATCTGCTCCTAAGTGTTTATCAACCATTGTGAAAATATCCAAGATTAACAATAACACATTTGTCTGGTGAAGGTGAAAAGGTTCTTGGAAACTATACAATAGAGAAGTTTTGCTTCAATTAATAACCTCAGAAAAATGTGAAATGTTCTGAAAAAAAAAAAGCCAAAGAGATGGACCTCAACTCTGAAAATATTTACATACGTGCACAGCTTTTGCTCCTTTGTCTTTTTCATTGCCTTCAGTGAACATTTGACCAAGCTCTTCTTAAACATAGTTACTCTTGAATTTCTATGGTTTTAAATTATTATCCAAAATATGGGCCCAATCATTCCAGGTGCTGAATAGTTGCAATTGGAATTGTGGACACTCTAGTTTCCGTGTTCTGTATGCTGAATCTAGATGTGTACAATACATGTCTCCTTAGTAGCTTTCTCTGTGAAATGCAGGGAATGGCTGAGCTTAACAGTTTAAGCATTACACTAGATTCCTCAGAACCAAAGCTTCTGATTCTGAGACCAATCATTGCCTGAGACATGTAAGTTGAGTTCAGTGCATGTGAGTCTTGTGGGTGAGATCTCAATACAGTATCATGGTACTGTTTGTGCATAGACATGAAATACATGATTTTTTTTCAAAATAGGGAATTTGCCATCATGTCTATTAAATTAGTATTGTACAACGTGATATGTACTGATAGATGTTCTCCACGCCAGACAAAGCTGCATTGCAAAAAATACAAAAAAGCTCTATAACGCAAACTATTATTATACGCAGTAATGCAACCAAAAAGTAGAAAGTTTGCTGTCTGCTGTAGGTACTCATATGCCACCTCTCCCCCCATTAATGTAGCATCAGAACATCTCACAATATTAATGTACATGTTGGACCTCCTCAGTCTGGCCCACTCAGGATCTGATCAGTCCCAGACAATGGAGTTTTCTGGACCAGAGAAGGTCTGGAGGCTTTCTCTCCCCTGCCTCCCAGCCCTGCAAGCTGCAGCAGCCCTGCCACAGCTCCCAGCCCTATGAGCTGTAACAGCCCCTCTAGAGTCCTCAGGGGCCCCATCCACCTTGGAGCAGCCCTGCCACAGCTCCCAGTGACCCCACTTGCTCTGGGCTCCACTGCCCTGTGAGCTCCTGCCCCAACGGTTGTGGGTTCTGGTGCCCTGTAGGCAACGCTGCCCCACTGGCCTTGCCAGCCAGCTTCATTCCAAGCTGTCAGCAACCTCTGCTGCTGGGGCTCTATAGTCCCACAACAATTGTGGTCCTTCTGGACTATGACTGTTGCTGGACTTGAGAGTCTCGAATGACAGAGATTCAACCTGTATTAATCCTCCTACCTTTGTAGGAAGAAGATAGGAAAGGAAAGAAAGAGGGGCTGAAAGAGGGTCTTGTCCATTCCCGTAGATAAGCTAAATGACTTGCCCAACATCACAGGAAATGTATGGCAGAGGAAGGAAGGATATCCCCCAGCTGGAGGTTTTTTCTCCACATACAGAAAAAGCATTAATCGCAGAACCCTGAGAAATTCTGGCTGAAAGGGACTTCAAAGGGTCAACTAGTGCAGCCTTCTGCACTGGGGCAGGACCAAGAAAACTTAGATCAGCCTAGTTTCTCTTATCGATTCCTAAAAATCTCCAATATCAGGGATCCCACAACCTCTCTTGGAAGCCCATTTGAAATGTTAACTATCCTTATAGTTAAAAAGGTTTTCTTCATATCTAATCTAAGTCTTCTTTGCTGCAGATTAAGCCAATTACTTCTAGTCCACTGAATGAAGGATGTGAAGGACAACTGAGCACAGTCCTCTTTAAAATAGGTCTTAATATGTTTGAAGAGGGCTATCTGGTCCCATCTCCACGAGTCTTCTCAAGATTGAACATGCTCAGTTTTTAACCTTTTAAGTGTGATGCCCAGACCTGCACAGAGCCTTCCACCTGAGGCATCACTAGTCTGAGTAGGACAATTGCCTTCTGTGTCATACATATGGCACTCCTATTAATACATGCTAGAATATTAGTCTTTTTCCAGCTGCATCATATTCAATTCATGATCCACTCTAAGCCCCAAATGCTTTCCAGCAGTGCTACTGCCTATCCACTTATTCCCCAGTTTGTAATTGTGCATTTGTTGTTGTTTTTTTTCCTTCCTAAGTGTTGTAGTTTCCACTTGTCTTTATTGAATTGTATCCTGCTGATTTCAGACTAATTTTCCTATTTGTCAAGTCATTTTGAATTCTAACCGTGTCTTCCACTATGCTTGCAGCCCTTCTCATCCTGGTGCCATCTGCAGATTTTATAAGCATATTTTTCACTCCATTATTCAAATCATTAATGAAAATGTTGAATAGTACAGGTTGGAGCACCCTTGTCCAGCACCCAGGGGACCTGACCAGTCCCAAACAAGGGGATTTGCCAGACAAGGGAAGGTCCCTCCCATCATGGCCCATACTGCCCTTCTGCCCCTGGCTAGAGCTCCAGCTTGACCCTGCTGCTGCCTGCCTGGCCATGGCTCCCCAAGCTGGAGCTCCGTGGTTGCCGCTGGGACCAGAGCTCCGTGGCTGGGACCAGAACGCCGGCTGCCTCTGCTGGCCCTCAAGCTCTGCCACTGGGGCCAGAACTTTTGCCTGATGCTGCCAGCCCCTGACTTCTGCTGCCGGCCCCCTGAGCAAGGGTCAGAGCTCCCTGATGTGCTGCCTGCCAGTATGTGCCTCCCCCCCCCAGATGGGGCTCCCGGCTGAGTCGCCATCCTTGTCCCCCTCCAGCCACTCCTTCCCTACCCCCCAACCTCCTTATACTTGGGCTCTGTAGTCCAGGACCATGAATGTTGCTGGACCAGAGAGTCTCAGTTAAGGGAGGTGCAACCTCCACTGGATCCTTGGCAGAGTCCTGCAGTACCGCACTGCTTATGTCCTCCTGGTGTGAGAGAAAATCATTGATAACTAACTAGCCTTTGAGTAAGGGCTTTCAAACATTTGTGCACTCACTTTATAGTAGTAATTTTATTAACCATATTTCCCAGATTTGCTTATGAGAATGTCATGTGGGACGGTGTGAGCATTTAGGATGTCAGAAAGGGTATTCAAGTGTGCTTAGTTAAGTAGGAATGAAAAACTGTTTGTCAGACAGACTAATTAATGAAATTCCTTTTTAAATGCAGGCAGAGATCAGATTTTAGGCTCCGTGTGACAGGAGCAGTGTAAAATGTAGAAAGCTCCTTTTGTCTTTAGTTATAAAAACAGGTTCTTTTTAAAAAGCCAAACAGTGCTATGGGACATTGGGGGAAAAATTACCTGTTTGAGCTACAGTTTATGACTCTTACATTGCCTGTTAAGAGCATATTGTGTCTATTTTCCTAAGTAGTTGTCTTCTACAAGCCATGCTCTTACTTCCTAATCCTTAAAGGCCTGTAGATATCAAATGCTTTCATGTTTTCATTTGCTCCAAATCTTGTGCACTAGTAGAAAAAACAGTGAGAAGAATGAAATAAAATTGTCCTTCCAGTTTGTGTGGTAACTATTTTATTAAACAGAGACCTACAAGGTTGTTCAAGGCACAGTCCTGATTGCACTTAAGAAGCTGCCATTCATCATTCTGTTAACTCCACTAACTGGATGCTCTTTATAGGGATTCTTAATATATAGCGGGATAAATTGCTGTTTCATGAGAAACACATAGTGTACTGCCTTGGACTAGTGGTGAAGGGGAGGCTGATGCCCCCCTGTAAAATGATAGCTGAGCACTTTTATTGTAGCTCATTGCCATGAGATCCAATAATGCATAACCGAACCTTCTGACTCACCATATGGAGCATTGCATTAGCATTTGTTAGATCTGTAATTTATTGTGCTTTAGAGATCTTCTCTTGTAAAAGCAGTTTGGGGATTTGTTTTTAATCGATCACACTTGCCTAGTTGTTGTCTAATTTAATGATACCCATTAGTACATTCAGTATACTATAATCTATGACACAGGATGCAAATGGGAGAGTCTGTGATGGAAGACAAATTTGGAATAGCTAGAAATGCCAAAGATCAGCCAATAGCCTTTTAAGAATACACTCTACAAGATAGTCCACAACATTCACAAGTTTGTTGAACACTAACAGTCATGGACTGAATAGAGACACTGGGTTTATGGCTTGTAACAACAATCTCTCCTGCTCTTCCTTTCCTCTTTGTGATTAGAGGGGTGTTAATAACCACTTCATTTTGAATGGTCCCTTGAAATATGTAACTATTTATGCTAAACAATCTGTTCCATCTTGTATTCGCTGAGATCCTCTGAGGGCTTTTCTACACTTTCAGTGCTGCATCAGCACAGCTGTGCTGGTATAGTTCTGCTGCTACGACAAGTAGGAAGTGTCCATGCAGTTTCTGGCAAACAGAGATTAGGGACACCATCCCTGCCCATACTGGTTCATAACCATTGATCTGCCATGAGTCTACATAGATCTTTTTTGTCCTCTTCCAGTCTTGGCTATAACAACATCCTCTGGCAAAGCGTTCCATGGTTTGACTGTGTGTTGTCTGAAGAAATACTTCCTTTTATTTGTTTTAAACCAATTACCTATTAATTTCATTTGGTAACTTCCCCTCCCCCCCAGTTCTTGTGTTATGAGAAGGAATAAATCACACTTCCTTATCTATTTTCTCTATACCAGTCATAATTTTATAGACCTCTATCATACTCCCCCTGAATAATCTCTCCTTCAAGATGAAAAGTCCACATTTTATTAATTTGGCCTCATATGAAAATGATTCCATAACCCTAATTATGCTCATTTTGGAACCTTTTCCAATTCTAATATAGGACAACCACATCTGCATGAAGAATTCAAGACATGGGGACATTATGGATTTACATAGAGCCAATATTATATTTTCGGTCTTATTAGCTATCATTTTTTTAATTCTGTTTACTTTTTTAGCTGCCACTATACATGGAGTAGATGTTTTCAGAGAACTTGACTCAACAATGACTCCAAGATCTATTTCTTGAGTGGTAACAGCTAATTTTGATGCTATCATTTTATATGTATAGCTCAAATAATATTTTCCAAACTACATTACATTGCATTTATTAACATTAAATTTAATATGTCACAAGAATAATGAGAACTACATCCTTATGCAATACGTAGGAGACGTACATTCTTTAGTGTATATATAGAAAATAAGGCCATTTCCTATCCTAGATCAATGAATATGAATGTTTGTGGTTGCATTATGATGGCCTACAGTTATTGAAAACACCCATGCATGTGTTAAGGCTGATTTGAATTATAATAATTTATGCTCTTGATTTTTTTTTTTAACAAAACTTTCAAAACAGAAAGAAGAACAAGAGTAACATTATTATAGTGAATACTTAATGGATCAATAATCATTAGACAACTATTTAAAGCTGCTTTAACTTCTTTGTCTAACTGTAGAACAAAACTATAAGTAAAAGCCAGCAAAAGTGACTGGTAGTCCTAGCCACAGAAATGCACAGATCCTTCCTTTTCAATATCCAGGAGTCTTCAGCACTGAAATCTGAATACTATACCTATAGCCAGGAAGTCCTGGCAATTTCTTCTCCGGTTCTTATGGACATTTTTTTAAAATTATTTTCTTCCTTTTGAAATCAAATCACATGACCTTTATTGTTGCGTTAAGAAAGTTTTCCCATTCTGAATGATTGTTCAAGTCTCAGGATTAAAGCATGACTTGTGTTTTGAGCCCCATAAGATTCACTTGTGTGGTTCAGAATAGAACCTGATGGAGGCTTCTATCATAGGATTTTCTCTATTCTGAATGCTTATGGTATCTAGACTTATATTACAGACATTTGGGCTACGTCTACACTGGCATGATTTTCCGGAAATGCTTAAAACGGAACAGTTTTCTGTTATAAGTATTTCTGGAAAAAGAGCGTCTACATTGGCAGAATGCTTTTCCAGAAAAGCCCTTTTTCCGGAAAAGCGTCCGTGGCCAATGTAGACGTGCTTTTCCGCAAAAAAGTCCCGATCATCATTTTCGCGATCGGGGCTTTTTTGCGGAAAACACTACTGTACTGTCTACACTGGCCCTTTTCCGGAACAGTTTTCCGGAAAAAGGACTTTTGCCCGAGCGGGAGCAGCATAGTTTTTCTGGAAAAGCAGCTGATTTCTTTCAGTAGATCGTCAGTGCTTTTCCGGAAATTCAAGGGGCCAATGTAGACAGCTCACAGCTTATTCTGGAAAAGCAGCTGATTTTTCCGAAATAAGTGGCCCAGTGTAGACACAGCCTTGGACTATAGTGGATACCTTATCTTTTAAGGTATCCAATGCTTTGTAACTTGGCAGCTTTGAGTTCCCCACATATCTGTTTTACTCATTTTTACTCCTTCATTTTCATACTTAAATATCAACAGACGCCATCAAATGCAAAGTTGTTTATGGTGTCAATGCTGTCACGCAGAATGTGAGGGAGGAGGATCCTATACAAGATATGGTATTTGTCAAGTTATACAATCTGCTGTTTTAAAGCTACTTCTATTTGACACCTAGTGAAATGCTCCAATCCGTTTAGGAGCAGGAATACTGCCATCCAAACAGATGACTGTTACCATAGGCATGCAAGAGACTATGTTTGCTCATGAAGAATAGGTGCTGACAGGATTTCCAGACATAAAATCCAAATGTCTCTGTCCTGAGCTTCTCTTCTTAAGGGGGTATGTCATCTTAATGCACCTCTGAGAGAGATTAAACTTTCAGTACAGAAAATCTTCCTCTTCTTCATAAATTGGTTTATGAATACTGTTTACAGATTTTGATGTCCTGAATTATTGTGTCATGCTTCCGGACATTGATAACCAGCAGCCATAGGTCATTCTAGAGGTGTCTGTTAGCAATGGGAGAATAGTTTGCGTAACAATATTTTGGAATTTCTTCAATGGTTTCAATTTATAGGCATTTTTACAGGCACATATGCAGGTAAGAAGAGATATTAAAGTGTTTGGATGTGATACATTCATAATTTAGGATATAGGAACTTGGTATAGAATTATACATGGGACTATAGACAGACATTTGATTTGCCACATTTATAGACAAATATAACATACTTGAAACATTGTTATACACTGTTAGGTCCATAAATAGTTTGTAAAGAGCTTTTATACATAGATAATTGGGTCACATCCTTAGCTGACTTATATCAGCATAGCTACAATGACATAGGAATAGCCATATTGACTTATGGCCAACAGTCTTTCCAGGCCCCTGGGCAAGGTGTGTGGGGGTGCCCAGCTCTGTGGTCATGGAAGGGGCAGGGCCTCAAGTGGAAGGGTGGAGCAGCCATACAGCACCTCAGTGGAAATGTAAAGGACCAGGAGGCCTGGGCTCTTTTGAATTGCAAGGCCCAGGGACAACCGCGTTTTTGCGTTCCCCCAACCTGCATCAGCAGCGCTGCTTCTAGGCACTTTAGTGCTGAATTGTTAAAATAGTTAACTAAGGATTAAAGCATGCACTGGATTGAATACATTATGTAGAGCCTTTCCAACCCACTTCAATTAAGTCATGTGGAATAGAGTCAAAAAAGGAGTCTAATCAAGTCTTCATACCCTGTTGACTCAGATGGGTTGCTATGAAAATTGTTAAAATAAGTCTCAGAAACCTAGTAAGAATGGTACATTTTACAGCAACAAAGCTATTAAAAGTTAAAATCCTATTGTTAATGGTCCCTTCTGAACCTTGGTAGAATGCTACATTTAGATTAGTGTATTTGTAAGAAATCATGTATCACATTGTTATATTAGCTTTAGTTTTAATTTGCAAATTTTATTGGAGCACATTAGTCCCATAACATCACTCTAAAATAAATGCTTGTGGATTTGTGAGGGTTTTTTAAATCTCTTAAATGTGGAGCTTATGATATTAGTTTGATGTTATTCATCAACAGTGAATCTGAATGGAATCCCTGATATTGCATGGCCATTCCAATGAGATAGTGTTGATGTAAGTGAAACATCAGATGCATCCCTTTAGGATAAAATTTGTTTCTTTTGGGTCCCAGGCTAATGACAATCCATAAGACATTCAAATATGCAATACGCTTTACCTTTGAACTAAGACTGTTTGGAAAAAATATATAGATGAAAATGAATCTACGGAAGGCCTTCCCCCACTTTTCTTTTAAACAAAAGTGAAATATGAATTTGAGGGGCACCAAACATGAGTTCCTCACAGAAGCGACGATGTCTCCCTTTACTCACCTGACAATGATGGCACTTGGTGCTTATGTCATACATGACAGGGGGCAGGGCCTCCTAAAAATGTTGAGTCCTGCCACTTGCAGGAGGAGCTGTTGCTCTGGAATGAAATACCTCAGAATGTGATTATGCTAATTGCAACTATACTGTATGCATTCAACCCCCATGAATTAATAAAATAGAACACCCAATTATGGGTTAATTTAAACAGGCAGGCTTTCTGCAGGCAAGGTCAAATACAAGCTACAGGTCTGCAGTTTCTGCTAATCAAAATGGGAATAAAAGAAACCTCAAACTGAAAGAGGAAAAAAAAACATGGATGGAGACCTTGAATTTGGGTAACATAGAAGCCTATTATGTTTAAGATAATTAGGAATGTTTTCTTAAGTATTTTTTTAATTAGGAAGGTGATGGCCCAGTACGGTCACTATGAGCTGTGTGTTTTCTAAAAGTCAGACTATGTTGGAGCAGTACTCTGAAGCTATCCTGAAAGACTTTCCTGACTCCATACTTCCCAGAGTCAGCCCTTTGCTGACTCACTGCTAATTACTCCAT
>JANRFK010006693.1:24169681-24181225 GCA_030068395.1 Apalone spinifera
TCTCAGCTTCTAGGTAATTATTTGGGATGTTGTAAACCTATTGCTTCTGTCTGTCTGTGCTTAAATCTAATATATTGTAGTTTTAGGTAAGAGAATGCTTGCATTTACCTGTCATTGGTCAGCTGTGCTGTGTTCCCACTGATTTATTCCTGACACTGTCTCCAGTTAAATTACCACTGTTTTGGCTTTTGAAAAACCCTGGGTAACAGAACAAGGCCATTTCCCATGGTTCTTAGGACATTTGCACTCCTTTCCCTCCTTCCAAAGAAAGGGTTGTTATCCCTGCTGCGTTGTGGTGGCTTCCTCCCTTTCCACTACTGCTCCCTGGTCTGAAAGTGGAAGCAGCAGAGGAAGCAATACTACTATCTGAGACAACAGTAGCTGGACTCATGGAGGAGGGAAAACATCATGTGGCTGATCTCCAATTCCTCTCCACAGCAGCCAGACCATGTGGCTATGCTGCATAAATGGCAAGAAGGGATCTTGTGGTAGCTAGTGAGCAAAAGGAATATGTATCTTCTTTCCTCTCTACATGTGAGTGTACATATAATTCCCCCACCCCTTTGTTTACTCCAGTAGGGATCGGCTTTCTCTTCACTTACCATGTTATCCTAACAATTGCGAAGCTTCATATAGCAAAGACTTCATTTACTAGAGAAGATGATCATTAACAAAAGGCACTTTTGGCTCTGTTTTCAACTAACTAGTCACTCAAGAATTCAGCAGCTGTTTCTGCCTTTCAGAATGTCAAGCACTTCATGAGCTGATTTCCTTTCCTCCAGGAAGCTATCCAAGAGGCATACTTTCCCGACGCAGTGACAGGCACAATAGGCTAACCTACCCTGAAGCCCCACTATTTGAACTGCCATCTTGTTCTCAGGAGCTTGCAGAGACAATTATATTTTCTCATGTGGATCTTAGAAGAAATGCACACAGGCTGTAATTTCAACATGAAAAAAAGAGTCTCTCTCACATAGATTATCATCAGCGGCGCATGAGAGACTCATTTGAAATTCTCCCATAATTGTAAAGGGCCCCTTGAGAAGAACAAATAAGCCCTGCCATGTTTCCTAATCTCACTACACTAGTTGTACAGAGCAATGTTCACTCCTAATGATGACACAAAAGCTTCTGTAAGCTTTTCTTTTGTGACTCTGCTGCTTAAATCAGCTATTATTCAGTTATTCCGTCCTAACGGTGGAGAATCATTTTTGTGCTTTTCATTCTTCCTCCCAGAGGGCAACAGATGTAATAACTTATTCCCTGACTGGCACATTAAGGCTTGAAAAATTAATGCAGTGCTGCTGAGATTTCCACTTTCAATGGAACTCAGACTGCCAAGCTTTGAATTTCAGTGAGAAAATATTAAGTAATAAAAAGCTTATTTTAAATTTGTTAATGTACTTGTCTAGTTTAATGCCTTTCTGAGTTTTCTGCAAAATAAGAATTCCAGTAAGTAATCTTCCTTAATTTCTTTTCTTTGCCTGCTTCTCCTGTGTAGTCTGAATTTGGTTCATACTCCTATATCACCACAATCTTCTAGTGCTAAAAATCTAAACACCGTTATCAACTCTATGTTGTTCTATTGTCCCCCACCCTATCAGAATGTAAAAGCAAATTCATTCCAACATACCAGCATTCATATCATTGTTAGGTTTGAAAAATCACACCCTCTGGTAAGCAGTTTACCCAGCAGCACCGGCACTCCACAAAGGGCAAGTCTGATGTTTGACACTTAATACTCAAGTCTGTCCCTTCACCCAACAATATCGTCCCCATTTGAGTAAGTTTTACATGGTGTGGAGGTATTCCATTCACATTTTATTGGTTTTGATCAAATCAGTCATATTGAAGGAGCATAGGACACAAACAATACAGTTGCTGTCATGGGGAACTGAGCCACAGAGGGTGTATTCTACACTGCAATTAAACACTCATGGCTGGCCTGTCAGCTAATGTGGACTCTGGGGCTATGGGGCAGTTTAACTGGGGTGTAGACATTCAGATCCCGAGGTCCCGGGCACCAGCTGTCTATAAATATCTGCATGGTTGCCCCAGTAAAACAGTCCCATAGGCTGAGCTTCAGGAGCCTGAAAGAGCTGCTACAGGCCAGCCGTAGGCATTGCACTGCAGTGTGGGCATATTCAGGGCCATAGTTACAAAGGAACTTAGGTGCCTAGAAAATGACTGGGATTCATAAAGCTGGAAATAGGGGCTCAGACTTTTTGCACAATCAATGGAGGGAGATGGGCACCTGACAATTGGATTCACAAAAGCCAGTACGCTAGGCAGCTCCATGCCTAAGCTAGCCAATGGGAGATGCTGAGGAAAGGTGTGTGTGATGACCCACCACTTTCAAGGAGTTTAGCACAAGGAGTTTAAATCTAGACTGGGGGGAAGCAGCACTTTTTGCTTGGGGTTCCCACCTTCACACCTTCTTCTGGAGTTAAATTCCAATGCTATTTTTGTAAGAAGCCAGAGGAGGGGAAGGAGACATTCCCCCATAACTTTTACCCCAGTGAAATTTAGGATACCCCTGGCTGAAGTCTCCCACATGCCTCGGTGGGGAAAGGGATTTGAGGAAGGATCTGATGGCTCTCAGGTGAAGTGTCCTAATCCCAGAGCTATGGGGTATTCTGAGATGGGGCTCCCTCAGTCGCTCCTGTTGAAGCTGTTTCTCTGTGTTAAATGATGAGTCACTGGGGCAAGAAAAGAGCACAAGCAATGTCCCGTCCCCCAGCTCCAATTACTTTCATTTACTTTCATCTGATGTGAGTGCCTTACGCACTGGACTAAAGGTTATGAGGGAGTTCCTCCTCCTTCCCTTCTGTCTGTTTTGGGTGTGCTCACAGGAACCCAAACCACTAGTTAATTCAGATCAGGCCCTGAAAATCAGTTAGATAGAACATGACTTATTTTCTCCTGTTTGTGCATCACTCTCGGACTTTGGTATCTGGACCTGGAGATTGATGTTATAGAGTATAAGACAGAGGCAGAAAAACCAGCATCTAGCAGTCATTCACTCCAGATACTTAGCTGCCAAACAACTTCAGGTGCCTTGCAGTGTTTGGTGACAACTGAGGAAGGGTTTTGGGAATAGCAATTGTCCTTATTCTATGATTTAGGTACCTGGAGCGGTAGTTAGATCCTAAATTCCTTTGTGAAGCTAGCCTGTTCAGGTTCAATTTAGATTACTAGTGAGACTTCACATAATGCAGGCTAAGAATACTTGTTTATGAAAAAGAGACAAATAAAATTCCATTCTCATGCCTTATTACCCATGGAATTCTTTTTGTAACGTCTTAATGTATATAACTGCTAAGCTTAACACAGGTGTCAAAAAGTAATTATCTCACCAAGCACAGAAGACACCTGTCATGACAAGTATTCCCTTTCTAGGCTTCCTCAACATTTAGACCCATTTTCTAGGGGTCTAAGGGTCAGAGCAAGAGGTCACAATCTACCTATCAACAACACATTAACATTTAGCCTGATAACAAAGGGTTATAGATACAGACTCTTATGGGACTTTGGTTCATCTGCTAGAGCCAGGGAACTGAACCTTGGACTTCTAATTCCTTGTATATCCCTCAATCATTGGACAACCCTTCCTTTCTGGGATACCTATGCTCACATTAGTGTTCTGTCATCTATAGGTTGAAACTCTCTTAACTGGGATTCTCTGGTCTGGCAACATCCATAGTCCGGCATGGATGTTGCAAGACCAGAGAGTCCCGGTGGAGGGCCAGTGGCAAGGATCCATGCAGGACTGGCAGGGCAGTGAGCTGTCTACAGGGAGCTGATGGCAGGGACACCAAGCGTGGCAGCATGTCTGCCCAGCAGGGTTGGGAGATCAGGCATGAGGCTGTCAGGCAGGGCTGGGAGCCACGGTAGGTTGGTGGAGTAGCTATCTACAGTGTGTGGCTGCCTGGCAGGTCCCGGATCCTCAGTGCAAAGTGTGCAGCTGCCCCACAGGTCCTGGAGCCCCAGCGTGGTGCTTGCAGCTGCCTGGTGGGTCCCAGAGCCACAGCAGCAATGTCTGCCCAGCGGGTTGACAGGGCAGCAGGGCCAGCAGGAGGTGAGGTGTCAGCAGGGAGGCCAGTGGCCAGGCGGTCCAGAAATGACCTCCTCTGGTCCAGCAAAATCCCTCAGCGAGACCAGTCAGATCCTGAGGGTGCCGTACCAGGGAGGTCCAACCTGTACTATATATGTGAGAAAATTTGAGGAAGTGGGTCTGGCCCACGAAAACTCATCACCTAATACCATCTTGTTAGTCTTTAAAGTGCTACATAGTCCTGCATTTTGTTCCTTTTAAACAGTAAGAGCTAGAACCACCAAATCTGGTATGCAGCAAAGCAAGGTAACGGTTTGATTGTGCAAAGAAAATGGGATGTGCCTGGAATGGGGTTCTCATAAAACCATACAGACAAGAGACAGAATCAACAAGAAGGTGAAAGGGGCTGGCTAAGGGTGCTCCCCCCTCCTGATCTGGGACAGCCCCAGGTCCAAGCCTCCTACCCTCCATGCACCCTTTAGGAAGGGGAGGCTCAAGTCCTCCCTCCACCCTTGATATGTACAGGTACATTGCTGGCAGTTCCCCTTCATGAGTGAATGAGGAGAAAGTTCACAGTTTGCTGCATTCCCCACTCTGGCTGAGGAAAGCAGGGAGCAGATGAGCTGTGCACTTTGCTCTCACTCTCTGATGGACAGGAAAGGGAAGAGTAAGCAGCTCTGGTATGAATTTTGGGAGGGATGAACTTCGACCCCTTCCCCCGCCTACACCCTTCCACACATGCGTGCACACACAGACACAGAGTCTCCTGCTCAGAGCCCCTCATTGCCCCCCAATCCTGACTCCTGCAGCCCTACACCCTAAGCCACCTGCCATGAGTCCCTCCTTGAGAAAAGTACAGTTCCAGTGACAAGAAGAATGGTTGAGTAAGGTGGAAGGAATTAACCCAGTTTTGGCCATTAGTTGGGGTTATAGAGATCTGGGGAGGGCGGGAAGCAGCAAGGCCAGAAATATGTACTATTCCGCCTATGAAAATAAAGAAGAATTTTTATCAAACTATAAAGTTAACATGTATCCCTATGCAAAATTCATTTGTGTATTATTCAGTTTGGCCCACCTCCAAAAGGAAAAATACATTTTAAGTATGTTGGTTCAAAAATTATTAGAAACTAAAGAAACCCCCTGCCACTCTCACTCTATAGCATTTCCTGGCTGAATATCGGAGCTTGGCTTCCCGAGCTTCTGCTCCGTGTGTGCTCCATCTGTGGGCCTGGGAGCAGCCACTTCCCACACATAAGGTCAGCTTGTCCTCTTACACCTGCATGTGGCTACTTATCACTTTCCTCCGCCTCTAAAAATTCTTGAGTAATTTTTCCATTGTCATGTAGGCAACTGGTGCTCTCCCAGAGAGTGCTGAATGTGGACTGTAGAATTGCTATTTCTACTTCCTGGCAATAACCACCCCTTTATTCCGTGGGAGAAGGATCTCAATTTCCTTAAAAGCTGATTTTGCTATATCAGCTTCGCTCGTCTCAAAAAGAGTTCAAGTCAGAGTTTGAACCAGTAGCATCAAAGACACCCTCCTGTTCAGACAAAGCCCCAGCAATCAGGCAGTAAGAAGCAGGATGGTTTCTAACAAGGAAAGCCATTCCTCAGAGTTAGAACATGACTGAATAAGAGTATCCTCTCACTTGTCAAACAGCTGCAGAGGTGTAGTCAAGTGAGGTGTTAGCAAATGACTGCATAAGCATGTGACATTACCTGTAGTTATTCACATGAACAGCTTCATTGTAGCTTTGTAAATAGCTTAATGCAGGCACATGTTGCTGTATATTTACATAGAAATGTAGGGGAGAAAATGTTGCTTCAAACTATTTTAAGGACATATTGTCACTTTAGCAAAACTGATAGTGGGAAGCTGTTATTTTTGGATCATATGCTTGGATCATGGGACTAGCTATTGGAAAACGTTGTGTAAATATTCTTAATTATGTAAAAAGTACCAAATTATGAAAGTGGGTAATGTACAAAAACAGATAGAAAGAGTTTTGAAGAACTCATTATATAGTTTTCTTCTTAAAATACTGGGCCACTTTGAGCACAAACTGCCCGTCACTCAAGGAAATTGTACTCCTTAAGATGGCAGAAAGCTGGTATTTTTAAAACAGCCCAACACTGAAAGATGAGTGTTGATAGTTTAGCAGGCTTTGAAAAGCCCAGCATGAAACATGAGCTACAGGACCCATTCCTGTTCCTATTGACATGGCTGAGTGCACGCAGGAGACCACAGTATAAAAGCTCTGCCAAATGTCATGCTAGGTGCTGTTAGCCCACATGGGCTAATCTGTCGATCACTCCTTCAGACACTGAGACTCAGGTTTTTAAAGGTATTTAGATGTCACTTTGGTCAGTGTTGCAATGTCCAAGTGCAACACTTCAAAACTGTGGCACTTAGGGCTAGAGTCACAAGAGTGATTAGAGTCCTATGTCCCCCTTTAGGCACCATTGGCATTTTCAAAACCACAAGTCAGCTGCCACCTAATTCACAGACACCTATATTTCCAATAGTAAAGTCCCCTAGATACCTAAGTGTTTGCTGGCAGGCACATGCTAACCTGCCTAATCCTTGAAACTGACAAACTGTTTGGTGTCTGGTTCCTGCCTAACCCCCAGTGGAAATCACAAACAAGGTGTTCCCCTGCCTCTCTGACTCTCTTAGCATTCCTCTTGGGCATACTCTAAGCCCACTTAGCTTTAACAAAAGATGGTGAGAGTCCTATTACACGGGCTCCTGATTTTGGAGCAAGTTGTCTCCCACATGTCCAGAGCGTGCCATAACCACTGAGCAGTGGGTATTCTGGCATAGGACTTGCTCTGTCTCACTTGTTGAAGCTATTGAATTTACCACCTCCTGCTTCATTTTTCTTAAGAAAGGGCTAAACTGGTGTAGTCATCCTACTCCAAGAGACAATTTGCAGCTGAATCCTAGGTGAAAAGGGATGCCTCCCAGCACAGAATCAGTGCCTAACTTACTCTGAAGGGGAGGGCTTATACTCCTATTGGGTAGCTTAGGCTGCCCACTCAGGCTACGTCTAGACTGGCATGATTTTCTGGAAATGCTTTTAACGGAAAAGTTTTCCGTTAAAAGCATTTTTGGAAAAAGAGCGTTTAGATTGGCACGGACACTTTTCCGCAAAAGCACTATTTAGTGAAATCTAGACGCGCTTTTGCGCAAAAAAGCCCCAATCGCTATTTTTGCGATCGGGGCTTTTTTGCGGAAAAGAAATGTCTGCTGTCTACACTGGCCCTTTTGCGCAAAAGGGACTGCGCAAAAGGGACTTTTGCCTGAACGGGAGCAGCATAGTTTTTCCGCAAAAGCACTGACAATCTTACATCAGATCGTCAGTGCTTTTGCGGAAATTCATGCGGCCAGTGTAGACAGCTGGCAAGTTTTTGCGGCAAAGCAGATGATTTTCCGCAAAACCTGGCCAGTCTAGACGCAGTCAGTGTATTGGCTTCTCACTTTTTAGGCAGCTAACTCTCTCCATGAATTGTGTGGGGAGCCTGGGCACCTAACTTGGGATTATGATTCTACTAGGCAATAGGGCACTACTCAGCACTGCACCACCCATGATCTCTGTCACGTTATTGGATTTTAAAGAGAGCAAACAGATCACTGTCCAGTCCATCACAACTTCCTTGCGAATTTACCCCTTAAAAGCCTCAGTGTTATTTGAAGCCCATAGGACTTGGTCTTCTAAGGCCCCTTTTAATAGGGAGACTTGGATGTTTAAATCACTTAGGCCCAGATTTTTAGTTACTTAGGTGTTGCTATTCTTAGTGTTGCAATGCCCAGGTCTGCCAATGGAGGGAGGGCAAAGGAAACAGTTGCCCCATGGTCTGGTGATTCTAAGGAGCCTGGAGTTCTGGCTACTCCTGCTGCTGAAGTGGCTGTGGTGGCAGGTGGTGCCCCAGGCTCCTCTGAATCCTTGCTGGAGCATGACGCTGGGCACTCCACAGTGCCACATGCTCCATAGGGCTCTGAGTGCCAGTGAGGGCTCCAATGCTGTGGTCCAGGCAGTGCGGAGGCCTAGCTTACCCACCCCCGGCCTTTCTGCTTGAGGCCCCACTCCTCCCCCATGCCTGAAGTCAGAACCTCCTCCTGCACACTAACTCCCTCCCAGACCTCACACCCCTGTCCCATGTGAGAACCCCCACTCACATCCAAACTACCTCTCTGACCCCACACTGCAAACCCCATGGCCTAGAAAATACTCCTGTACCCTAAACAGCTCATCCTCTTCCTCGCCCTCCCAGCCAGAGGTCACATCCCCTTTTGGATCTCAAGCCCCACCCCACTCCTGAGCCTGCTCCCATATTCCTAATACCTTGGTCCTAGCCTAAAGCACTCTCCTGAATCCCAAATTCTTTATCTCAGCCCCACCCCAGAGCCCACACCCCCAGGTGAGCCCCTTGCCCCTTTCCACGCTCCAAAATCCTACCCCAGGCTAGAGCCCCTCTCCCACCCAAACCACTCATTTCTGGCCCCACCCAAGAGCCTAAACCCCCCCAGCCAGATCTCTCACCCTCTCCGCATCTTAACCCCCCCTTCCTAAGCCAGTGAAAGTGAGCAAGAGTGGGGGAGAGTGAGTGATGGAGGGAGAGGCACTGGAGTAACTGAGGGGCTGGACCTTGCGGCAGGGAATGGGGCAGGGCAAAAGTGTTCAGTTTTGTGCGATTGGAAACCTGGCATCCCTGCTTTAGGCACTTGGGGGTCTAAATTCCTTTGAAAATGAGATTGAGGAGCCTTATTTAGTTGGGCATTGCAGTGTTGAATGCAGCAACCCCTAACATCCTTTATAAATCTTCACCTATGGGTCCCATCTCACTACCATTAACGTCAGGGGTAAATCTCAAAAGGAGCATTGGACCATTCAGAGGAGGGGTGGTCTGACTGCATTATACCCTACTGAGACTTCTGGAGCCTACAGTATTTCCTGGATGACATTTCTTGAGGAAAGCTTCCCATAATTATAAGAAGGTACATTGATATTCATGTGGATTTACAAGCATCAACCAAAAGCTCCAGGCAAATATAAATTCATTGAATCACAATATTATTGATTAATGCACTCACAGAGACCTCAACGCTATCTCTGGAACAGAAGCTGGAGCCACTCCTAACGAGCCATAAAGCAAAACCCTAGATAGTCCTCTAAGGTTTGGAATAATCTTTATTGTAGAACATGTCTACACTCTATAGGACTAGCTGGGGCTGCAGTCACCAATGATACAGCAGAGCTGAAGGGCCCTCACCAAAAATATCCTGTAACCTTTCACAGGTTTTCAGTTCAACAGGACTTTATATAAGGAGAAGAGGCAATTTGTATGAGCAGTGTCCTGCCAATTTTCAGTATAGGAGTGTCCAGGAAACCACGAGAACAGCCACACTCAAACTACGGTATGTGTTCCATTGGTCAGATGTAGGCAGCCATCAGGTTTACATAGGTTGGTTTAAAATAGTGTCTGCATAACAATCCATTATAACTCCAATGGTCAAAACTATGAAAAAAGTTGAGATAGGCTAACCCATTTGTATTACAGATTGATGGAGCTGGTATCCATTTTTTCCCTTTTCTGTGTGTGATGAGACTCTCTACCTCACATATTTTATCTTGAGGCCAAAACCAACTCATACCAAAATAAAAAAAAATTCTTTGACTTGAGTGGGATTTGGATTTGGCCCTGGAGAGCTTTCCCATTGTTTGAAATGGAGCTTTGGATTTGCAATTTCTAGCTAAGCTCTATTGCGGAGTAGTCTTGTCAGAGATGACTTTATCTTCAGTCAGTTGTTTTGCTACAGATTGCTGTAATTTGTGATTGGTGAGGCTTATAACAACGTTCATTCGGTCTTTCATTGTTAGCGGTTCTGTATTTTTATTAAGTCCAACAATAAAGATACAAAAGATTAAAGCAGCATAAAATTGTTAATATGATGGTAAGCAATTTAAATCATTTTTCCAGAACTAACACAAGGATTAAGATAATCTGTATAGCACATTCTGCACCTTTTTTGACTGATACAAACTAGTCTAAGGATTTATGCCCGAATTTTCTAATTTAAGTGCCTAAAATTAGGCCCATCATCCATAGTGAGGCCCCCAAATGAATAGCCTGGTTTTCAGAGACCCTGCAGGCTATACTGCATATGATTAAATCCAGTTTAAGCAGAGGAAATGCAATGGACCTGATTTTTCACTGTCTATTGCCTTTAGCAGTAATTTACACTTGTGCAAAACGGTTGTAAAATGTGGCCATTCTGATCTGATCTCATTCTGCACTTACTTTAAGTGTAAATGGCCATACAAAGTACAAGCCCATGGAGAATCAGGCCCTTTTCCTCTTGAAAAAAAAAGTCTCTGGCATTACTTTTTTATCCCCCATGTAATGCAACATTTATTAAGTTTGTTCTACTTGTTTATAAATTATCTATTTGGACTCTAATTTAACACTTTTTTGACTGGCTTCCAAAATTAAGTTGTTCATGCCTTGGATTTAAAATAGCTGTTTACAGCTTCAGCAAATCGATGCATCCCTTGAAGACCGATGGAAATACCATCAAAAGGAAAGTGGTCTGTTTGGGTATTTAATTTCAGCCTGTGAATTAATTCTGAACTAGGATGCATCAAAACAGCTTCATTGCAGTCCCTTCCCTTGAGGTCCCTTCCAAAGTTTTGATTCTGTGATTGAAAAGTCACTAAAAAAAACCCATGTAATAACAGTGAAAATGCCTGGATAAAGAGCCAATAATACATAAGTATGATGGGAGGAAGACAGAGACTATAAATGAAATTGTTTGTTAGTAACAGGTACCCCTGAAAGGAATATAAACTCTTGTTGCAGTTCCAGGGAGATTTCTACAGAATGTGCAAAGTTTTATTAAATTCTTATAATTGAAAAAGAACATTTGTTTGTAGAGATTGATTTTGAAGAACAAAGAGAGTATTGGATTCCAAAGTACCAAATTTCTCTTCCTATTTCTCCAACAGGGAGGTCTTGAAACTTCCTGCACAATCACGCAGAAGGCTCTCAGAACACTGATGGCGGGAAAAGATCTAAATGAGTACAAGCAAACCATGTGTAAAACTATTTCACACACAGTTTAGTCACCAGCTAAAGATCAGCAGGCACTCTGCACGCCATTGATATGAAGCTAAATGTCATAATGCCCCCAAAGGATTTTCAATTTCTTTCTCTCTTTTTTCTTTTAATTGACACTGCTTTAAATAGATGGAAATTCTTCTGTTAGTAACAGGAAGCTGTGGAAAATAAGCCAACTAGAACTTTCAAGTGTGCTAACTTCAATCTTCTTTCATAACCTGCCCTATAATGTGTGCTGAAAATCAAAGCAACATGCTTCTCCTCTCACCTTTCAGGCACAATCTCTTTGGACACCTGTTTTTTGAAGTTCATTTGGGTCTCCAAGGCTACGTCTACACAGGCACCCTTTTCCGGAAAAGGGATGCAAATGA
>JANRFK010006693.1:24181325-24198974 GCA_030068395.1 Apalone spinifera
TTTGCATCCCTTTTCCGGAAAAGGGTGCCTGTGTAGACGTAGCCCAAATGTAATTCCTAATAAATTACATCCCAATCTATCTCCCATTTGCTAGTTTGGACCTGTTGCGGGGTCATCCTCTCACACACATACACCCTCAGGGGGGTAGACAGTTCTATGGGCTCTTGAAATTATGCCCCAACCTGGTGCTTTCAGCAATTTCTCTCCAGGCCTAACCCTCTGGTCCTGTCATTGGGGCTTACTCTCAAAGTCAGTTTTCAAAACCTCTTTCTCTGGGGCCATGCGGCCTAGGGATGTAAGCAACTAGTCAACTATCCGATAAGCATAACTTGACTCGTTGCTCCCCCCCACCCTTTCTGCAGCCATCAGGAATAGCAAGGGGTGGGGAGAAGGAGCCAGTGCTGGGGGAGCTGGCTTAAAAGCCAGTTCTCCCCAGCACTGTCTCTGCAGGAGACAGGTGAGGCAAAGGTGTAGTGGGGGAAGCCAGGTATGAGCCAAAAATCAGCTGTCTTGGTTCACGCCTAGTCCCCTGCACTGTGCTTCAGCCTTTTAAATGTATTAATATCCTGGTGGCTCTTAATACATTTAAAAGGCAGAGCTGCAATGGGGTTAGCTCCTGGGGCTGGGAGTTAACCCCTCTGTGGCTCTGCAATTTCCCCCCTTATCCACTAGTGGATGGAAATTCAATCGACTGGTTGATTAAACGCAATTTAACATCCTTAGTGCAGCCTAGCAGACGAGTCACTAATATACATCATTCTCAATGGGACAGTATAGCCTAGCAGCCACAGTCACTAATAAATGCCCTTCTCACTGGGCAGTGTGGCCTAATAGCCAGAGTCACTAAAAAACGCTTTCACTGAGGCAGAGCGGACTAGCAGCTGGTGTCATTAAAATGGCAGGAGTAGGCCCCACAGGTTTGGGGATCGAGGCAGAGGTTTACGGGGACTCAGGTCCTTTCTACTCCACCAGATCCCAGCCTAGGGCCCTGGCAGAAGTGGCACAGGCCTCTGCTTGCTCAGCAGGGAATCCCACCACAACACAATGAGCTCCTCAGGAAACAATCTCCCACCCTGGGCTACTTCCTACTATTCTCCACTGGATTCTCTTCAGGGTCCTTCCCCTCCAGATCCAATGTTTCGCTGGCTGGTTTCCAGATCTGGTCCCTCTAGCAGTTTGCCTGCAGGCACTCTAGCCAGGCCTCCTTCCTCCTGCACAACCAGCCCAGACTGAGCCGCTCTCCAGGCTTTTATACCTGGGCTGCAGTCTGAGCATGCCCACCAGGGCTGTGGGGGCAGGGCTTCTTCAGCCAGGCAAGCCTGGTGGGGCTCAGCTTTTCCAGTGTGGGGCTGGTACACCATGTCACACAGATGCTCCTCCTTAAGAGGGGACACCCCTTCACCATCCTCCCCATCCCGTGAAAAGAAATTGGCATTAACATGGGCCTTCCCTGGCTGGTGTGCCACCTGAAAAACATAGGGCTGGAGTGAAAGGTACCATAAGAACATAACATAAGAACATACGAATGGCCATACTGGGTCAGACCAAAAGTCCATCCAGCCCAGTATCCTGTCTGCCAACAGTGGCCAATGCCAGGTATCCCAGAGGGAGTGAACTGAACAGATAATGATCAAGAGATCTATCTCCTGCCATCCATCTCCACCCTCTGACACACAGAATGTAGGGACACCATTCCTTACCCATACTGGCTAATAGCCATTAATTGACTTAACCTCCATGAATTTATCTAGTTCTCTTTTAAACCCTGTTAGAGTCCTAGCCTTCACAACCTCCTCAGGCAAGGAGTTCCACAGGTTGACTATGCGCTGTGTGAAGAAGAACTTCCTTTTATTTGTTTTAAACCTGCTGCCCATTAATTTCACTTGGTGGCCCCTAGTTCTTATATATTATGGGAACAAGTAAATAACTTTTCCTTATTCACTTTCTCCATTCCACTCATGATTTTATATATCTCTATCATATCCCCCCTTAGTCTCCCCTTTTCCAAGCTGAAAAGTCCTAGTCTCTTTAATCTCTCCTCATATGGGACCCGTTCCAAACCCCTAATCATTTTAGTTTCCCTTTTCTGAATCTTTTCTAATGTCAGTATATCTTTTTTTGAGATGAGGAGACCTCATATATACTCAGTATTCAAGATGTGGGCGTACCATCGATTTATATAAGGGCAATAAGATATTCTCTGTCTTATTCTCTATCCCTTTTTAAATGATTCTTAATGTCCTGTTTGCTTTTTTGACCGCCACAGCACACTGTGTGGACATCTTCAGATAACTCAACCATCGCATGATTTGCGCATTGGTGTCTTTCATGGTATAGAGCCATCTTAACGGTGCATGGTCTGTGACCAGCATGAATTGGCTCCCTAAAAGTCAACACCTCAGGGCCTCCACAGCCCATTTCATTGTGAGATCCTCTTTTTCTATTGTGGAGTACTACATCTCTCACGAGAACAGCTTACATCTCAGATACAGAATAGGTGTTCTTTCCCTCCTACCTCTTGGGATAACACTGCTCCTAGACTGATTCCTGAGGCGTCTGTCTAAAAAAATATGGGTTGTTGACGTCAGGATGTATGAGCACCAGTTCTCGGGTCAGCCGCTCCCGCAAGATCTGGAAGGCAACTTCACAGTCCTTTGACCATTCAGTGCGCTGAGACTGGGGGTTCTTCATGAGGTCTGTAAAAGGGACAGCTAGGGTGGCAGTTTGGTATAATCTGCTAGTAATACCCCTGTAGGCCTAAGAACTTCTGCATTTCCCTCTTTGTGTTTGGAATGGGGTAGTCCCGCAGCACTTGTACTTTGTCTAACAGTGGTTGTAGCTGTCCTCTGCTGACTGTGTAGCCCAAATGGCATTTGATCAGATTCATGGTGAGGCCTGCCTCTGCTTGCAGAACTTGGGTTAGATACTGTAAGGGTTCTATCCAGCTATCACTATAGGCCATGATGATGTCACTGTAGTCTGCAGCATATGCATTGTGGGGACCCAGAACTTTGTTCATAAGCCACTGTTGGTGGTCACGGCCCATGCAAGCCGAAAAGCATTGTGATAACCTGAAACAGCCCAAAGGGGGTTGGGAACGCCATCTTCTCCTTTGAGGCTAGTGTTAGTGGGATCTGCTTTTGGCAAGGTCGAGGGTGGATATGAACTTTGCGTGGTCCAACCGCTCAGGCAGCTCATCAACATGAGGCACTGGGTATACATCAAATCATGATATGGCATTCATTTTCCTGAAGTTCATGGAGAACCTGACCACCCCATCGGGTTTGGGCACTAATACTACTGGGCTCTTCCACTGGCTCCTGGACTTCTCCACTATGCCTAGGGCTAGCATCTAGTTCAGCTGCTTTCTTACATGTGTCCCTCATCTTTCTGGAGAGCAAGCAATGGCTGTCTCTCACATTCTATCTGGTGGCTCATCAAGCTTGTTTTCCCTGGCTTAGCTGACAGAATGTGCAAAAAGTTGTTTAGTAGCCAATGCAGTTGTTCTTATTGTCCAGCTCTGGAGTTCCCTCTGCTAAAGGTCCCCATTCTGGCTCTGTAGGGTACAACACAATCATCAGGGTCTTCCGCTCCTTCCAGGCCTTAAGGAGATTCACATGATAAATTTGGGTCTCTCTCTGATATCCTGGCAGCCGCACCTCATAATCAATGGGCCCCACCTAGCAAGTCACCTTGAATGGTCCCTGCCACTTTGCTAGCAGTTTTGACTTGGAAGAGGGCAGTAGCAAACCCACTGCAGTAACAGTAGACCCTATTGCAGTAACAGTAATACACCTTTTGGCAGGACCTGCAGGAATTGCTCTAGGGCAGTGGTCCCCAACACAGTGCCCGTGAGTGCCATGGCGCCCACCGGGGCATTTATGTGCGCCCACCAAGTGCTCGAGACCGGCCCCGCCCCGGGCTCTCGGCGCATGCGCGGCGCCAGCCCCAGGCGCATGGGGAGCGCTGGCCCCGGGCATGTGGCGAATGGACAGCCCCACCCCCGGGCATGCAGCAAATGGGCAACCCGGGCGCACGACGCACGGCTATGGGGGGCACCGGCCCCGGGCACGTGGCGAATGTGCGGCCCCGCTCCCGGGTGCGTGGCAAATGTGCGGCCCTGCGCCTGGGCACGTGGCACATGGGGGGTGCCGGTCCTGGGCGCCTGGCACATGAGCGGCCCTGCCCCCGGGCACCTGGCAGCTCCAAAAGGTTGGGGTCCACTGCTCTAGGGCCTCCTCCTCTGCTATTCGAGCCCCCATCCGCTGCTCGGGCTCCAACCACCACCAACAAAAATCTCAGCTCCACTGTGCCTACTGCCCACGGCATGTCCCCTGGTAGAAACCTTTCCTAGTGCAAACATTGGTGGTACTTCTCTGGGCTCACACCAGCCTGGTCCAATATGGCCGCCTTCAGCTTGGGGTATTCTAGCACCTCTTGGGAGAGGGTCTAAGTTCCGAAAGGCCTTTTGGGCTACGCCTATCAAATAGGGGGAGAGGATGGTAGCCCAATGGTCAGCTGGCCACTGGGCAGCAGAGGTGACTGTCTTCAAGGCAATCAGCATGCCTCCAGATCATCACTGGGACTCATCTTGATCAGGCTTATGGGCATCTTCGACAGACCGCTTCCAGCTCCATCCTCTGCTGGGTTAGAGACAGGGGCCAATGCAGACCTCCACAGAGGTCTTATTGAACCAGTTGCTCCTGCTGGGTCTGTTATTGTGTGGCCAACTCCCATAGCAGCAGCTGCTGTTGTTCCTGCTGTTGGGATGACTGTATTTGTTGAGCGATTGTGTCTGTTGCTGCTGCTGCTGAGCAGGCTGATTCTCAATGAACCATTGAAAGAGCTTGCTAGGATCTGTTCTCTCTCCTTTATTTTTTGTCTAGTTCTTTCCCTTGATCGTTCTGTTGCTTGCTCACTTTTCTCCTTATGTCAGGGATGGGATCATGTTAAAATGCCCATATTCTCCATCATGTGTCGTGGGGTCGTCCACTCACACCCCCTCCCCAGAGGTAGAAGTTGAGTCCTAAGGGCTCTTGAAATTGCGCCTCAACCCGGTGGTCCAGCAAATTCTCTCCAGGCTTAAACCCTTGCCCTCTTGCTGGGGCCGTGTGGTCTAGCAGCCGGCGTCACTAATAGACACTCTTCTCACTGGGGCAGTGAGGCCTAGCGGCTGGAGTCACTAATACAATGGATGTAGGCCCCATGGTTTGGGGGATTGAGGCACAAGGGGGTAGGAGACTCAGACCTTCCCTAGTCCACTGGGTCCCAGCCTAGAGCCCTGGCAGCATTGGTGCTGGTCTCTGTGTGCTCAGCGGAGAATCCCACCGCACCACACTGAGTACCCTGGGAAACAATCTCCCGCCCTGGGCTACTTCCTACTATTCTCCACTGGATTCTCTCCAGGGTCCTCCCTCCAGATCCTCTGTAGCACAGATGTCTTGGTATCTGGCTTCCAGGTCTGGTCTCTCTGGTGGTTCATCTGCAGGAGCTCCAGCAGTACCGCCTTCCACCTCAGCAGCCAGCCCAGATGGAACCTCTCTCCAGGCTTTCACACCTGGGCTCAGTTTGAGCATGCCCAGCAGGGCTGCGGGGGTAGGGCTTCTTCAGCCAGGTAAGCCTGGTTAGGCTCAGTTTTCTGAGTGCGGGGCTGATACACCCTATACGAGGACCCTTTGGTCTTCCACAACCTTCCGGCTACTAGGCCACTGGCTTTTGTAAAGCTTCCTTCAGTTCAGTATATCCAGAGTGATAGTTGTGTCCCTTGTAAACAGAGCATCCTCCACCAGAATGTCACGTGCTCTGTTGTCCTGTCTCCCAGATTTAAGTGTGAGATGTGTCTGAGTAATGACTGCAGAAATGGCTTTTGAAATGAAAGTGGAAGAAGTAAAGGGCTCTAAAACATGGGCAAAATGGAATCAGCAAAAAGCAATTCCTTTGGGAGCCTGACACCACTTCAAGGACCAGTTCCTCAGCTGCTATAAATTGCTATGGCTTCAGTGAATAGAATGTAAATATCACCTGGACTATTTTATTTTCTTCTAAAATTGGTAGAGCAAATTAATTTGCACTTTGAACTGAAACTCATGGCGTCATGCTGGTTGACACTAGCTAAGGATCTGACACTATAGGCTTTTCAATAACAATTTAAAACTTTTTTGGTTCTGCCTAGGGATGATATTTGTGAAAACCTCTCCCACCATCAGAAGAACAGGGACTGGATAGGATAATCATGAAGACTTTGCTTATTTTTCATCTAAACCTAAAAGTCCCAGGAAAATAGAAGATACCACACAGCTCAACAAGCTTGTGTTCTATGCCACACAATTATCAGCAATATTTGTATAGCCACTCTGTTTATTCTCCAAATTAGAATGACTTTATCAGTCAGCAACTATGTAAAATAGACCACATAAACTATGTTCTAGTTTTTCCAATGCAAACAGTAGAAATGTTGGGAAGAATACCATCATGAGTATTATTTTGCTATCCATGTTTTAGAGGAGACTAACACAGCCTTTTGGAAACTGTTTTTGCATTCCACCAACTTGTTTATGCAAACATTTACAATGTATAGGGCATTAGGAAATAATTTACCTTTATTAGACTTTCTGTGAGGATGCTATAAATCACTGTTTTCCTTTGGAGAGCATTATTACAAGAGTGATTTAACTGAAGAAATTCCTCTTCGTGGCCCAGAGGAGTGAAAGGTTAATGGCATAATGAATTCCTATAAAACAAATAGTGGACTTTTACCAACCTTCAGCCAGCAGATGGTAAATTAGTAGGTAATAAATTGCATAAGTAATCTGCATTCACAGACCAATAAATAATATTCAGAGGCTAGTGTAGGTTGCTCTAGGTGACAGTGTATTAGTGTGACTGTGTAGCTCCACAGCACAATAGAAATGGTATAGAAAATATACTGAAATTTATATTGCAGGACCTTGGCTTTTAACATTGATATATACCAGATTTTACAGACAGACATCTCTAAATATGATAGCAGTGTTCATTAATTTTATGCTGAGGCAAATATATGCTCTTTTAACATATGGCATTTTCTCTGCTCTAATATTTCCATTGTTGGCATTTTACTCTGGTGTTGCAGTGAGTAGGGGAAAATATTAAAATTCAGCAGTGCTTACAAGGGAAAAAACAACTCAAAATAAGCCTGTCTCTTGCTGAGAAAGTTAAACTTATTAAGGTATTTTTATAAGCAGGGTTGCTAATTGCACATTGAATCTGCAAGAGCTACATTACTGAAAATGTGTTGATTCTTTCTAGCAATATGAAATCTTGTTTCCTTTCAATGTAATTAAATCAAAATACTAATTTTTTTAGAAAAATATCACTTTTTAGTAGCATTGTTTTCTTAGCCAGCGTGTAGTCAGCCTGTGGAACTCCTTGCCAGAGGAGGTTGTGAAGACTACGACTATAATAGAGTTTAAAGAGAAGCTAGATAATTTCATGGAGGTTAGGTCCATAAAAGGCTATTAGCCAGGGGATAAAATGGTGTCCTTGGCCTCTGTTTGTCAGAGGCTGGAGAAGGATGGCAGGAGACAAATCCCAATGATCAAGCGATCATTGTCTTCGGTCCACCCCTTCTGGGGCACCTGGTGCTGGCCACTGTCGGCAGACAGGATACTGGGCTAGATGGACCTTTGGTCTGACCCGGTACGGCCATTCTTATGTTCTTATGTTCTTATGTTATGTTCTTAAATTCACATAAAAAATCTTCAGTTTCCTTCTTGGTTTCTACTCTACAATATTTATAAGAAAGAGTACAAATGTAAAATAGGGGTTTTTTTTCCACTGAGGAAGTACAGAGAAGATCCTTGGGGAAATTTTTGTTGCTACTGCTGATACTTGTATAGCAGAAGTGGGAAATCTCCAGCCCATGGGCCCCATGTGGTTCATCAGGGTTAGCTGCAGGTGGGCTGCCAAAGGATCTGTTTACCTGAGCACCTCCAGGCACAGAGCCTTGCAGCTTCCAGTAGCTGTAGTTTGCTGTTCCTGGCCAATGGGAGCTGCAGGAAGTGAAGGCCCAGCCCACGCTGCTTCCTGCAGCTGCCATTGGCCAGGAACAGTGAACCACAACCATGGGAACTGTGAGCATCCATGTCTGCAGACATTCAAGTAAACAAACCGTCCGGCGGCCCACCAGTGGCTAACCCTGACGAACCGCAGGTGGCAGGCATGCCTTGCCTTTACTGAAGAGTGGTATATACCAGGATTACTGCAAGTCACTGAAAAGGCTGGTGAAATGAAAGCTGCTCCTGGAAGTATAAGAACATTGTTGTAAGTAAAAAAAAACAAAACAAAAAAACTTTAACAACAATGAATGGTCCTGTAGCACTTTAGAAACTAACCAAAAAATAAAGATAGTATCATGAGCTTTCGCTTCTGTCCAGAGGCAATAGGTAGCTGCTGGCAGTTAACTGGAGCTTTAGGATATGATTTTTATTCACATTCACTTGATTTTTAAAGGTATTTATATGTTGCACCACGCGGGCTTAGGAGCAGATCTTCAAAGGCATCTAAGTCCAACATGTAGGCACTCCTAGCATTCACATAACTTCTGTTCAGCTTCCACCAAACCCTGCATGTGCCTAATGTCCCTAAGTGCCTATGTTTCAACTATTAAATCCTGAGGTGCCTAAATTTCAGTGGCTGGGCATGCACAAAATTGCCCAAGTCCTGATACTCCCAGTAGCTTGGCATTCAACCCATACCTAAACCCAGTGGGATTAATGAAGCAGTATTCCTCATCTTCTTTACTCTCAAGGGCCATTGCCCTCCTCCTTGCTTTTTTTTTCTTTTCTGTCACCTAACCCCAGAAGAGGTCCATGGATGTGAATCCCTAGTGGAGAGCTATGTCCCTTTCAGCCTGGCATTCAGAGATGTTGGAACAATTTGCATAGCGAGGGTGCTGGGAGATAATTGAACAAAGCTGTATACCGTGTATGTGATAGAAACCACTTCAAGTTGGGGGTACGCCAGCACGTCCAGCAGCTCTCGTCCCAGCAGGTATGCTGAAGTTAGGTTCTTCACACCTTTGTGTGGGGCTTAGGCCATATAAATCTCATCATCTTTTTCTACTGGCTAATTTAGGCTGCTGCCCCTCCACTCCCCCAAGCATGAAACTCTTCCTTAGGTGCTTAACTCTCCCTGACATTCTGTAAAGTCTGGGTGCTTAAATCAGAGTTGTGGATTCCAGCAGACAGAAAGGCACTTTAAATCTAGGCATTACAATGTCTATGGCCCCCTGTGAATTCCATGGGAGTTCCATAAAATGTCACTGAAAGTCAAATACCTTTAAGAAGCTGAGCCCAAATGCTTCTGAAAATCTCATCCTCATCTCCCAAGTTGCAGAGCACTCCAGCCATGAGCCATCAAAGCGCTTGAGTTAAACTTGATGGGACAAACAGAAGAAAATATATTGGGTCTTTACACCAGTAGAGGAGCTGTCCATTCTTGGAGGCAACAATCCTGCACTGGCCAAAAGTATAATTGAGTTTAAAAAAAATTAGATAAATTGATATTAGCCAGAGATTCAACATCATGCTGCTAGTGTTCCTATCCTCTATTTGGCAGAAGCTGGGAGTGAACCATAACGGATGGATCACTTGATAATTGCCATGTTCTGTTTACTCCTTCTGAAGTGCCTGACACTGGCCACTGTCAGAAGACAGGAAACTGGGCTAGATGGACCATTGGTTTTACCCAGTATGGCCGTTCCTGTGCACTGGCTAATGATGGACTAGAATAGATTAGATGACCAAAGACTATTTTCCATCTCTAACGCTTATGATTCTATATTATAATAATATTATTTAGCCTTAAGTAGAATTGTATATATTCAGCATGCTGTGCCAACAATATTCACAATTAACTATCTATTATAATAAGAACAGGCTCACACCAGTTTTACATTTCTGTAACTCTACAGCAGCCTGTTTTGCCTTGGTTCAAATCAGATAAAAAAATCAGGCATAGGAGTAATTCCTGTTTTCAGCATTGCTGATGTAAAAAAGCTAAGAGAAAACACAGGAGCAATGTCTTATTTCACTTATGGGGTGGGGGGGGGGATACTTTTCTTGAACTGGCTGAATACTCCGACCCTGAAAATAGTGCATACTCTGTTGTGTTGTTGCTGAGAGTAAAGAGTTATTTTAGAAACAAGGAATGTCATTGTGTGTGTGTGTGTGTGTGTGTGTATGTATGTGTGTGTGTGTGTGTACGCTATATACTTCATTCTATGGCTCTTGTCTCATGAGCCAGGTAGGCCCATGCTTGCACTGGGCAAACGCACCAGATTTATGCCACCGTTGCTGGCAACATTCAAAAATCAAAATACTTGGAGGTGAGCAGGCCCTGCCAAAAGAGATATTTTACTGAGAGAAAGTCAGGAAGGAGACTCTTTTACACATTTCAGTCTGCACGGAGAACACCATTTAGCCCATGGTGTACAAATGTAGAGCAATTCAGTTTAAATATATGGGATGAGGTAGAAGAAGACTTATTAATGTGCAGGGGGATTGCAGAGAGTTTAAAAGTGGTGTGAGGGTGTGATTCCAAAAGCTGCAGTCATGAGTGCTAATCTTTCTGTTCCCTAATCATACAGCACAATGGTACAGATCTTAGAATGTATAGTGACATTTTAAGAGTACTTGAAGAGCCTCTACTCACCTCTTTAGAGAGATGCAGGCATAGCACACTGTGTCATAGCTTTTATTTGCTAACCAAAAGGAGCATTTAGGGGACTTGCTATATGTGTACTTAAATGAAATGATTCATAAAATTTGCTGTCCCTTCTGCTCTGCTTTGAAAATGTACCCCTCACTGTTTTGCTTCATACGAAGGTATCTGAATAGACTTCTGGGGTATGGCCTGGCTGGTTAATTTTTCATTTTGTTGCTGCCTGTGTGTCTGCTTTTCAGAGTGCATCCCAGGTGTGCATGTGTTTGTGTGAGTTTCGAGGCACGGGGAGCAAAACTCATGACATTCGTTTTTGGTTTAAAGATTCTTTCTCTTTTACCTGCCTAAAGCAAGGTTTCTCTCTGTTTTGATCTATGCAGTACAAATATGACTTTCTATAGTAACATTATATAATAATGTCACAAAAGCTTTCCAAGAAGAACAAAGCAGTGCAGATTTCATTAGGATTTTCCTAATGCAGAGAAGTTAATCAGCTCCAAAGTGGCATAAGAAGTGCAAATAATTAATGGTAATTATTAATACAGTGCTGTTTTAACAGCATATTCAGAGTACACTGTTTAATTGCTTGCAGTTGTAAAACTCTCATGACTGTAGAGCCTGGGCTCAAATGGAACATAACATCCTACTTCTTCCCTTGAGTTACAACTGCCTCCTTAAAGTAGATCACCTGTCATCTTCAATTAGACACAGAAACTCAGGACCTAGAACTGTTTTGAGACTCCTGCTTCCCCATCCCACATACTTGATGCTCACACATGGTCTCTTGGATGCCTATGATCATATCCAGCTGCTAGGCTGGCATTGTGCCTGCTCACACAGGACAGTGCCAGTTTCACTTGGGTGCCAAGCAAAATGAGCTTAGATGAGCAGTTTGCAAGCACCATCTCGTCTATAGGAAGTCCCTCTTCGGTGACAACCCTGACACACTGATGCCAAATGCCTCTTTATACTTGATCACATCTGTTACCACTACTGTGCCAAGTAAGGAATGCCTAAACAGAGGGGACAAGGAAGACAGGATTCCTGGGTAGTTCTGGCCGCCTAAAGACCAGCTGTGTTCATACATAAACCCATTAAGATGACAGAGGGTATCACTACTTCAGTTCAAAAAGAACACTAAAAGAGTCTGTTAAGGCAAGTTCACAACTTACGTCACCAGGAGACAAAGAAAAAAGGTCATGGAGCCAGAACATGGTTTTACCTGCACCCAAAAGGAGTGAAGAAGCACCTGCAGGCATGTCACCCCTGCGGATGCTCTCACTTTAGTTTATAGTGGGTAAAATTGGAGAAGTTCAGGGTGAGCTGAAGCTAACCCAAATCTTCCTTTCTGCATTCAAAAATGTACATAAAATCTAGGTTTTATAGTCTTGGACCCAATACAAATACCTGACCCTTCCTGCCGATCTGTGTGTATGTTTATACTCAGCATATCACTGTGTTGGCCAAGCTCATTACAAATCCTAACAGTATGTATGCTAAAGAAATCCCTACTCCAGAATTAATCAGAAAGCCTTCCTATCCTTTGAAATAATTGTTCCCTCTATGTCAAAACATTGCAGTCATGCAGAAGAGTGCTTCAAAGGCAATTGACATTGTCTCTGTAAATAACTTTTTCTATGATCCCCCTTTTCTCGGCCCTGTAGTCCTAACATGTTTCTAGTAACCTGCTATTAACCAATATACTCTTCTAAAAACATTTGGGATAGATCTTCAGCTGATGTAAATCAGTGTAGCTTTATTGCATATAATTTACCCTTATCATATGTGTACTCTGATCTCAAACCACTGGCTGATATTTTTGAAAGTCATGGAGAATTCCTAGCATGAGCTATCCTCAAAATCCTCATTGACATCCTGTGGTGGCCCAAGAGGTGGTACGAAGCCACTCTCTTTGTGTTCCTCACTATCTATGAATTTACTATCTTCAGTTTTTCTGAGTGAGGCCCACATTTTTGAAGGTATTGAGATGTTGCTGTGTTCTGGTTTAAGAGCCTAAACATCGTTTTCAAAAGGGATTTAGGCACTTGATAGTCTAAATCCCATCACAAGTTCCAAGTGCCTAAATTCCTATGAAAATGATAATTAGGCTCCTAAATCTGTTAGACATTGCAATGTCTACATACCTTTAAAGATTTGGGCCCTAATTTCTTATTTACCACCATGCTTCCTTCTGTGCTCCCGTATTCCTGCCTGTGAACTGAAGCTATTAGAACCCTCCTCTCTATTTTCTTCACTGCTTCTTCCTGTCTCTCTCCATCTGACCTGGGGCAATTTGTCCCTCAGTTGAAGTCATGCAGCCCTCTTTCCCAATTCCATCTCAAGAACCACTTCTTCTGTCTCACCTATGACTCTTAAAACAATCAATTCCCCCTCCACAAGTTGCTCAATCTCACTGCTCAGTCTTTTATTTACAATGCCATGATGTCTGGAGGCCCAGACTCAGACCAAGACTCCATTATGTGAGACATTATAACACACATAATGAGATAGAGCATGGATCGTGTTTCTGCTAGATTTGTTTTCTTTTCCTTTTTTGCACATTCCACTAACACAGAATATACTGCTGTTTTTATTTGCCAAAGAAGTCTGACTTTATGATTCTGTTCATTTCACACCTGGCAACACAGAAAATGCAGAGGTAATAAAGGGAAAACCCTTTAGTGATAAGTAAAATTACTTGAACTACAGTGGTGAAGTGTGTTATTTTTTCAACCATCAATAGGCTGTATATGAATTTTCATGGGCACTGCATGTCATTGTTTTCCAGAATGACATACCAAAATACACTTGCATTATCAAATAACATTACAGATAGTACAGCTCATAACTATTGTGAGGAGAAACCTGAATGAATTCTAACATGATGTAGAATATATATTATATAGAATAAGGCTTGGATAATGATGTCAGAAAATTGAGACAATTATATATGAATTCCTACTGACTTATTACTTTCAGTAGGAAATAAAGTCTGGGAGATAATTAGATCAGGAATATCAGAGTATGTTTACACTTGGAACAGTGACTCAAAAAATGTCATTGTGCAATTCAATGTTTTTTGTTCCTCAATGGCTTCCATCTCAATTTTGCTTCATTATAAGTCTTCTATTTATTAGCCCTTCATGTAATTATGAGAGATGAAAACTAAGATGCATTTTTTTCTGTCTCATCTGTAGAGATAGGCCAAACCAAAATTCCAGATCAGAACACATGTGAAATATGCATCCAGATATGCATTTGGCTGTGAACAACGACCTCAAGTCTGTATTTAACCAGCAGCAACAAATACTCTAGTGCAGGAGTTTAACTTACTATTCTGTTGAAGCTGTGTTAGTCATAGTAAAATCTGGCTTCTTAACATTTTACAGTCAACACATTTCACAATCAACTAGCATTTCATAGTGAACACAGTTAGTAGAAGCAGTGCAGAGGAACAATTAGTGTTGCTCAGAATCTGGCCCAGGAAATGTTTGAATTTTTGCAATGTTAAAGTTAATGTAACAACGAGATGAAGAGGGTAGGGAGAAAGGCACTGAAGTATGGGATATGGAGAGACAGGTCAGTGTCTAGAGGAAAATGTAAATGGATATGGAGAGATAGATAGATCAGTGTAAAGAAGAAAAAATCATCAACATAAAGAGGATAGTTGAAGCTACGTGAGTTGAAAAGATGACGTAGAGAAAGGTAATAGAAGAAGGAGAATACTCCATGACAGATAGTGGAAAATCATCTAAGCCTTTAAATTCTTGATCTCCAAGTCTTCCCAGACTTCTTGAACAATTACATTGAAACATGTGTTTATGTAGTTCTCTCTCGTGCCATGACATGAAAGGTGCCCTTCAAAATGTATTTAGTTTTATGTTAATTTTATGTTAATTTTTGTTAATTTATTAATATTTTATGTTTAGAGTTTTATGTTAATGTTCTTAAATTTGTTTGCACCACTTACTTGTTTTCCATCCATTCTACTGTTACTATAACATATTCAGATGTCAGTGACATAAAAGAAATGTCACTAGAATTAATGTTGTGGAATTAATTTCCAAGTTTCCTTTATAAGAAACTACTACCTCTAAAATATCTAAAGAGAAAAAGTCAAATATTAACTAAACAGTACTTCATTTTCACAATTTTATTTTCACAAGATTAATGAAAGCAAGGCATAAAATCTATAGAACTCTTCACAGACCTCCTTATAATAGTCAAAATATGGCAAAGTGATGAGGGGAAAGGGTTAAGTTATAACTTGAACTGTATCTTACAAATAGTAAATATTATAATGATTTTATTAATGACTTTCTTCCTTGGGGAAACCTGCAAAATATTTAATCTGAGGAAAAAGTGGAAGTTATTTACAGTCAAAGTAATGTATCTTGGTAACTGTGTACATCATATTTGAGGGAGAGATGGGCCTGGAGGATCTAATGAAAAAACAGGAATAGATGTAATCTTTTCTCTCATTTAATTATATGTCCATGTGCTTTATGTAATCAAAATGAATACATCAATTTGTTACATAGTTAGCTGGAGGAATACTGGGCATATGGAACAAAATCCCCAAGGGCAAACAATCTCACTCACCTGGAAAACAATGTGTGTGTTAATAGAGTAATTTGTTAATTAAAAATTCTAAAATGTCCACCAAAGCTATTTATTTCTGAATTATCACTTCCTAGATTTGTACAAGATTCTGAGTAAAATGTAATTAGAAACTCCCCTTTTCCTATATCTCAGCTGTTTCTGAGCACAATCAATTTGACAAGTATCCCAAGAGTTACCACGGCAGCAGATGGTCTATATACTCTCCTCATCAGCACAGAGCACCAAAGAACACAGAAGATAAAACAATTTCATGCTTATTGTTAAGGCTTTAAGATAAAGTGCTATATTGAATTATTTTCAAATTAAGACTCTTACTTTCAGTGGAACACAACACAGGGACAATTGTAGAAGACAAATAAAGACGAGTAAAAATGCTCATTTATTCAACTGAATAGACTGAATGTATTTTAGGAAAGCACTGAAAATGTCGTAGGTTTCATTCAAACTCACTATCTCTAATAGGGAAACTTGAATACAAAGAGCTATTTAGAGTCAAACTCTTTTGGCACCAAGGATCACTTCCCATTTTCAGCTATATCACAGTCCATTAGATAACTGATAGCTAATTTACCGTGGTAAAAGAAATTGCTACATTCCATTTTGAGGATTCTAATAACCATATTTTTTTAATATAGTGAAAGAAGAAAAGGCAGATGGTTACCTTAGCTCCAGTATTAACTGCAATAGGCAACGATTAGATAACTAATTCCTAGGAATATGTTAGAAGCACAATGACAAGGAAGATGAAAGGTTTGTGCTACTAGGAAAAAGGAACTGGTTCTGATTGACTCGGTCTTGCCCATCCAGGGAACTCTCCAATTCTCTTATTTGCCTCCACTGAATAGGTTTCTAAAGAAAGTGAGGAAGAAGAGGCTATCGACTCTTTAGAGTGGGAGACAGATGACTGTTATGGGTCATAGCCTTGGGAGGAGGGTATTAATGAAGGATAAAGGAACTAAGATGGTATGAAGAAAGTGAGGATTTGGATGTACTTTTGTGAATAAGATGTGACTCAGTTTCCCCACAGAATGCTAAGGCTGGGAAGAGTGAGGCGCTGTTCAATAGCACCTACCCGATGGGAATACCAGAGATAGATGCCCCATGAAGCAGCAAATGGAATCAACCCATGTGAATGAACAAGTCAATGACTGGATCATTAACTCGTAATGACCAGCAGGCAAAAAAATCCGATTTTCTTCATCCGCTCCGCAGGGAACCTGAGTGAAAAGTCCTGAATAGGAGAAGGTGTGTAACTACACAGTTTATTTCAGATTGCTGCTGAGAGCACAGAGCCACACAGACACAGTGGGGTCATGTAGAGGTGCTCTGGGTCATAGCAGTGGGGTGAAGATAGGTTCAATGTGAGTGAAAGTAGTGAGCAATTTATAAGGTATAGGTATGTATTAGGGGTGGTTGAACAGGTTGCTCAGTCTTTTTCATTAAGAATTGCTCCCTGTAGATTTGTAGTATTATAGGAGGCAGTGATAGCATTTTCCAGAGGAAAGTTGTTTTAACAGAAAAAGCTTCATGTCCAAGCTGAATTGCTGCTGGGAATATTTCTCTCGGAGCTGTCACCCTGTGTTTCAAACAAAATAATCATTCTTTTGAATAAGGCAATGCACAATACATAGAATGGTGCATGATTAAGAAAAAAAACAGGTATTCCCTTGTCTACAGCTGAATTTAAGAACAAAAGACATTCTTATCCTCTTCCCCGTCATGCACCTTTAACCTTCAAAATTAAGTCTTCCATTTTTTTCTGGGATCAGGATCACATATATAATTATTCTTTAATTTGTGCTTAAACTACCTACTGGAAGATCATATCGGATAATCCGCTGATAAATGATTTTGATTGAAAAAAGTAAGCATGCAAAAGAAAGGTAATTGAAGTAGACATGCATGAGTAGAATACACTAAGGGTACATCCACACAGCAAAGAAAAACCCAGGGTTTGCCCAACCCAGCAGATCTGGTCTATTTATATTTCTGGACTTGGGCTGGAACCTGATCTTAGGATCCCATGAGGTGGATGGGTTTCAGAGTCTGGGCTCCAGCCCCAACACCAATGTTTACACTGCAATGAAACAGCTTCCAAATCAGAGCCCATGAGCCCCTATTGGCTATTATGGGCCATCTTCAGGTTTTCCTTTGCTATGGAGACAAACCCTAAGAAAAGAAACTTTATAAACATAACTTGTAAGACACAGTGTACTATGATGACATATGGTAAATAATGCTCTGTAGTAGATCAAATAATTCCTATCACACAATATCATAGAATACTAGGACTGGAAGGGACCTCAAGAGGTCATCGAGTCCAGT
>JANRFK010006693.1:24199074-24248169 GCA_030068395.1 Apalone spinifera
AGTAGCCCCATTTAAGTTGTATTTACCTAGTTTATTGATAAGAATATCATGCGAATTACATTATGTTCATTATTAGTCAAAGATGTCAACATCACAATACAAAAGTTACCATGCTTGGGCCAAGCATGTCCTTATGGATTGTACAACCCATTCATAGTAGTATGTCTATCATTTAGTGCCACATTTGATCTCTTCTTTTGGTATTGCCCACCCACAACACCTTCTAGTACAGCAGTGGTGTGTGAATGTTAGACAAATATCATCTGAGTTGAAAGAACATTTTCGCCTTGATCTTACAGAATTCCATATAAAAATTTGCTAATCTATGAAGTAAAAATAATACACCGCAAGTAAGCACAAAGGGATAGGTTCAGCACCTATCTGCTCTTTTAAACATCTATGTACAATATTTAGACATCATTGGTTTAAAAAAAAAACACTTTTCAGCTGCTGCCAAATCCTGCACGTGCATAAATTCCCGTGGGACCTGTTTCTCATGGTAGAGTCCCATAGGGACTACATTTCTGGTGGGCATATGCAAAGCCGCATAAATTCTTACACTGCCAAGTAGCTCAGCACTTAATTCATACCTTATCTCTGGTGGGATTGAGAAAGTAGACGTTGCCTAGCCTATCTCACCTGTAAGACCTAATCTGCTAGATATGCCCAGAGTCTGTACAGAAGCGAGATGAGGAAGTGATGGTGAAACTGCCCATGCTTCCTTACACGGAGTAGTTCAGTAGTTAGAGAGAGCACTCGGGATGTGAGACCTAGGTTTAAATCCTATAGCAATCTATAATAGCAATCACAGATTCATAGAGGTGCAGGACTGGAAGGGCTCTCAAGAGGACATATAGTCCAGTCACCTATACTGAGACAAGACCAAGTATACCTTTACCACCCTGGACAGTTCTTAAAAGTCTCCAATGACAGGAGTTACAAAACCTTCTTGAGAAGTTACCTCCAGTGTTTTTTGTCCTACCTTTAGTGGACATGAAGAACAAATTATCACTGTCTTCTTTATAATTGCTCTTAGCATATTTGAAGACTATCATCAGTTTCCTTGCTTTCTCCCTCCTCTCCTCCCTCAGACTTCTTCTCTTAACACTAAACATGTCCAGATTTTTTAAATCTTTCATCTTAGTTTCAGCTTCTTAAACCTTTTATTATTTCTGTTGTTCTCTGCTGGACTCTCTCCAGCTTATCCACATTTTTCTTAATGTGTGGTGCCCAAAAATAGACACAGCAATCCAGCTGAACCTCACTCGTGCCAAGTAGAGCAGGACACTTACCTCCTACTCTATTTATGATTGACTTATGACAGTCAGGTTAACACTCTCTACAATGATATTAACCCTTTTGGCATCTGCAGTACATTGTTGAGATATATTACATTTGTGATACACAATAGTCCTCAGCTTTTTTTCTCCGGTGCTACCAACTAACCTGTTACCCCCATGTCAATTTTGCAAAGTGCAGGATTTTCTTCCTGGCATTATTGAATTTCCACTGATTCATTTCAAACCAATTTTCCAATTTGTCAGACACATTTTGAATTCTAAATCTGTCATCCACAGTGTTTGCAACTCCCACAGCTTGATGTCATCCACGCATTTTACATGCATGCAATAATCCAGTATTAATGAAAATATTGAATAATTCTAGACCCAGGACTCATCCTGTGGGACCCCCACTAGATATGTCCCTCACATTTGACAGTGAATCATTCATGTCAACTCTTTGGGTATGTTTTTTTCAGCTAGTTCTCCATCCACCTTATAGTAACTTCATTTAGACTACATTTCCCCAGCTTGCTTATGGGAATGTCATGTTGCATTATATAAAAAAAAGTTATTAAAATCAAGATGTATGATGTCTACAATTTCTTTCTATTGATTAGGCTAGTAGCCCTCTCAAATAAGGCAATTAGATTAGTTTAACATGATATTTTTTAAACAAATCCCTATTGGCTATTACTTATAACCCTATCATCCTTTAGGTGCATACGAACTGATTGTTTAATAATTTGTTTCAGTATCTTTCCAGGTGTTGAAGGGAGCTGAGTAGTTTGTAATTCCTCAGGACCTCCTTGGTCCTCTTTTAAAAAATGTGTACTTATTTTGTCCTCCTCCATTTTTTTGAGAACTCATCCATACTCCATGACTTCTCAATTGATAATGGTAATTGATAATGGTTCCAAGATTTCATCAGCTAGTTGTATAAGTGCCCTAGCATGAATTTCTGATTGAATGTATCTAACTTATCTAAATATTTGTTGCCCTTTTCTTTTCCTATTCTATATTCCTTCCTCCATAGTGTTAATATTAATTGCATTAAGCAACTTGTCGCAATTAATATTTTCACTACCGATTGAAGTACAATAGGCTGCACAGTTAGATACTTCAGCTGCCATTGTTGTTAGCCCTCCTTCACCATTAAACAATGGACCTACAGTTCCCTTCGTATTTCTCTTGCTCCTAATATATTTGTAGAACTTTTTCTTATCTGTGTCCTTTGCTAAGTGTTACTCATTTTAAGCCATAGCTTTTCTGATTTAGTCCCTACAGGCATGTGCTATTCTTTTTACTCTTCCTGAGCAATTTGTCCACATTTTATTTTTTGTCGGATTCCTTTTTGATTTTCAGGTTATTCAAGATCTCCTGATGAAGCCATATTGATCTCTTCTGTTTTTCTTGATGTTTCTGGGTATCAGAATACTTAGCTATTGTGTCTCTAATATTGTCTCCCCAAGTAACTGCTAGTTTTCTGTCCTGAATTCCTTTTTCCCTTAGGTTTTCTTCCCATGTCATCTCAACTAACTGTTCTTTGATTTTGTTGAAGTATGTATTTGTGAGGACCAGTATCCTTATTCTGCTGCTCTCTCTCCTTTGTTTCCTTACAATCATGAGACCTATCATGTCACAATATCTTTTGCCCAAATGATCTTCAACCTTCAGATTTGAAATAGATTCTTCCCTTGATTCCTCAGAATCTAGTCTAAAATGATCATCTACCTTGTTACTTCCTCCATCTTCTGAAACAAGGTGTTATTACCAGTACATTCTAATATCATATTGGACAGTTTTGTGTTTTGCTGTTACTTACAGTCAGATAATAAATGTTGTGTTGTAGTAGCTGTGTTTGAGCCAGGGATAGTAGGGAGATAAGGTGGGTGTGATAATTATATTTTATTGGACTATGTGACGGAGCGTGGCTATCCTGCACTGAACTGCAAGGAGTTGCCCTAGTCCAGCTGGCCAAAAGGGCCCCACCACCATGACCCTGCTGGGCATGCTCACAAGGGTGGCCAGGTGTAAAAGCCCAGGGAGTCAATCAGTCTGGACTGATCACCAGAGGGGAAAGAGCTCAGGTTGGAGCTCCTGATCAACCCCTGCAGCAGCCACTGCCGCCCCAGCAGCAGAAGCCTCAGCCTCAGCCTCAGTGGCCGCAGCCTCAACAACAGCCCCAGCCAGAGAGACTGTCCGGGAAGAGCCTGTCTCACTGAGCAATGCTCCGAGAGCTGAGCAGCACAATGCACTGGGACGGTAGGAAGTGGCCCAGGGCAGAGGATTGTCTCCGAGGAGCTCAGTGCACTTTGGCCGGAATTCCCATTGAGCGGACAGCAGAATCCTCCACGGCCAACAGGTTCTTGGGATGGGACCCGGTGGAGTGGGAGGGCCCGGGTCCCCCTATCTCCCCACCCCACAGCAATCCAGCCCCCTAGCAGTCTGGGAGGCTTCGCTGTGGACTAAGCCTCTAGTCTTATGCTTAAACGAAGCACACGAGATCTTTTATAGGGGAAAAGGCAGTACGCCGCATTTATTGAGAGAATACAACAGTTGCATATGCTTTTCAGTCATTCACACACACAAACACCAGACACACACAGACCCGCCAGATGATATTATAATTACCAGTCCAGAGTCTGGATCAATCTAGTGGCCAGCCAGATTGATCACAGAGGACGAGCCGGCCTCTGTCAGTTGTGCGATCTGATGCTCCTGGAGTTAGTGGAAAGACAAATCCAAAGTTCCATGGCAAAGCACCCTGCTTTTATAATCCTTTCCTCTATGGATTTCGCTGCGTCCGTCTGTGATCAGTTACAATTATCTTTTGATGTTGACATTCCAAACATCTCCGAGAGCTCATCCCGTAATCAATTGTCTTTTGGGGGTGCTCGCTCCACTTTAGTGTTGTCAATCTGCCAATCTGATCAATCCTTGACCATGGATATGCACTGCTAGTTCCTCTGACGCCGATATGTCTCTTCGCAGTCTTTCTTTCACAGTCTGTCTTCACCCGCATTGCCCCCTCCTTTCTTGGCAATCTGGCTCTAACGGTGGCCTTCTCGCCTTTATCTTTATGATGATACATTTCTCATTCACACAAACAGTCTTTCTCAAAGAATCCTTCAAAGGTAAACAGCAGTGTTTTATTTTAAGCAAAAGCAAAATCAAAACAATTCACATTGAAGGCCCGGGCCTTCAATATTTCTAATCTCATTCAATACCAAAACTCTGTCTCTTTACTTACTAAGCTTACTAAACTTTAATACAAAGAAATGTATATTTTAGTAAAGGGCTTAATTTAATAAAATATTAAATGTGTTAATATGTTACCTTACATTGCTACCTTATTAATCCTAAAATACAAATATAAAAAGAATAAAACTTTCAATCCCAAGACTAGGACATAATGACCATGAGGGAGGGGAGTGTGTGCATGACTAGGCCTGCAGGGCCATATTTACCCTCCTAGAGGGAACTGTACTTTGGGACTAGGCCTGCAGGGCTCTACTTACCCTGATTGAGAGAACTGTAATTTGGGACTAGGGCCACAAGGCCATACATACCCTGATTGGGGGGAGGGGGGAGGTTGTATTTGGAATGAGGCTGGAAGGCTGTCGTTACCCTGCAGAAGGGGCATTTGAGAGGAACTGGGCCTATGGGCCATATTTGCCCTACGGAAAAGGGGCACTGACTCTGACTTTGAGGCTTCCTTGACAGACTACCCTCCATCACTGATGGCTTGTCTGTCAAATGATATTCCAGTGATTTTCTTTGCATTCCTTTCTATGGATCAAATGGTCCACACCACTTATCTGCAGTGAGAAAGATTATGAAGTGAGGAAAATGGCAGGTTCTCCCACTTTGCTGAAGCTCCTCTGCAAGTGTTCCACAAACCTAAATTCTAGATCTCAGGAGAAGATTATCATCTGCCATATTGTGTCGAATCCCTCCCCTCCAAAAAAATCCTAGTGAGGCAAGTTGACAATAACCTTTTTGCATGTGTTCCTCTACTGAAGACTGAAGTCTTTCCTTTCCATCCTACTTGGTGATGAAAAATTTTACATAAGACTGACTTCATCAGGAGCTCTGCCAATATGGGATAGATTGCCCCCAACTAATCTAGTCAGGAACTTTCAACAGATCTGGGGGTATTTGTGGCTCTTATATACTACATTCCATCACTTCAGCGTATAAGTGCAGATATCCACCCCTTTCATCTGATGGAGGAATTAGGAAAAATTCAGTGAGCACAGAGTGAAAATTACTTCTTTATAGAAGAACACAAGCCCCCTATCTTCTGTACAAGAATAAAAAAATCCCATAACAAAGAAATCTGGCCTCCTTCACATTTGTGTACTTCCATTTTCACATTTTACTGCTGCACAGGCTTATTTCAAGAAGTAATGTTTATAAGCACAGACAAAAGGGTGAATACATTAGCTCTGTAATAAACTCAAAAAGCTGAATATAATTATTTCTTTTGAAAAAGAGATGCATTTGCAAATAAATAAGAAATTATTGCTCTGTAAGATGAATGGGTTAATTTCAGAGGCACTGTATAAGCTATTTATCAATAGAAAATGCACCTACCTTCAGTGCATTTTTTTATTTCTCTGAAGAAATGATTTTTAAAAGAAAACTTGACTTAAAACCACAGAGCTGGTTAAAGGAGAAAAAAACCTTGTAAGGAAAGGAACTACACTGAAATATATTTTGAGGCTGGAAGACAAAGTCTGTGTTCTTATAGCTGCTGGCAGAGCAGCCTGTAAATCAATGACAGGTAAATCAATAAGGTAATCTAATGGGACCATAAGAACAACTTGAAATTTCAGATGTTGAACTAAGGTCTGGAACAGATCTGCCACTGTAACGGAACTGTGTCTTAAATTTGGAGAAACAAAAGTGTTTTGAAAATCTGTGACCCATTCTATTTGATAGAAGAGGTGCAATTAAATGGTAAAATAGTCAATAAAACTAATAATTTCCTTAATGTCTACAAGTGCAAGATTTCCCTTGATGTGGTATATAAATAATTGGCATAATTACTGCTGTTCAAAATAAATTAATCCTGGATGAAATCCGCAAGGGTTGGAAAATGTCAGTTGTCGAAATTATGAACTAAATTGAAGAAATAGATTATGAGTTAAAATTTGGTCCATTCCAAAAAGGTGAAACATGGAAGATCAAGAATTATCTAGTTCTCACTGTGCAAGGAATAAAAACTTTTAAAACAAATCTTAGAAATCAAAGTAAATGTTTGCTTCCAAGTCTAAAGTACAGAATATCTGAGTTGGCAGTCTGAGGAATAGTCCTAAACAGCTTACTTGGGAGAAGCTTCTAAAGGCCATTATTTGAGCAGGCCACTACAATGAAGTCAATGAGAGTTGCTCCTAGCTAAGATGTTCAAGTTTCAGCCTGTAGCAGATAAAATAATATTGTACTTTGATCAGAAACAAAAGAAGTTATGATATCAAAACTATTTTTAAAACTCTTACAAACTGTAGCCCAGAAATTTAGCCCCAATGTAGGCAAACGGCATCTTCATGGAAGTTGGACTAGCACATTTCAGGACTGCATTTCTCCATGTCAGTTCTGTATGCACCTCCCTTTGGCTTTAATTGGAGTTCCATGTAGACTTAAAATGACCAATAACTTTTAAGTGAGCTGGATTAAGCCTTTTCAGAAAAATGCTGTAAAATACATCATGATCTTATAAAAAGAAATGGCAATGTATCAAGCAATCTACTGTGATTGCTCACCTGGAGCTCCCGTAGATTTCAATAGAAGTGATTACTGCACATTCATTTACTTTTAAATCAAGGGACTGATTTTGTTCCAGTTAAGGGCAATGGTAGTGCTATAGACTTCTGTGCAGGGAGGCCAATGGGGAGAGCAAAGGGGGCAGATGCTCCAAGACTCAGCAAATTAAAAGGTCCCAGGGCTCCAGGCTGCCACTGCTGCTAACATGGCAGCATGCCTCCAGAACTCTACATGGTATGAACTGGGTGGAGGTGATGCAGCATGACTTGGGGGGGCACTTAGAGCTGACTGCCCCTAACCCCACCCCTTCTGCCCGAGGTCCTGCCCTTCAGAGACCCCAGAGCTGAATCCTCCCCCATTGTCCAGGGCCAATTGAAATCTTTTCCCAGTCCTGCTTCCGTGGGAACAGGATCAAGACTCAAAATATCTTATACAATAAAGACCAAATCCAAATACCACTGACATGAGTAAGGATCGCTATGTTGACTTTAATGGGATTTTGATCAGGCCCTAAAACACCAAGGGTCAGATCCTTGAAATTAAGAGATCTTGAATAATTTATATCATTTGTTGATCTGCCTCAAAATGTGCAGCACAATAAAGACCCCAATAGCTACAAAAGTCTAATCTATGTAGGATGTGGGACCCTCTTTTGACATGTTTTGGGTTCTTCACCATCCCTGACACTGCAAACTATTGGCCTCTAAAGGAAACACTCTTCCCCTTTTCTGTTTAGCCATTTTAAAAGTAATTTTTGACAAGGTGATATAACAGGGAAGATAGTGGAAAAGTGTTTGGAAATGCCAGTCTAAGTTTGGGAAGTTGTTTATGATTTAAGCAGTGTCATTTTTTTTTGGAAAGGGCGGCGGGGGGCGGGGAGGGGGGAGAGAGGATTGTGGCTGACTCTTTGCCAAGCTTGAAACTCAATTGTGCCTTGAAGACACTAGCTTATGTTTGGTTCCACACCACTCCAGTGGAAGCTCTATGAGGCATTGTGCCTTACTAAGCCATAATGCTTGCTGGGCTTAGCTGGAAGAATACTCATTTCTGCTTGCAATTAGCAAGGGGCCAATCCCTTTACAGCCATGGTCACTCTCCCTACAACCTCTGCTTATTTCTGATGATTAGCACTACTAGCATTGCTCTGGAGAATATAAGACCTAAAATAGTGTTGGCTCATTTGTGTTGACTCAAATGTGTTGGCTCATTTGGCTCATACTGTGCTTGTTTTGAAGATGTGGTCAGAAAATCAATTTTTTCCCCCTACTGAACATTCTTGAGTGGGGAAAAAAAATCCCTTTCCAAACTCTTGACTAGAAAGTTGCTGATTTTCCATTGAAATTTGTATTTGTAAATACATTGAAAAAATATTTTGATTTTTAATAACATAGAGGCTAAAAATGTTCAGTTTTTGGCTTTGAGATTGAGTTCTCCACATCTTTTATTTCACGGTGGGAGTGGTGGTGGATACATAGGGTAAAAGAGTGTGGGAAAGGTTGGAAAACTTGACAGTTATATAGCTAGATGTACAGTAGACTTTTTTCTTTAAAAAGTCAAAAGAAATACAAAAGAAATGAAGTCCCCAATGTATTATAAGTGACTAAAAGAAGGTTCTCTGTTAACTTGTTTGACCACACTGCACTTTCAGTGTCTTGGTTTGCCAGAAGAAGGGAAGCAGTGTTTTATGGATGAGGAGGGTCCATAAAAGCTGCTGCAAAAGGTGGGGGGTTGCAGGTTGACATTGACTCATCCCAAGGAAACTTAAGTGTGGAAGTGTTAAATGGGGAATGCCTGGGCATCACAACATCTTTCTCCATGCTGCATGCAAAAAAGCTCCAAGTCTCCTGCCCCTTAAGGTGACAAATACCAGGTTTGGTTAGGAACTGCTTTGGACATTGTGCTAGTCACTCCTTTTTAGGGGGAGTAGGAAGGAATTTTGTCCTCAGCAACACATTGACATAGGTGAAGAGAGGGTTTTCTCGCCTTCCTTGCAGCGAGGACTTATTATGGTGAGGAAGAAAGGGGGTGGCTGTATGTCATAGCTCATTATGTAAATGCGGGGTGGATGTCCAGTGTAAATACTCCATAGGGAAGGCATCCAGTAGACAGATAAATGGTTTGATAAAGGACTTATAAAGGAAGTGCTGGTTAAAGGAATGGAGTGGGGTGGAAGGATTGGGACTCCTATTACTGATATGACAGAGAGCCAATTCCCCTTTCTTATAGCCCACTGTAATCCTCCTATGAAGTGGGTTGGAGATTGGATCATAAGGCCCAAGTCATGGGTTGTCTGAGGGGCCTGAATGGTAAAAGAAGTGGGGCTGATGGAAGCCCCTGGTAGTTATTGCATTAATATGGAATTGCCTGTTCTGTACATTTTTATCTGCTGAGTAGTCCTAGATATATTATAATAATAAACTTACTGCCTCATTAAATGCTTCTATCAGCATAGCCAGACAAATATACTGTTGCACAATGATATTGTACATTATTCTTGAATAGAATAATGCACCATAGGGATGCACTATGGTGACAATCTATTAACAATATTCTGAAGTGGTTGAGGATACATTGAGAAGGAAGGCACTTGCAGAATCATTAATATGCAGTGGTCAACACTTTATTATAATAAAAAAGGATTATTAACACAAATTTCTTACATCTACACTGTGCTAATCTTATTCTATAAATTATAATTTTAAATAATGTAAACTAAATCAGGATTAAATACCAACCTTTTAATTATTCTTTCATGTGAGCATACACATTAATTTTATGAACTAGTTTAATATTGGCTAACCATATTTTATAACAATAGTTTATCACTTAAAGACTTAATAGAAAAATAATATATATGTGTGTATAACATGGCAGAGTATATGTGTGTCAACTCAGTCTCTCTCTTCAAGTGTAATAGTTATTTTTCGTAATTCTCAAATGAACAGACGTTATTAAAATTGTATGCAGCTACTAGATAATGATACTCCCAAGAGCTTGCTTAAAGAAAAATTATGTCCACAACCATTTTATAGTTTTTTAATGTTATATATGTTTGAGGCAAATTTATAGAGGCAGAAAATGTAATAGGCGATTATGATGATTTCTGGAATGAGATTAGTGTTATAATGATTGTATTGTATACTTATGAAATCATATTGTTCATTTCATTTATTTCAGTATTTTTGTCCTTCACTGAAGTCAAATAATATATCATATTATCCTCTAAGTAGTTCTACAGTCTGATCTACCACATTTTAGGGTTAATTTATTTTAGTGCTGTGTAATCCTAGTTTTAGCTACATGGCAATCCTGATGGTGCATGGAACATGTCAGCTGTGTTATGTCATTCTTTGTCATTCTAATAAAGGGCCAGACTCAGATAACCTTATTCATAGCAGTGTAGCACTTTATTCCAAGACTAGTCATCTGTAAGTCACTGGGGCCGTTTGTGGAGTAAGGACATCAAAATGTGGCTCAAAATAACTGTGTCATACTGCATGAAGGGTATCCCATACAGTGTCTTTTACCCCTGAAGGGTGTTTCTACACTGCTACACAAATTGTGTAGCTTATTTTGAGTTAATTTTGAAATAGTTTATTTTGAAATTTGGTGCTGTCTACCCAGTCTTATTTCTAAATAAATTGCTATTCCGAAATGCCTCTTACTCCTCGTAGAATGAGGTTTACAGAGACGTCGGAATAGCGAGCCTATTATATTTTGAAATAAGGGGCGCACTCAAAAGATGCAGAATAGCTATTTCGGGATACCTCCAGCATCCCGAAATAGTGCTGCAGTGTAGACATAGCCAAACAAATAGAAGGCACCACTTACAGTTACTCAATATAGAACTTTCATGGCCTTTGGCCGTATACTGGTCTTTTGCCTAGGGTGAATTTTACTTCTGTGGGCTGTGTTATGTATGAGATTTCAATTTTTTTTTGGTTGATATTGACTGCATTGCCATGAATTTCACAATAGGTATTTGTACTAGAAAGACAGGTATTGCTGTGTTAGTAGCTTTTAAAAAAAAATAATTGGATTGCTTTGCCTCATAAACTATCATTATCTGGCAACCTCTGGTACCTTGCTGTTTGTTTCGTCTGTTGCATCAGCATGATGTAAATGCTAAGGAGTTGCATGCTGATGTAAGTGGGGAGATGAGTGGGACAACAGACTAAAGACAAATAGGAAAATATTCAGAAGCTGGCATGAGGGAAGAGGGCAATATACTGTGAAATGCAGTCATGACATAAGACAGCTGAGTCCAGACAAGAAGCAGCAAGAAACTTGGAGGGCAGAACTAAAACTAAGAAAGAATGAGATAAATCAGGACATCTAATCAGTTTATAGGTGGAATAATGTCTTCTGAAGGTAAGGCATCCAGTCATAAAAACTATATACCCAGAATGGTAGCATCCATATATTACTCCTAGCCAAGCATTTGGAGGAAATCCTGCAGATATCATAGAGTGTATTTCTGAGACCTCATTTTTCAACAGCAGATATTTGACTAGTATGTAATAAATTAAAGGGATAGAAGTTACCCATAGATCAGGAATATTTCACTTTAGTAAGACATCTATTTGCAACCAAAAACGTTGATTAAAATGTCAAAATGGGACATGTTTGCTTGTAGTATAGTCTATGTGCAGATTGGATTTAAATTCATAACATCTGTAACCATGATCACTCTTGCAAGCCCCAAAAACAATTAAGGTAGTTGCAAGGGAAAACATCAATCATGACAGAGCAGAACTGATGAAGAGTGTAATGCAACAGGCATAAAAAAAAGTCTGTTTGACTCTCTCATTAGAAATTTTAAATACGCAGTATGCAAAAGCATTGTGCAGTAGAGTTTTTTGGCAGGAAAAGTGAATATATAGAACAAACCAGCCTAGTACTGTCACAGGTTATCAGGGATTTCACCAACTCCATGTCTTTTGTTTAACCAACTAAAGTTGTTGTAAGTTTTGCACATAATTCTTTTTGCCAGCTACCAAGTTTCAAATGCTAGAGGTAAATGTCATTTAATTTGGGGCCCAAAAGTAATTTAGTTGGACCAATAGGTACCATCTATTTGCCAGAATCTATATTGTGTAGAATGTTACATGAGTGATGTACGTGAACCAGACTGTGGTCTCCTACCTATGGTAAACTCAGATATAATGAAACCACATATAGAAGGGCCAAAAGAAAATGTCTTGCAACTTCAGTGTAATTTGCAAATTGCATTTCCACTTCTAAGACATTCTGCTCATGTTGAATATTTTCAGTCAGAAAATGACTTCCATTTGATAAGGTTTCACTCTCTGAACAAGCAAAAGGCATTGATCATGAAGAATGTACAAGGTGATTTATGTTTGGTTTTGAAAAAGTAAGTTTGATAGGTTATTTCACTGCATATTGAACTGAATTTGAGAAAAAAAATCCCCCAAATAATCCAGAGATTTATTAGAATCAGGTCACTGTACATCTCTGGTTTCAGAAAGTGCATCTGCACACATAAAAATGGAACAATAAAGGCCAAAATTACAATATTTAGAGCTGCTTGCCTAAGTTGAGATATTTTTGGATTTTGATTCATCCCATTACACACAGAGAGAAACTAGCTGCAAATTTGTGTCTATGTACAACCTTCCCCAAGTTTGAGATGCTGGAACAAGAGTTTTGAGTCCAAAATTATTTTTGAATTGACTATCAGGGAATATTTCTGGCTTGATTATCAGCAATACTCTGCACTGTGCCTTTGAAAATATAACGGGAGGGGATTGTTTCCCTGAACATTGACTGCACTTTAGCCAGTTTTTTAGTTTATTGCTTCTTGTGTTTCTGCTTTGGTGAGAAGTAATTAGACCACTGAGTATCTGTTTTACTGAGTATCAGTTTCACTACAGTATAAGGTCAAGATGTTCTGCGTATCAATGAATTACAGTCCCAAACCAACAGGAAACTTGGTGTGATTTATTTATTTTACTACTTTAATCCTTCTCTCAAACTTGCTTTCATAATCTCAGCTGAATACAGAGTGAGTCATGAACAGCTTTCTGGAATTCTGCTTTGTTACCCACAGAGGAATTATTGACATGTAATATCTCTATCCAGAAAAACAGAGTCCTTGGCTACAATATACTGTCATTCATAGAATCATAGAATACTAGAACTGAAAGGGACCTTGAGAGGTCATCGCGGCAGGACCAAGCACTGTCTAAACCATTCTTGATAGATATCTATACAACCTGCTTTTAAATATCACCAGAGATGGAGATTCCACAACCTCCCTAGGCAATTTATTCCAGTGTTTAACTACCATGATAGGAAGTTTTTCCTAATGTCCAGCCTAAACCTCCTTTGCTGAAGTTTAAGCCCATTGCTTCTTGTCATATTATCAGAGGCCCCCCTCCATTCACTATTTCAGCTGTACCCAGAGATACAATGTTCTCTGTTTTAATTTGTTCTTCTTAGTTGCTCTGTAACACCTAGTAACCAAGTATGGTTTATTAAGTATATGTTTTCATTTTGTTAATAAAATCACCTATTTTAAGGAGAAGATTTATTCTTGTGTCCTGGAAAGTAACAGGAGGTCTCTGTGTGTCTGCCTGGCCTAAGTGTTCAGCTATCAGAGATAGTTTGTTTTCTGTGCTTTTTGTTTATTTTTTTTTCAAGCTTTCCGGTGGCAAAAGAGCTTGGGGTACCCGTGGGGAAGGAATTCAAGTTTTCCTTTCTGTTTTTCAGGGTTTAAATCACTTGAAGGTGGCAGCCTATTTTCCATAAGCAGTGCATCTGTGACTGTGGGGAGGGTTGTTTGTTTGTTTTTTGTAAGCAGAGCCTATAGAGGCAGGGTACTTCAGGTCTTTTGTGGGCTCCCACTCAGAGTGCAGCAGTAGGGAACAGCCCTGACAACATCAAATCCTGTTTGTTGGTGGAAGTTATAGACAAGGACACATTTATCTTTTCAGCATAGAAACCAGAAATCCCTAACACTGAAGTGCAAGATTCTCTAGCTACACAAAAAAAGATTTAGAAAGGCAAGGATTATGATGTGTTTTCTTCATATTTGTTCTACTACCTAAACTTGGATAATGAGAGAAGATTGTAGAGGACAAAATTCCCTTTAAAATATTATGTATATAAACGACCAAGGTAGATAGAAACCTGCAAATCTGCAGATATGTGTCGATGCTGGTATCCACAGCTCAAGTTGCAGATATAGATGTGGATGCTGATACAACTTTTTTATATAGAACCGTGCAAATCTGCAGATATCTGCTTTATATCTGTCGGTATCTGCATCCGCAGACATTGATGCAGACATCTGCGGCTCATTTTTGTAGATACATATGTAGATGAGGATACAAATTTTGTATCCACGCAGGGCTCTAAAGATAGTGAATTACAGTTTTTCAACTTAAGGATGTGTCACCTATGAAAACAGTTAAAGCAGAAAAAAGTTTGTACACTTCTAAGTGTGTCTATTAAATCCAGACAGCTACATTGCATTTAGACACTCCTGTCTAAAATGTAGTGATGTCAATGGAAAGATCCTTGTCAACTTCAGAAAGCTTCAGATGAAGTTCTGTGTATAGGTTTCTTAATAATAGCAAGTTTATTATTTGCAGTAATCTGTTGTTTAAGGTTATTATTTTCCATATATTACTCTCCAATAATTCATTTTATTCTACTTACAAAAGAAAAGGACTCAAATGGTAGAAATTCATTTGGACGATAAAAACAACTGCACAACTTTTTAATGAAAATCACAATCTACTTCAGCAGTAGTTTTAATCATATAATTACAGAATCCTTTAAAAAATCAAAATCAAGCTCCTCCAAAGATTATTAGTTTTTTCAATACAAACAGCAAAAACCCAACATCTTCATGAAACTTCCCTCTTTTCATGTGTGGGGACAAACTGTAAATTATCAAGTGGGACTTAGCTGTCAAACTCCTACAAGTCTTATTTTTATCATGAAGTGCATATTATATGTTAGGCACGAAATTTGGCACAGTGACTGAGATATTTTGGAAAAAATAGTGTATTTTGTGGAATCTTTCTATACAATTCCTAATGTACATCTGTGCACAGTATCCTCAGCATGCTAAATGCTAGCAACATTTATGGATTCATGCAACTGATAGGAAAATTAACAGTTTCATCAGACAAGTAAAATTCTCACACTGTCACATCATATGAACTTCAGAATCTATTATTAAATTCAAGAATTTGTAATTAGATGCATGAAACTGACAAGCTGGGATTTGAATATGAATTTTCCCAGAGTTCACGATGCAGGGCTTTGGTTCAGATTAATTATTCATAATCCAATTGATGTCCTTGACATTTCTAAACAGAATCATGAAATCATTACCACTTGACATCAAATTCATAAATAACAGTTTCTTCTCAGGTTCCCAATACATTTATATTCACATGTCTATGGGATTTTTAACATCAATAATCTCTTACTGCCATAGCTAGCCCCCAGCAGCAAATTTAGAGACAAATCTAAATTTCCTAAAAGTTTGAGAATATGTGATTCCATGATTTCAAATCAAGCGTGTCTCTACTTGCCTTGAATTTATTAGATTCATGAAAGTACGTGGCCCTATCAATTTAATAAATTTATCATGTACCAATAGGTTCATGAAATCAGCAGCCACTTTCAAAATCATACAGTCATTTTTACATCCATCAGTGCATAGAAATTATAATTTTCTCTGGAAGAAAATGGATTAATTATTTCATGGATAATGCAAACATAATTCTTCATTTTGGCACGTCCTTTTGAGAGGCCACACAGAGATGCATTGCACTAGAACATCACCATGTAGATCCCCCGAAATCAGTTGATTTAATGCTCATCATCGAAAGGGCTGCACAAATGGGTCCTTGTAATGTAAGTGATCTAATTGTGCATGTTCCATGTCTCACCATTGGAGATATCTGTATGTATCAAAATCCCTAGTAGTGGAGAAGTAGAATGTAGCAGAACGCAAAATAACTGTTCTATGTTACGTGGCACACTCTCCTAACTGGTGCATTCCTGGGTCCAGACATATCAGATCTGCCTGTCCTGTGAATCCAGATTTCACTACAGGGAATATTATTCTTCACCATTTCATCTTCCATGAATAAAGTCCACCTTTCCCTGCCTGCCCTACTAGACATCATTCCATTCCTCACAACAGAAGGAAGCAGGATGAAGCGGTATCTGAATGTCATGTTCAGTGGTTGAAAAACATACAGACTTAGTTGGTTTGATGTTGAAAACACAGGTAGGAACTGACAAGATAGCTGTAGGGAGAGGAAGCTCACTAACCTATGTGCAACTATGGTAGTTGATTAGGAAGTGTGCAGTTGGCCTAAGTTGCCCAGGAAAAGTATACTCCTCTTCAGGAGCTCAGTGTAATTTACTGAGACAAATGTACTCAGTTTTATAGTTACCTGTGTAAAATCTGAATTTCCTTGTTCTGTCATTTAAGTTGTCCCCTTATTTTAACAGGTTGTTGCATGTTTAGTAAACTGGTGTATCAATTTACATTTTCACAGTTGCAGGAGGGAGTTTGGCAATTATTTAATGATATCAGACATTGAAATTAAAAAAAAAATTATAGCTTTAGAAACTATTAAAACAAGAATTGTCAACATCCTATAGCAAAGTATCTAAAGTAAACATCCTTAAATCCAAAAAACATACCTGTTTTTTTTAACTATTCATCTGCTTGTCTAGTTGTAATAAACCTAATTCAAAAGTCTTTATCCTGGATTTTGACTTTAAAAAGTTCTCAAACAGCATTATTCTTGTTTTGCCAATCTTTACATTTGTATTATTATTATGGATGTAAATATGGTTTTGTCAGCTTATGTATGTATGGTGAAACTGATTTTTACTGACATTTACAAATAAAAAGCTAATCCTTCCAATCCTAAAGATAAGTTATTGGTCCTACAGCTAGAATTATACAAAAGTGTGTCTCAAAAATTCTTATCTTGAACTGTACTGATATCTGCTTAATCCTCCCTGTTCCTTCCTCCTGCTTATACAGGTGATTACATATAACAGCCGGTAACTCACCAGAAAACCAAAGAAGCTGGGAATGAAATGTAAATCAATTTTTGTTTAAAAATATCCTATAAGACTTCTTTATTGTGTCTGCAATCTTTGCAAAAATTGTGTAGTTTTTAAGATGTTCCTGCTGATACAGGTGCTTGTGAGATGTCAAACCAAATTTATCAGCCCTCTTAAGTAACATAATGCTGAATGATAATGAAAAACCAATGAAAATGCTTAGTTTTGATATCGTACATCACATTATGATATAGAAGCACAGAGATTTTAAAACATTTAAATAGCAAATAAAACCCTTTAGCTCTGCAACTGCAGAAACCTTTTATTCATGTCTGAACACACCTCTGCTCTTTATGAAAAATATTGTACTAGGTGTTTGCTACTGAAATCTTCTCAGGTAATTAGTCCCTTTGGTGCCCAAGGATCCAGCACTCCTGCTATTTATGCTAAGACCACATTACATTGTATCAGGAAATCCCTTCCCTTCAGTATTCAGTGGTTAAAAAGTAAAATAAATAATAAATGGATAAAAGGAGATGGTGGGTTTCTGAAGATTAACAATTCCTACTTTCTGTCAGTCCCAGTACAGTTTATTCAAACTTCTTGTCTTCATCTTTAAAGACTTTCATAATTTTGTCCCTCCATTCTCATCTTACTAAATTGTCCTCTTAGCTCTGTGAGAGAACATCTACACTGCAGTGTTATTTCGGAATAACTGGTGTTATTTTGAAATAACATAGTCCGTGTCTACACTGCAAACAGTTATTTCGACATACTGTCAAAATAATGTCAAGCTGGAAGACTTCTTACTTTGACTCTTGTAACTCTCATTTTTACAAGGAGTAAGGGAAGGTGGAGGAAGAGTGCTCTTCCTGCTGTGTAGACAGCACCAAAAGCTGAAATAAGCTACACCATTGATGTAGCTGAAGTTCTGTAGCTTATTTCAGCTTTAGCCCTGCTGTGTAGATGTGCCCTGAATGATAACAGTCTCAACACTTGCCTGTCCATCCCCATGCTTTTCTCCATGTTGTCTTTTATGGAGCAAAGGCGCTCAACACACTAGCTTGTAAAACCATCTCCCTGTCTTCCTTCAAGGTACTAGCTTGAGTAGAAATTTTTATTCTTTTAAATTCAGATATCTGGTTACAACTGACTACAGTATTCACAAATTGCTCTAAAATACCTCTGTATGTCTTACCCAACTTCCATCTCACTCCCACAACACTTCCATGGCAATATTCGAAACAATGTACATTGGTTAATCTGTTTACACTGCTTTGAATATTAAAGTGCCAGATGTAGGGACTACTAAGCCTTGTTAATATTTATTATTACTGTTGCACAGCTATAAGGCCCAAGCCTGTTTTGCTTGACATCAGATGTTGCTATGTTCTTCTTCACTGTCTCCATTTAGTTTGCATTTCCTCCCTTCCTACCTACAGAACAGAATTTTCCCTATTTAATATTAAACCGACAGCTTTACATTTTACACCATTTTTGTCATAGAAGACATAAAAAAATACCCCTGACTCTCGACTAAACAGCTAGTCATTTCCAAAGACTCCGACATGGCTGACTGACCCTAACATGAAAAACATTCCAGTAAATCCCAGTCACAGTCAGATTGAAGTAGGGGAGCTGAATGCCTAACTGATCATGTGGAAGACCATCTTTGCCACAAATTAGACATCATCCTGACTTCATAGAATTGCTCTACCTACAGAAGTCAATATTTGGTAGAAATGATGTAACAATCTGGCTAGGTCTAGACTGCGGCGTTTTTGTGGGAAAAGTTACACAAAATGTGCTCCACATTTTGAGTAGCTTTTTCTCACTTTTTTTTTTCTGGAAGAGGCTTTTCCACCATTTGAGCAGAGTCCTTATGCCTCGAGAAATGAGGTATACAGGGCTCCCTGAAAGAGCACATTTGCTCTTCCATGAAAAAAAGTGGAAAAGCAAATGCATTCCTTGGGCGCAGCAGGATTTTTGTAGTCTAGACGTAGCCAGTCTCTAATGTATATATTTGGACTGTATGACCTCATTTTTTATATAATCTCACTCAGCAACAGCGTAGTAGTCTGAATCTCTCCAGATATCATCTGGGTTTCCAGCAACAGATGCACATCAAGATGAAACTTCTGCACACTGCTCCACCAAAACCTCTCAGCTAATGTTCATGAGATGGCAAACTCCCCTTAAAGTAAGAGTGTAACTCATCTCCATTCCTATCCAGTTACCTAACCCATTTGTATATGTTTGTGACATGGAAAACCTTTTTACATAGAGTACTCTGCATACCAGGAGCTGACCTCTGTGCTTAATAAGACAGTACAGCACTTGAGTAAAAAAAATTATTAATATATAAATATCTCATAACAGTAACTTACCTATGGAATGTCCTGTCTGACTCCCTAATTCCATTTTTCCCCTGTTACTTTTACTCATCTGCTACTTTTGTGTGTGTAATATATAGGGAATGTAATTTGTTATTAAAAGTAGACACAAATACAAAAATATGCAGTGAGAGTGACGTTGCTTCCACCTATCAATAACACCTTTATGAAAAACACAATTAATTCTTTGAGAATTTCATTTGCACTTAGGACATAGAACAGATGTACAATGATGTTGCCAGATGAAAAGTCCTTATTTTCTTTTAGTTTTTTGTTCTACTTATAGAGAATAAGAACTTACTGAATAGAAAGAGGACTGAGAAGTTATACATTGAAAACTAGTGCTATTGAATTATTTCTCCAGAGAGAAAAGGGGACTTTGTTTAAAGCAAACTGTATGCAGGTCTTCTCTCATTAACCTATCTCTTCTTGACAAGAATTGGTTGGAGGACATTTTAGCAGAAAGTACAGCTGGTAAGCAAAATAGCACCATTCATGTGAAAGAGAAAAAATATACAAAACACAGGATAAGCAGCAAACGCTAGCTGAAATGATCTCCCTTCAGCCCACTGAGCTAGAAGTATGCATCACACAATATAGTCACCTTCCTTTCGTTATTCGTTATAATGATGTGAACACCCTTCACATACTTGAAGACAGGCAGCCAATGAAGGGCTTCAACCATATCATTTGCAAGTGAGGCAGTGATAATCTGCTCCTTCCTAATATGTACATGTTAAAATATATATTTAAAACACACTCTGCCATTGACAATTATATTTCCACCAGCTGACACATTTTGGGATGTGGATTTTCCTGACTTTTTTTCCTTTCAGGGCCACTCTGTATGTCTCTTATTGTGATTTCCTATCTTCTACCAACATTCCTTTCCATAATCACCATTAACATCTCCTTATGGAAATGGGAATAAAGGTTGGCTTACAGTGTTATTCTTTCCAGAGCTGAAATAATATAATCACCACAGATTCTAAAAGCCCCTTATAGGTAGTTTTTTGAGGATTTTGTTCTCTCATGTTGCTAGATATTGCCAATTTTTCAAGTGAAACTTCATATCTGATTCAGTTTTCATTAACATCTTCACACCAGTTTAAGCCCCTTCACTTAAATTCAATTACTCCTGATATAGTCCAGCTTGAGAGTGTGTTCAGGCCCATTTAGTACAGAACTTTCTTTTTCTAGGGTTTTATTCTTGAACCTTCCTCATATGACTGCTTTGAAGTTTCCAAGAACGTGTGTGTAGAATATAAAGGATGATTTGAAGGTCCGAGACTTGCCTGCTTGAATGAAGGGGTGCTTATTATTTTAAAATAGAAACATCTGTTATAAAAAAGCGTCTCTCTCTCTCTCTCCATTTTGTATCCTTTTAAAAAAATCAAATGAAAATCAGTGTGCTCCCTTCTTAAAGCTAAGCAACATGAAGCACAGCAACAACCTTGTTAATTTAAAATTGACCTAATTCTTGCAAGTAATGGAACATCCATTGCGCCTTACTAAAATTTGCTATTTAGTCAGTATTCTCTTCTTTCTGGATTTGTGTCATATGGATATGACCCAAAATAAATGAAACATTTAAATACTGTGATTGTATCACTATATAGTGCTTTTGCCTCACACCACCTTAGTACTGTATGAATATTGTCATGCTTAGTAATAACTCAGAAATCAGGTGGAATGGAGAGAAAGATCCAGCATTTTATTTATTTCATGAGCACTTTGTAACTTTAAAATTAAAAGGGTTTTGACAAATAACTCCAGACCTGTTCTTTATAACAACAAAAGTAAAATAACAACGTAGAACAGTATCTAATAATTTAACTGATTTATGCTTTTAATTATTTCATATCAAATTGGAATTAGATTGAAAACAGGGAATATATTAATAGAGTTTTAGTAAATAAAGAGCAGTCTTTAAACACCCAGCTGAAATACCATCCCCATTGAAGTTAATGGGTACAACTCCATCTGTAGCAGTCAATAGTAAAACTCCATCTGGTCTATGAACACATGGGATATCAATAAATTTAAAAGCTTGAAACTAAAATGAGACATCTTTAATGGTTACCGTGGGTATATTTATTTTTACAATTAAATGAAGGGCTTAGATTTTATTTGTAAATATACATTTTAAAAAAATTTGATGTCACTAAAGGACAAAGAAAAAAAAATGAAAAAATCTTTATCCAAAGTAAGAAGTAAGAAGAAGAAGAAATAGTATTATTTTAAACATTAAAGCAAAATATCTACAAAATTTCTGTGTACATATTATATAAATCATGTTCTTTTATATAATTAGTGACACTTTTTCAGTACCATATATTCTATTTTATAAAAAAAATTATCTAATTTCCATAGAAAAAGAATTAAAATAACATGGTAAAAATTACAAGAAGACAGTATATTGCATATATACGTGAAAGGGTACAGTTTTCAATGCAAATCAGAAAATGAATGTATTAAGAATATACGGTACAACTCATGAACATTATCAAGATAATGTATAAACTGAACTGAAGGCAAAGTTTAGCATATGGGAAGTTATCCACTTTTATAAGAGCAAGCACAATATAATACACTGAAAAATATAACGGAAACAGATGCTAGGACCAATATTCTGTGAGTAACTGTCCCAAGAAGAGAAAACATAATTTTAAAAAGTCTGGTTTTGACCTAGGAGTTAATCGAATATTTGCATTTCAACTGAAACTGCCTTTCGGTATGGGTGCATCTACACAGCTCTGTAACTCGAAAAAAAAAATGCGTATCTTATTTCACTGCTATTTTGAAATAGCTTATTTCATCATTTGGTACTGTCTACGCAGTGCCAAATTTCAAAATAAAGCACTATTCCAAAATGTCCCTTACTCCTCTTAGAATGAGGTTTACAGGGACATCAGAATAGCAAACCCGAAACAGTGAAATGTGAAGACATGGCATAGCTATTTTGGGATACTCTGATATCCTGAAATAGCATTGCAGTGTACACATACCCTATCAGGCCTATACCAGGCCTATATCAGGCCACTACTAGCCTATACCAAGAAGTAAAAAGAGGAGTGAGAAATGATGCTTTGTTTCACATTGTTAGAGTATGAGAGCTCCTTTGAGGAAATCTCTCATGGTTGTGGAAGTATCAGTATTATGAATCCCTAACAGAGCCTCAAAATTAGGCCAGTTGGAATCAAACATGAGGGCAGCAGAAAAGAAAGGTAAATTGCTCCAAGCACCTTATCTAACATTTTGCAGTAAAGTAAAAAAATGTCCTGTGAAATGGATCATAGCATTTGTTCAACTTCTCTTTACAATACTGACGAATGTAGAAGGTAAACTGAGCAGTGGAATGAGGATGATATTTTAAACCCTAAAATGTAAATGGTTCTGATGTTCAGTTAAATTTGAGTTAAAATGAGCTAAATATGAAACTTGAGAAACAATACAGTGCTGCAAACGCTGGATTTTAACAGCCGAACATTAACTTGCTTACCTGATTTCATGTACAAAAGAAAAGGAATATACTTTGGTATTTCCCTTGGATGCTAATTTGTAAATGTCTCCTGTAGGCCCTAGCACAGCACATTAGTTAAGTACATGCCTACATTAAATTGCATGAATACTTCTATTGAAATCAGTGTGACTCTTAATGTGCTCAAAGTTAGGCATGTATGTAAGTAACTTCTTGAATCAGGGCCTTAAGAATGAAGATGACTGAAGAAAGTTTAGAATAAAGATAGTCTGTGTTCAAAATTCTGGGACAGCATCAATAGCTGAGGCTTTGCATGATTTTTTTTTTTTTTTTATTTCCAGCATTTGCTTTTTGTCTTTGAAATACAAATATAATTAGGTGACCCTAATAAATTTTATGCTTTCTATATTGAGGAGCTTTTGAACATGCACACAGTGCATTCATCTTCCTCTTTTACACGAGGCACACAATCAGTAAGGTGCTGTGTTCACAACTACCAAGAACTGCGGTTGGCCTTTATGGGAGGCTTGGGATTTTATAGTCAGTCAGCAAGATGCAGGACTTGGCTCTAAAATGTGTGCTTTTCATAACTGCCGGGGGACCAAATGTCTCAATATGTATCTATAAATCATTTTGCTTGTTGCTGAAAAAAACCCAGGTGTGTTTATTCCTTTCAGGCAGAGTTAAAATTTAGGATAATCTGTGGTTAAATTCAATAAAATGAACAATTGGATTCTTTTGCCCGCTGTATGCATTGTAGCATTTTAACTGTTCTGTGTACTTACAGATTAGAAAGGCAAGCGTACAATTAGTCCAAATTGGCAATAACAATGCAAGATGATTATGATTCTTAATGCTTGAAAAATCCTATTTACAACATTATTTTATGGTTCATATTACCTGAGAAATGGTATGCCTCGAGGAAGGTCATGGTCTGGACAGATTGCTGCTTTCCAAGGACAGGAAAAAAACACATTTCTCATCTCAGTGGAACATATTAACTTTTCAATCATTTCTTTGTGTAGGTGTTCTGTGAATGGGAAGCCATTTAAAAAAAATCTATAACCTAATTTAGGTTCATCATTGCAATCTGAGGAAAAATTAACTCTAACTCAGATGATTTAAAGGAACAGTAACTTATTTTTATTCCTTTGCCTTGAAATCGAAATCATTATGTAAATTGGCAATATGAGCTGCAACTACAAATCATTAAAAGGCAACATTTCTGATCCAATTTGAACATTTTAAAGAAATGAATTAGATTTAAGAAACTTGGCAGGTTCTCTATTTAGGAAGTGTAATGTCTTCCATTATTCAGCACTTGCCAAGATTTTCAGACTTATAAACAAGATTGTAAAATCAAAAAAGACAATGTACAGTCTATAAGTATATAGAACTACACCTAGATTATATACGCAGTAAAGGTTTGTAATACAATAGCAAGTTATACGAAATATTAATTAAATGATTTATTTTACCTTGTTCAGTTTGAAACTTGGTCTTTATTATTAGAAAACTTTTCTGTATTTCTACATTTGAAGTAACATATACAAAATAGATCTAGTGCTTATGGTATTATTATATAAAGAGTATTACACCTGCTCATTATTGGTACTTAATATCTATTAAGTTTATACACTATTGCAATGTGGTTAATTTATATAATTTTGCAATATCTTTAAATTGTTAAATGCCTTTATAGACAATACATTTCAGTAAAGCTACGTCTAGACTACATTCCTCTTTCAACAGAGGAATGTAAATGAAAAACTTTGAAATTGCAGATGAAGCACCGATTTACAAATGTTGTACTTCATTTGCATAATGGATTCCGATTGCTTTTTTGAAAAAGGATTTTTCAAAAAAACTGTCTAGACACAATTCTTTTCGAAAAAAACCACCTTTTCTGAAAGAGCCCTTATGCCTGAAAAAATGTGATTTACAGGGTCTTACGAAAAAGGGGATTTTTTTCGAAAGAACAGCATCTAGACCACTTTTTTTTCTGAAAAATCCTTTTTTGAAAAAGCGATCAGAATCCATTCTGCAGATGAAGCACACAATTTGTAAATCGGTGCTTCATTTGCAATTTCTAAGTTCTTCATTTACATTCCTCTGTCAAAAGAAGAATGTAGTCTAGATATAGCCTAAAAGTGTAAAATAAAAACTAGTAGTATAAAAATGTGTTGCAATTTTTGGATGATTTTTTTTTCTAAATCTGGAATTGGGCAGCATAAAACTTGTTAATATGATAAGCTGCACATAACTGTTTCTGACATTATCTTATCATTTTCTAATTGTTATCTTATAACATTATTTTGTTCCAGACTTTCCTAACATTTTAAAACTTATGCAAATATCAATTGTTGCTTAAATATGAAGTTAGTTTAAAACTGTTAAAGCATAAAGAATACATTTCACGTATACATATAAAAAAGAAATAGCAGCTTAAGCTACTTTTTCCATATATCGAATTGAACAAAATTAGGCATGAAACCACAACCTGGAGGGAGAAAACAAAAATCTTTTGGTCAAATTTTGAAAGTTGCTCAATGCCTGCATCACCTGTTTCCACAACCCATTTGTGAGCTCTAAGCAGTTGGAAAATCAGGACATCAAAGTGCTCCATATCAGCCGCAGTATAGTTTTCTTCTCTACAATACCTGCTAGATCTTGGACTAAATAAAATATATTCCCCCAAGAACTAAAATTGTATTTGAAATTGATTGAGATTCCTTTTGAATGTAATGTATGAAAATTTGGTTTATTGACATAGGCATAATCTAGTATTTAGTAGAATATATCAATGATATAAATATAGATGGAAGTATATCAATACATTTTGCCATTTTGCTTTCTTTTATAGCTGGTATTACAGGTTGGACCTCCCTTGTCCAGCCCCTTGGGACCTGAAGGAGGGGATTTGTCAGACTGGAGGAGGTCCCTCCCATCATTACCTGTGCTGCCTGCTGCCCCCAGCTAGAGCTCCATCTTTGCCCCGCTGCTGCCTGCCCGTCTGTGACTCCCCAGGCTGGAGCACTGTGGTTGTCACTGGGGCCAGGAGTTCCGCGGCTGCTGGCAGCCAGAGCTCTGCAGCTGGGGCCAGAACTCCGCAGCTGCCTCTGCCAACCCCCTCCCCATCCTCCCTCCCCCACTATAGCCCGGCTGCAGGGTCCAGAACTACTGCTATGCACCCCTCCTCCCCCCAACACAGGGCTCCCGGCTGAGTCACTGCCACCTACCCCCACCACTCCTCACCCATAGCCCAACCTCCCTATACCTGGGCTCTATGGTCCAGGAACATCTGTGGTCCTATTGGACCATAGATGTTGCCGGACCAGAGAGTCCCAGTTAAGGGAGGTACAACCTGTAATTACTTAACATATTCTTTAAAAATGATCTTTTCTTAAGTTTTACTTATAATTAATTTTATTATAATCATACAAATGAAGAAAGGAAGCCAACATGAAATTTAAAATAATTCTTTACATTTTTTATTACAACAGGGTATACCAATATCAGTAATTCTGCATACCCTCCTTTTTACCAGCATGAATGGAGCTCTTCATATGAAAAAGTGTTGTTAGGTTAAGATCATATACATATATATATCATACACAAAATGCTCTAAACTATATAATATGAAAACATTCAGACAAAATTGGTAATGCGATAGTAAGAGTTTGATTCGAGCCCTTATAAGATTGGAAATTCCTTGTCAAATTTGTAATTTTCCTCAGTTCGCATATGCCCAAATATCCTTGCTATTGCCACCTACAGAATGAGATGATACATAAGAGGAAACATTCTTTCCTCTGATAGACTTATTTGTTTCTCACGATGGTATGTGTCCAAGGGAACAATGCAATTATTTGGCTACATTTTCTGAACAGTTAGCCGTTTAAACGTGCCTGTTTGTAGGCATAAAATGAATTGCACTGGCAAAAGGAGCATGCATGCACAAACCACACAGTATGTGTGTACATGCTGCTACTGAATGACTTGCTGTTCTAGTTCCATGTAGAAATGTGGCCTTTGCAGAAGCAAAATGGCAAATCAGTGTTGGTGGGTTCAAATCATGTATTTGTGCAAATGTGGATGTCAGCTGGCAGGAAAAGTGGTTTTATTTATGTTTAATAAGCTAAATACAGATATGATTTACAGTTTACTCTGAATGCCCTTGCTTCCCCTCCCCCCATGTAATTTATGTTACTTTAAAAGAGTAACTTTTGGTTTAATAGAAAAGAGTTGTGTGCATACTACAAGTAGACAAAATTTGTCTCAGTGACATCAAACTGCTAACACAAACAGATCTATTACCCTTTGTCCTTGCTCGGTAACACAGTTACCCTTAAGGCATTAGCCTCTGAGCCTGGTGATAAATCACTAAATGATAGGAAACCTGATTATCCAAATATAGCAGGAGCAGACTATTTTATTCAAGTGCTGAAACCCATCATCTGTGAGGCTTAAAATGAATGATTTTTATATACTTAAATAGTTAACAAAAATTTATTGCAAGAGATAGTTGTCACTAGATTTACAGTTTCAAGAAACATAGTACAAAACAGTGCATCAGCTTTGTCTAAACATTAAATAGGTGCAAGTTCACAAAGATTAAAAAAAACTAAAAGGAGCATACTTTACAACATAAATTACAATACTATAAATATATTTTATATACATTATGCATATTCTAAGACATGATTTTCTTATATGTATATATATTTATATATAGTTCATATTAGTATCAGATTATTCAGTGCTTTAGTTATATTATGGAGCTGAACTTGACATACATATTTGCATTGTTACACTTATAGTAAATGATTCCAAAACAATGAGGCATTTTAACCAGTTTATTCCAGTCACGTAAAGAACCATTTGTCAGATTTGATGAGTGATTACATATAGCCGTATGTTCATTTGGAGATAGCTCTTACCTTTTTGATGGTAGAAAAACGTGACCTAGAAGAGGGGCTGCAATGGAATGACAGCTGGGTGTGGTGAAAGCAGTGAAGGAAACAGTGCATGGGGTAAAGGAGGGAAAGCCAGGTGACTCGGATGAAAGACAGAAGTTGGAATTAGCGGCAACTGTGGTGGAGCAACAAAAGTTGTATGGGTTCCTGGACAGAGTCTAGGTCCTACTGCGAGATGAGGTAAAGGTGTTCTTGAAAGGGTTGGGACCTGTGAAAGAAACTGTTGGGGATGCTGTAGAACCTTAAATGTACTTGCAGCAGCAGCAGCAGCAGCAGCATGCTGCTGTAAAACAGTGTGATGGATTGTGGTTACAGAGGTAGAACATAATGGCTGCTGCAAGGGCAAAGGCTGCAGAGGAGAATTAGAAGGTTGGAATGCAGTGGGAGGAAAAGCAAACTTCACCTTGTTAGCCAACATGTTTTGCTGCATGAGCTGCTGATAGGCCTCACATGGCAAGTCTTTGAATTTTCCATGGTTTTCTGGGGGAAATATTAAAGTCTGATCAGGCAATGTAAATGGGGCAAGTATCTGTTCAGTGGTTAAAAAGGTATGACTATTTATATGTGCTTCTTTGAATGACAAAGGTGGAGGGCTGTGAAATGTGCCTGAATTAAGCTGCAGCCATTCAGTGGTTGCCTCATTTATTTTTTCTTGTGGTATGGTCTCCGCTACTTCATAGTGGCACAGATATGATTTATGAGGAGTTTGTTCCACATTTCTATCTGTACTGGGCACTTTATAAGCAACTTGACTTTCAGGACCCCTTATATTTTCATGTTTCTTTTCTTTTTCTAGTGTGTTCTCTGGTGTGGCAGTTGTCACAACACCATGTTCAATCACAAAAGCAACAGGATGCGTGAGGTCCTCCGAATATGTATTTGGAGAGCTCTCCAGTGCTGAACACTCTGTTGGCTTGTTATTGTCTGATAAAAGTAAACAATCAGATTGTAAAGTCAACTTTTTTTCTACCAGCTCTGTTGTTTGTTCCACATTTTTTGTGTAATCTTCTGTGGATTGAGCTTTTGTTTGCTGTATATTTTCCTGTGTTAACAATTCCCCCAAAATATTTAATGTAGAATTACCTCTTGAAGGTCTATGGGTTTCATTTCTTCTTGGTTCTTTATTGACAAATAGGTGCTGGATTCTAGGTCTTTTTTTCCTTCTTTTCCTTTTAGGCTTACAATGTACTGCTAAATTACTTGTTTGCCTGAGATACTCTTCTGATAAAAATGCCTGTCTACATGTACTTTCATCTGATGAACAAGAATACGTATGTTGTCTTCGTTTTCGATGGGACCTTTCAGGTTCATCAGTCAGAAAGTTGTAGGCTCTCTTTATGGACTGGCTTTGACTTGTACATTTTTCCAAACATTGATGATCTGGGTTACAGTTAGATCTTCTGACCTTACAGCTACATAAAGTTTTAGAACACATTAAGTTATGTCTTCCAGAATTCAAAGTCCGTTGTTTTGACTGTCTATGAGAGTTTGTTTTGTACTTTCTGTGCTGAGGTTCAGCATCAGTGCAATGGTCATTCCTATTTTTTGTATTCCAAGTGTCACATGGGTCTTTGTCCCCCTGTGTGTGTGTTTCTGTGAACATGGTTCTTTTGTGATCACTGTTTTCAATGCCAAGTTTTTTACATGATTGATGCAACTGCTCTGCAGCTAACCATATGCCTCCAGTTTCATCTCTGCACTTCTCTGAAGTGTTCTGAAGGTGCTCAGGCTTATCTTCATTGACATATTTAATTTCCTGTTCAACTGTTGAAGATGCTTCAGCTTCTGCCTTTGCTGTTTGCTCATAATGGTGATGACACAGTTTTCTCCTTCTTTTTCTTTTTCTATTTTTGTGAAACCATCTTTTGTGAGTTTCCTTGTTCCATACTTTGTTGTGTTTATCATCTATCATAGTGTCCTGTCGTAAAAGGTTTTTGGAAATGTGGTATTTTTCTGTTTTCCCAATCCTGAAAGAGGCATCCAAGCACATTTTACCTTGATTTGTTGCAGCTTCACAGCTTTTAGCTAACGGAACATCTCTTATAAGTAATGTTGCTTGGTCACACACATTTTTATTACTCTCTGTTTTGTAATCAGCACATTCTGAAATAGATCTATCCGTGTCATCTAAAACGATACTCTGGTTGGAGTCAGTTTTGTGATGAGAATGAGGTATGTTTGGCTGATGTTTAGTTTTCTCCATGCTGTTATTTGCTCTTGATGACTTGAAATCAAAACATAAGGGATTACAGCTATATGAAATAGATGGTTCTGTACATGTATAAATTAACATTTCAGATGGCCACTGAAGAATGGATGATCCATGTTTGCTCAGAACAGGAACAAATGGTTCACAAGGTCTTTTGTGTGTCTCTTGTTTGTTCTGTGAGGCTGTAATCTCCCCTTCAGAATTTGACGATGTAAGTATCTCACACCCAGGTTTTTTAATTTCTGCTTCAGTTGTGGATGAATCACTAGGAACGTATTGATTATTTTCCTCTGTTATATTTTGCAAAGATAAGCAACCGTTGCTGATATCAAACACTGTGGATTTCTTTCCCAAAAGCTCAGAACTATTATTTTCTACACATAGTGTTTGATTACTAGCAGCAACTGTGGACAATAATTGATCTGGTAATGCTCTTGAATTGACATCAACACAATAGCCATCCAAATCATCAGACATTGGTTGTTTCAAATGAGAATCAGCAGGAATTAATACTGTGTTCTCTAGTATTATATTCTCTTTACTGGATAGTTCTTTTGGTTCTTGAACATTGGAAGCTTCTGCTGTGTCAGTACATTTTTCTATCTGTGAGGGAATGTAGTTATGTTTCTCCTCAGAGCACAAAACTATTTCTGTTGCTGATGGAGACTGAAGATTACAAGTTCCTGGAACAAATCTACTTCTTCTGCTAAATCCATGTTCATTAGATGTTTCATCATTATATTCATAGAAAACTGCAGCTGAGGACTCCAACTTCACTGATGCTTTCTTAGGAAAAGCAAAAGAGAATCCTATTTTATGCCCCTGGGCTCCTTGTACTTGATCCCCAAGTTTGTTACTGTCAGATTTGTTATTACTTGCACTTTCAGAAGCAGAAAAAGCACTAGAAGTAACCTCTTTAGTATTCTGTGTGTTGTGCACTAATGTGCAATTGAAATTTTGTTGTTTGTTAGAAGAGTCTATGATAGTACTTTGTGGGATTTCATGGAAATTATCTTTCACGGTAACTGTAGTGGACTTGAACATAGGGCCACTCCCGGGAGCACTAAAAAAATACAACAAAACCTTCCATGAGTACACTTCAATGAAATTAAAAGCTCACAGTTACTGTATTCCTATTGTACTGTTATTGCCAGAACATTGCGTTACATTTGTTTCCACAAAGATTTCCATAACAGGTTAATTTGTTATGTTAAATCAATAGTTCCAAAACAAGACATTACAGCATGGGGTTTCAAACTTCTTCCTCCTGCAATGCATGTCTCTTAAATCACTTCTGTCTCATAGAGATGTCTCCCCATGCATTTGTGAAAACCCACTCTGCCTCTCCTCCCATCTGTAATCACAAATGTAACCGTGAAAACCGTATCAAATTCTTATATGCAAAATAAATAAAGAGCAGGTAAGTATTTATGTACTTTCAGCAGATCCTCATTCAAAAAGGCTACTTCTACACTACACTGCTAGGACAGTTCTTTTGAGCATGCCCAACACTATTCTGACATCCCTGTAAACCTCATTCCATGAGGAGTAAGGGTACGTCTAGACTACAGGCTTTTGTAGACAGAGGCTTTTTCGACAGATACTGTTGACAAAGCTTCTATTGTCAGAGTGTCTAGACTACATCCAGTTCTGTCGACAAAGCAAGCTGCTTTGTCGACACGAGAGTGTAGATGCAAAGGACAGTGTAGATGCAATAACGCATTCTGTCGACAGAACTCTGTCGACAAAAGGCGTTGCTCCTCATAGAAAGAGGTTTACAGCCGTCAACAAAACTGCTGAGTTCTGTCGACGTTATGTGGTAGTGAAGATGCAGGTATAGTTTTGTCGACAAAAGTCCACTTTTGTCAACAAAACTCTGTAGTCTAGATACACCCTAAGGGATGTTTCGGAATAGCGGATTATTTTGAAATAAGTACATAGCTCAAATTGCATAGCTTATTTCAAGCTATGGGTGCAGTATAGATGCACCCTATGTGATTTATCCTTCATGAAAAAAAATTAATCATGCTGTCTACTTTTGTTCTTGATTCTATTTCTTCATTCCATCTGTTAAGTTTCACTCAACAAGAAGCCAGGAGAAGAGCCAAAAGAACACCCATAAACTACAGAACATAATTTGGGAATTTCTGCATTCATGCACAGGTTATGCTACTTTTGAAACTTAGCCAATACAGTAAACACAGCTGGTTTTAACTGCAAAATCAAACTGATATTTGAAGTAATGATGGAACAACTCAAAATCCTTCAGAAAGTCAGGACAGGTAATCATCTACATGCATTGATGCCTACCTGTGGTTAATCTCTGTTGGCTGGAAATAGGAGTGGATATCTCATAAGAAATGGGTTTCTCATGAGCGTTCCTGTGGTACCTGACTCCAGCTAGGTTGGAAATATCTTTAGACTGGCTATTCCACAGAGCTAAGCTTTTTATCATCCAAACCTAGGTAATTTTAGCAAAAATGTTTGTGTCTCTGTTTATCTGCTGCTCTCATAGGAACAGTAATATAGTAATAATTCAGTAAAGACAGAGCACAACATTCAGATGCAGTCTTACTCTTCATAGAAACATCCCCTCAAAACAGAAATAGTACTTGACAAAAAACAGAATGGAAACAAAGCCAAAAATATGTTTGTTAGCAACCTTACAGTATAATCTGACATCAGTGGCAGCAATTAGGAAAGCAAGGGACAGAGGCAAACAGCCTTCCCCAGAGAGTTGTGTATTAGCTCAAAGTTCCATGGGCTGCAAAGACTGTGGCCATGACCCAACCACTTTTAAGCAGTGGTTCTGCAGTAAATCAGTAAGAGAAGCAACTTGACCAAATTTCAGTGAAGGATGTTTGCAATCTGGTGTATGGAATTGCACCACTCTTCACGTTTGGCCTGGCTACCTCTCTGTCTAGATGGAGGGGCATCCAAGCCAGTTGATGTTGTAATGTGAAGAGTCTGGTTGGTGGAGCACAGGGAAGTCCACTAAAATTTTGTCGCCTCACCACAACAGATAAACACCATCTGGGTAAAAAGAGGCTGCTTGGCTGACGGAGGCTGAGTCCATGTGTGGAAGAAGGGGATGAGCAGGGACCCTGCTGTGGGAAGGAGTGCTATGGACCAGAATTTTCCCCTCCCACTAAAACATCTGAACTGATGCCACTGCCTGAAGTTTGCTAAATTCTGTCTTCTGTTTTTGTCAGAAAATCGGGTTTTCCAAAAAATAAAAATATGAAAGGTGTTTGTAGTAATTGGGGACACAGAGGATCACCACCACCAAGATCCAGTGGTATTAGTCCATAAAGCTGAATCACATTCTTTAGTCTCCTAGTCCTACAACGCACATTTCATTCTATTGTGAATAAGGTTTAAATTTAGTTGAAAGTATAATATTTTTAATGCTGCTTTTGAACCTACTCTCAGTTAATCAGAACAATGTATAGACTGAAGAGAACTACATAACATATATAGGTTAAAAAAGGAATTTTAAAAATTATCTCAATCTCTTAACAATATCTGCTCCTTTTCATCCAATGAGCTTCTTTAATTCTGTCTGTAAACTTGGTAAGCACATCCATTTTAAATGTGCAAGTCCCAAGTTTGCTAACAAACATATATTTTGTGCTCACAACATGTATGTACTTCCAAATATTTTGGGCAGAGTTAAGGAGTATATTAGCTGACTGACAAAATTAGGTATCACTGCTTCAGCATTAAAGCTCACCTGGGGCACATTTACACAGCAAGGCAATAGTCAAATTAAACTATGCAACTTCAGCTACGTCAATTGTGTAGCTGAAGTCAAAATAGCTTAATTCGGTTTTTGGTGCTGTCTACACAACAAGAAGCTGAATGAAGAACACTCTTCGGGTATGTCTACACAGAATGCTTATTTTGAAATAAACTATTCTGGAATAGCTATTCCAAAGTAACTTATTTCAAATTAGTATGTCTACACTGCAGGGAAACCTCAAAATTAGTCCAAGGTAGGCTTCCCCAATTTAGATGTGCTGTCTTGATTTAGAGCCCCAGGAGGCACTGGGGAGGAATAACTTAGAATGGCCCTGGTGAGGGGCTATTTCGAAATAGCAGAAGTGGAGCATCCAAGCATGCCTTATTTCGAAATAGCTATTTCAGAATAGGCATTATTCCTTGTAGAATGAGGTTTATAGATTTCGGAATAAGCTGTCCGTTATTTTGAAATTATTTCAAAAAAATGAAATGGATGTGTAGACACATTGTTATTTCGAAATAATGCTAGTTATCTTGAAATAACGGTGCACTGTAGATGCATCCTCCCTTAGACTTCCCTTACTCCTCATAAAATAGGGTTACAGAAGTCAGAGTAAGAAGTCCTCCAGCTCACCATTATTTCGAAATAATGGTTTGCTGTCTAGACGTGCTCTTTGTTATTTTGGAATAATGTCAGTTATCCTGAAATAATGCTGCTGTGTAGATATAGCCCTGATGAGACGCAGTTCTGGCCATAGACAACATCTGGATAAACATTTCATTTACACATTAACCACCAACTATTTTTTCTGTGATGGCTAGATTTCTGTTAGAGCAAATTGAAAATGGTTCAAATTCTTTTACAGTGGGTTATCTGTGTAATAAATAAGTAAATTTTTGGTAAGAAGGCTGTCACCTCAAATGAAGAAGTATCAGTGTCAACTAGGAATATATTTCCAGATTCCAGAGGGAATATACGTCTGGTGAGAAATAATTGTTATGGTTGGGATATGCACCCTGATGTGTCAAGGAAAGGGAACATTTTCTTTTAAGGTATTCCCCGAGATAGTTTCTCTAGCTATTTAAATTTAAAACTAGATTTCCTGAACTGCTCCTGATGCATTCCCAGGTGAGCAGTTCAAACACTAAGTCACATAGATTTGTTACATCCCAGAAAGATAGAGTGTATCCTTTCCTCATCAATAAAATAATGCCGAGCTTCAAATGTTTGACCTAGTTCACTAATGCTTTCAAAACTGTGCCTGGCTTTATGAAATATATATGCAACATATTTTTAACTAAAAATGCATACCAATTTAGCTCCACTAAAAAAGTAACGTTAAACATTTATTTCTTCACATAGTGCCAGATCAAATTACTGCATACATACAGCTTAGAGCTTGCCATAAAAATATATGCACCTTGCTCTGGGCTCAGGATCCTAACCATCATGTGTCCCACAGCCCAGCTAATAGTTTGGGGATTATTTTTCCAGTGCTTTTTCCATTTCAGTAGCTATTCACTCACCATGCTGCCTCTTTTCTCAGTTCAGCTAACTTGTGCAAACGTTGGAGGGCCTTTTCCTGTTTCCTTTCATCTTTTCTGGACTTGGAAGCTACATTTCGAGCAAACTCCCTCTGTTTCAGTTCCTTGAGTCTCTATTAAAATAATAATAAAAATATTTACTAAAAAGATAATCCCTGACATTCCTGATAAACAACTATAAGACTGTCATTTTGTGTGGCTGAGTATGTTAATACACTATAGCATTACCATTACCATTACTATGTGTTATTCTGTTCTGTTGACAATGTTCAGTTGCAGTTTTTATTATTTGTTTTATTTTCATGTTAGAAATCACATGTTTCGGTAGTTCAGCAATATTTTAAAAAACACCACCACATTATTGCATGGTTGATTCCTGAAATACATTTATTGAATAATGGTATGTTTTATATTTTTATTGAAACCACTTAGATCAAGTTTATCCCTGGTGTAATTTCATGGAATATAAAGGCATTACATCAGGTTTTCATTTCCCCCTGTATGTTGAAGAGAAAGACATTCTCGATATACTGGTCAAAACAACCCAGAATTTTATTTTAGTGGACTTGTGAGATAGCTAAACTTTCTCCACTCTTGCTAGGTTTTTTTTTAACATGAAAAATAAAGGGAGTTTGCATAGCAACAAGTATTATTCTGCTGCCAATACTCTCTTCCCACTCTCTTACTCTGCCCTCACCCCAGTTTCTTTATTGAAATAGTTATTTTCTGATATTGTGTAGAAAGTAGAATTTTACAAAACTTCAGCAGTTCTTTCAGCAAAATGTATCAAGTATGAAATGTGTTAATCGTGAAAATATTGACATTGAGTTTAAGAATTATTGCAAGTTGAAAACTGGTAGTTTCAAATGCACAAAAAAGATTTTCATCTTTTAAATTTCACATTCTTCTGACACAAAAATTCAGGGCAATATATGACTCTTGAATATAGGGCTCTAGTTTTTCCTTTATCTGACCTCAGTTCTTATCCTCTTACAGTACCAGCTATACCAGCCCCCATGATGCAGCCTTTCCCACCAGCTAAAGTGGGAGGAGGCACTCCCATTCCCTCCTGGAAAGAAAGGGCACATCTACACTGCATAGGGGGATATCAGAGGTATCCCAAAATAACTACCCCGTGTCGACACAAGCCACCTGTTATTTCAAAATATTTTTTGAAATAATGGGCATGCTATTTTGCTACCCTGGTAAACCTCATTGTATGAGGGCAAAGGGATGGATCGAAATAGCACGTTGTTTTGAAATTTGGTGCTGTGTAGATGTGCCAAATTTCAAAATAAGTTATTTTGAAATAGATTCGAGATAAGATATGCAATTTGCGCTATGCAAATTGCATATTTTATTTTGAGTTTAGGATGCTGTCTAGACGCACCCAAAAGAGAAGCAGCAAGATGGGTGTCTCCCCTGCCACGCAGCTGAAACTTCAACCAACAGCCAAGGCATTTCATCTATGGTGGTTAGTAGATCATGCCTACTCAACTATTTTGATCTGTCACACTGTCTTCTGATGGCCTGGTGCTGTCAGGGCCATGCAGAACAGTGGATCTTAGAGTTAACACACCATTGAGCTACTTGGGGCAATTCATACCTCTGTAACCTATTTTTTCATGCTGTCTGGATGCTCAGAGAGATACAATGTGATTCACATTTTAAAACTTTTCTTTGAAACCACTCTAGATGATATATTTTTTTCCAAAGGAAGTTGAGAGGCTGATGTAACATGAATTTTGTTATCTCACAAAGTTCCATAATTTGGGGCATTAGGCACAGACTTACAGTGTTTATGCCTTAATTTCCCCCTGCTTGGAAATAACTTCTGCCTCTACATTGTTTCACCCGCTCCCACTATCTTCTGTGTTGCTAATTTGAGAAAAAGAAAGTTTAAATGTTCTTTTTTCTTTCAAATGGTAAGTCTCTCTTTCCTAGCTACTGCTAACTTCCAGATCATGGCAAAATTTGTGCTCTCGTTGAGTTTCAAAACCATACCTCTCACAGATACTTTGCAGATTTCTACTCTGTCATTGATGTGGTCATCTTCTACTTCTTTGTCCAATATTGAGGCAATCACTTTTTTCATGTATGCAGTGGAATGACGAACTTTCCTCTCCAGATGGAAATGGATGCCAACTAACCATACATTTTTGTTTCTGACCTGATTCTCTAACTCCATCTCAATTTCTCCATCTGAGTATGCCTTATATTTTAACACAGCTTTATCTCATTGCAATTCACCAAAAGAATTTATTTGTTTGGGTGTGCCTCTCTTCACCCTACACAAGCTTAGCTCCAGATGAAGCATGCGAACAAGCAATTTGTTTCAGATTAAAGTTTAATCAAATCTTCTATTGAAACCATTTTTGTCTCTGGTCTATTAGTTTTTAATCTATTGGAGAAGATGGTCACAGTAAAGCATACAAGCTACCAGAGATTTTGGTTTTATAAGATATTTCATATCTTCTTTCAGAGTCAACCTATTAAATCAATAGGCCGAGGGTTTAACTTGTTGCCAACGGATATTGTAAAGGTCACAACTATAACTGGGTTAAAAAAGAATTAGATACATTTATGGAGGATATGTCCATCCGTGGCTGTTAAGCAAGATATTCAGAAATACATACTCATAGACTGGGTGATGGCCAGATCCTGAGACTGGATGATAGGGGATGGAGCTCTTGAAAATTGCCCTATTCTTTTCATCTCTTTGAAGCATCCAGCATGGGTCATTGTTGAAAGATAGGCTAGATAGACCGTTGGGCTGATGTAGTATGGCCATTTTTATGTTCTTGGCTTTTAGCTCATTTCCAAATTTCTGACCTAGTTTACTGTCTCCACCCCCTATTATCCAGTCTCAGGATCTGGCCTTCAGAGGCTTAGCAAGACCCAGTCTATGAATATGTATTTCTGAATATCTTGCTTAACAGCCACTGATGGACATATCTTCCATAAATGCATCTAATTCTTTTTTAACCCAGCTTTGATACATCTGAAGAAGTGGGTTGTGCCCACGAAAGCTCATGATACCATCGACATGTTTTGTTAGTCTAGAAAGTGCTACCAGACCATTTGTTGTTTTTTAAGTTTAAATAATTACAGTAAGGGCTTTGTCAATCCTGGCCTTAAAAACTGCTAATGATGGAGATTCCATCCTCCCTAGCCAACCTATTCCAGTGCTCCACCACCCTCTTAGTGAAATAATTTTTCCTTTCTTGCCATAATAACATTTTAAATCATCCACATATCCCATTGTCCTTTTGCTATAGTAATAAATAATGAGAATAACTCTTGATATAAATGAGTTTGATATATATTTATATTTCCAACAGGCAGAATTGAAACTGGAACTTACTACACAGACTTCTACTGCATGCAATAAAGGCCAGCTCGCTCTTGGCTAGGGCTGTAGAACACAGACATTATTCTCTCTGTAAGTGGTCTTGGTGCCATTCATTGGGATAGAACAACACACTCATTAGGTGTATGGGTTACATATGCATGTAACAATCAAGATTCATGACTTTGTTTATTAATAAGGTGTATGTTGTAAGAAATCTTTTACTGAGCAACATTTATACTGGTCTGATTGATTTGCTATACTCCACTTTCTGAGACATGTTTTCTTTTGCTTTAGCATTGTTTGCTGTATGTTATAAAATTGCACAAAGATCCACAGTCTCACACTGACCTTTTGTACTATAATATCCTATAATAGCTGCACATAATGCGAGCTCAAACCATACCTGTAAAATTGCCTCCGTACATTCTTATAGCCTGTTTCATACTTTCTATAGTGCATGAGAGGCTGCTTCCTCATTAAATTGTTCTGCTTTCTTCCAACTCATACACCACACACTATCTCATTTCAGCAATTTGCCTCAGTGCACTCTCATCCTTCTAATAATGCAAATTTTGTTCTAGTGTGAACTTCACATAAAAGGTCCTGTTTTTCAATATGTTCATCATGAAAAATAGAAGGTCAAGGATATGTTACATGGAAGACTTTCAAAATATTGAATGGTATTTTAGCTATGCCACTCCAATTAAAATCAATGGGAATCCTACAGATAAAAAACCCATAAAACACTTGAAAATGTAGCCCACCATATTGCCTACACAATTTCAGCTGTCTTTTTGCCTTGAATCTCCAGTCTCAACTGCCACAGTGTTCTGAACTATAGTAGGCATCAAAGGAAATAAAGATATTGTACAGCGTGTATGCTGGAGGCCAAATAAAATCAGCAATTTTTCCTTATCTATGGAATAACTATACAAGCACCAGGTGGATAAATGAATAGACAAGGGCAAAAAACCCAACAACAGACACACACAGAGAACCACAGCAAGAATGGGAAAGAAAAAGTTACACTACAAGCACAGTGAAAACCTACATTCACAGAATGCACCCACACATAGCACTTACATTGTAAATGGAACAAACTTTCAAATCTAACTGCAGTCCAAACAAACTGCAAACAGTCAAGCCAGTTACACTTTTAATACTGACAGACAAGCACACGCTGACAACTCAACTAAAACAAATACATGTAATAACCAATCACAGGCGTCAGCTGGCCTGAAGGGAAGGTTTTCAGCCAAGGTCCCACCACCTCTTGTAGTAGGCCAGCTCTTCCTTGCCTTCTGTGGCTATCTCCCTCTCCCTTCCTCCCTTGGGTGAGCGTTATTGTATCCTGGCTAGAGGGAAGAAGTCATTATACTTCTGCCCATTGGGGCAGGATTCTTTGTCATGTTTCTGTAGCTAAGACATGAACCAAATCCCAAGCAATCCACCAGCCTCAGATCCTTTGTGCTCCAGATCCTACAGCCCTGAACCACTTGTAGGGAATGAAAAAGGGGGAGATGCAATATGTCTGGATTGAGCAGGATGAGTGAAATCATCTCTGGCCCCATTATGCTGCCGAGTGGGTATCTGCTGGGTGGGGGATTGGGAAATGGGAAAACAACTCTCTGTTCCTCACATTTTCTGAAGGAGACTAAGATTGGAGTGAGTCAGCTCTGTAGGGAGCCCTCATTAGTGTGTGCTGCTATTGTGATCACAAGGGGGTATGTCTACAAAGCAACATTATTTTGAAATAATTATTGGTATTTTGAAATAACATAGTCTGCTTCTACATAGCAGGAAGTTATTTCGAAATTATGTTAAAATACTGTCAAGCCGGAGGACTTCTTACTCTGACTTTTGTAACCCTCATTGTACGAGGAGTAAGGGAAGTCAGAGGAAGAGTGCTCTGTTTCGAAAAAAGTGCTGTGTGAATGCTTCCATTTTTTAAAGAAGCTATTTTGAAATAAGCTAGACAATTGATGTAGCTCAATTTGCTTTGTTTATTTTGAATTAAGCCTTACTATGTAGACACATCCTGGAGAACTGCTATTCCCACTGGATCTAGAGTGCATCTACACAGCAGGGCTTAACTCAAAACTGGAGTTACAATTCATCAGCTTCTAATCCTATCTCTGTGTAGCAATAATGTGCTTTCACAATGCGAGCACTCTCACTCTGTTCTCATTTAGGCTAGGCTAGCTCAAGTGCAGTAACTCAAATGTACTAACTTCAGCTAAGAGTTGCAATGAAGAAAAGCCCTTAGTCAAAAACTTCTGGTACTTAAAGGTGAATGCCTTAGACTCCTGAAACAGCTAGTTTTAAAATGTTATGTGTTGAGTCATTGTCCCAGGACATATCTTCTGTTCTTACTTGGCAGCAGCAACACCTGGTACCACATGGCCATGCTATTCTATTTGATTTACAAGGAGCTGCAAGATTATGTCCTGGGTGAGCAGCAATCCTTGCCTCCTGCTCTCAATGACATTTCATTCTGGAATACAGAATAGATTTTGGAAACAGATATTAAGGTTTGTTCAGCTCTCTCTCTACTGGCTCAGTTCACTTTTTCTGTGGGAGATTGATGCGTACCACCCACAGTCAAAGAATTTGTACTAGTTTTGCTGGCAATGATGTGTCAAAGAATTCTGGAACAAACAGGTATCTTGGTCAGATACTATAGACTGCTATTGGGTTATCAAAAGGTGTTGGGAAGGTTGTTTTAAATGACGCAGCTTACATCCTTGGTTATTCTACTGCTTGGTCATCCCTGGAAGGCTAAGTCTAGACTGCAAGCCTCTTTTGAAAGAGGCTTTTTTGAAAGATACTTTCAAAAAAGAACGTCTAGACTACAACCAGTACTTTTGAAAAAGTAAGCTGCTTTTTTGAAAGAGAGCACCCAGGCAATCTGGATGATCTCTTTCAAAAAAGCACAGTTTGCATTACATAGCGCCTTTTTTTGATAGAGCACTTTCAAAAAAAGACGTTCTTCCTCATAAAACGAGGTTTTCTGCGGTCGAAAAAACTGCCGCATTCTTTCGATTTACTTTTGAAAGAATGCAGCAGCAGTCTAGATGCAGGGGAAGTTTTTTTGAAAAAAGCCACTTTTTTCGAAAAAACCCTGTGGTCTAGACACACCTGAAATGATAACCCCACTGCCAATATTTTCTCCTGTTTCAAGGTAAATAGACTGAAAAGCAGTATCTGAGGCCAATTTGTTATGCCACCATTTTTGTGACTTTTGGCGTGTAGGGGCTCTGGGATTGCCAAAACTGACTAGTTATTTGGACAGAGAAGAGACTGTGCCAGGTTTTCTGACTTCATGACATTCAAGGCACATTCAGGTCTTTCCTTATAGTAATGGTTCATACAGGAAGTGGAGTTTGCAGAACCCCCCTGTAAAATGTGTGTTATATTTCTTTTACTATTCTTTCTCTTCCCCTCCCCAAAATTTTGCTCTTTTTTACTGAGATGTAAAAAAAAATGCAACATAGCACAATTTATTTAGCTACGCTCTGTGCCTAGCTTTGTCAGAGAGGGTGATGCTGCTGCTATTCCATCTGTCCATTCAGCTGTTCTCAGATACCAAAAAACATGTTGAGAAACAAGATAAGTGAAATATTATGCTCACAGATGGACGGGTACTCCTTTCCCCCCTACAAGTACCATATTATTTTTCCGGTAGCTGTGTATGCCTTTGAGAAAAACCATGATGAGTCAATGAGATTATTTGAAAGGTAAATAATTATATCTTACCCCATGTGTGTTCCCTAAATAGTCAATACAAAACCAAGTGTCTATTACTCTGCTAAAAAAAGTGCAATGTTAAACAATTCAAGTAAGACTTTTGGGTGTATGGGTATGTCTGCACTTGCTCCCTAGTTCGGACTGGGAGGCAAATGAAGCATACTGAAGTTGCTAATGAAGCACGGGATTTAAATATTCCGTGTTTGATTAGCATATTCGCAGCTGGTCGCCATTTAAAAATGCCGATGGCCCGATTTTACTTGCCGTGTGTAGACGCGGTAGTCCGATCCAAAACCCTTCCCTCTAATTAACTGTTACTCCGCATTGCACGAGGAGTAACAATTAATTCGAGGGAAGGGTTTTGGATCAGACTATCGTGTCTATGTGCGGCAAGTTAAATCCGGCGACTGGCATTTTATGCTAATCAAGCGCGGGATATTTAAATCCCGCGCTTCATTAGCAACTTCGGTATGCTTCATTTGTCTCCCTAGTCCGAACTAGAGGGCAAGTGTAGACATACCCTATGATAGCTGCACTCCAAAGCAAAAGACCAAACATTTGAAGCCTCTTTTCATAAGATTTCTTACCTTTGTGTATTCTTGTCTTCCAATAGATTATATGATGCTGACCCCAGTTATGTCTACCTTTTGAAACTTAAAGTAGTTCATTTATTAAATTCATTCTGAGCACTTAGCATGGTTACAGATATTAAAAATGTAGAGATGAGAGGAAAAAAAAGCACACTGGCAAACACAAAAGTAGGGACTTCACTGCATGTTGCAGAGCTCATGTTTTTCTCCAAGGAGTCATTGATGCAGCGAATAAGAAAATGCATATGCAATAGGACAAGAGAAGATACAGTGTTGTTGAAGAAAAGTGTTGTTAGTTTTTTAACTTTCACAAGGAAGCTGAGCCAAAGCTGAATAGAAATTAGAAAACATCCTTTAATAGTACTTCATTTCAATTGTTGTAATGATTATAATATTGTGATTTGGTTCCCATTGAAATTAATGGGCCTATTACTTTGAGAGACTGCTCGCTAATGTGAAGAGAGGGTTCAATATCTGCTCTCAGCTGTGAATTGTTGTAAGCTTGTGTTTACTGCATAATTTGACGTCTTGATCCTTACATGGCGCAGGATCAGAACATAATGATTATGAAAAAGGATGTTAAAGTTTTCCTAATACAGCTGCATTCCAAGTTGGATTAAGGGTCGATGTACATGGATTCGTATCTGGCATTTTCTATGCAAAAGGAGCCCCTACTACTCTCTATTTCTTTCACACAATACAGTATTGCAAAGCAAATACCGTGGGGTCAATGTGAGTCCCTCATCAGCTTAATCAGGAACTGTTTTTGCAGTACATGTAAGCTTACGTAGAGATGAAATATTCAGTGTTGGTAAGTAAGCAAATTATTCTGTCTGTTGCGCGTAAGTAGGCATGAGTTGTGTGAGGTTTAATTTTCGTAGCTAATTTTTCAAGGAATGTTTATTTTTCTTCCATCTAACTTTTTGTTACAGACTTTCTCTCCTCTCAGCTGGACCTGGATTGTCCTTTGTGTGATAAGCAATGGTGATGAATCCAATCATTATAGGTGTTATGGGAACAAGTTATACTATGTAATTTGTATTCTATAACTGACATTTCAATCCTTGTACAGAAAGTATAATGGTTAAAAGAAAGGTCCCACTATATAATCTTCTCTGTGTATTTGATACATTTTCTACTTGGTGCTGAAGCATTTAATTCAGCAAACACATACAAGCATGCATAGTCAGTGAACCCACTTCTGGTCATACCAAATATAATTTGCACTAGGTATTGGTAGGTCTGAGTCCTGAGTTACCTTTATGTAATCTCCAAATGCATGTTTTCTCCTCTTTTTGAAAGCCAAGATGAGATGTGGCATCCTAGCAAGCAGAGAGCACAGCAAATAGCTTGTGATCAACGATCTAAGCAAGAGATTTCACTGAAATAACTAAAAAAGCTGTTTCTCCATTGCTCTGCACCTTAAGTAGTAATTTGCAATAATGCAAATAAGAGGCTACCATTATGCTTTTGCTTCTACATGCTCTTCTACATCCGTTCTGAATTCACTTGGTGAACGACATCACAAGATTCAGCGCAATGGGAAAGCTGACCCAGAGACTCCAGTCCTGCCACTGGATCCATGGAAGGACTCTAATATTCATTTTGAACCCCATTAATTTTAAGGAGACTCCAATCACGGGACTCCAACTGAAATTTCAAGATGTTAACAGCCATATTTTAGTACTTAGATAGACCTAATTGAGTGCCCTGCTGTATATCCCTACGGGAAGTAAAAGGAAATAAGGAACCCTTGATGCCCATCCTCATGTTACCTACATCATTAGAGCCTATGCACTGTGGGAGAACAGCTGACACCAGGCTTTTGTTCCTCCTTTGGCTCAAGAGGCAGGGAAAGTGGTGAAGCCATGTCCATGTACATACCCATAAGATACTGCAGGAAACAGAAGGCCATCAAAAGGGTTGGTATGAATGACTTTCCTCTGAAGCAAAAGCAAAGCTGCAATCCTATTGGAAATATCAGAATCTCAATCTGGTTCCTGTCCTGCTCCTGGAATACTCACAGGATGCTGTAGAGTTACAAACCAGCTCTTAGTATTTATTATTATTTGTCAATATAGTTGTCCTTGGCCATGTTAGAAGTTGGGACTTTCCATGCACTGCAAATATTTGCATACAAGTGAAACACACATTACTTTTCTACTGCTGCAAATTCTAATTTAATCCATGCAGTAGGCTCCTTATGAAGCTAAAGCACATAACTGCATTAAGTGCACTTCTTACAAGAATTCCACAAGCCTTCTATTAACTTGCAAAGGGGCGCTTCTTAAAAAAAATCAAGATATAAGCACTTGTAACAATAGCACTTCAGACTAATAGATTTAAAGACATGGAGAAGCCATAAATTAATAAACACACTCAAGCTAGCAACACTTTTAAAGACTGAAATGTGGAACATGATGCAGTACTAAGAGGAGACATGAGCAAAGGTACAAAGTTGTGTGGCTTGTATCCCAAGAACTTTAATATGTTTGGTACTTTAAAAAACTATAATACATCCAATGTTAACAGAGTTGACCCTCTATAACACAAAGGAAGTCTGATGAGTTTGTTGGAAAATAGTGAAACTTTCACGAAGCTTATCAAAGTGTGGGTGGCGGTTGGACAGAATCTTACTGAATAGTGCAAAGTATAATGAGTCTCTCTTCTCTGCCGATTGTACTAATAAGTCCACTCCCTTGGTTTACAGCATCTCTCCTATTGCAATCCTGCTTTTCTCTTGAGCGTTGCCTAACACTCCACCAAATTATGTGGAATTTTTCTGATTTGAACAAATATCCAGGTCATGGAACTCATTTTCAGGTCAAGAGAGGCATAAAGTTATTGTAGTAAAATACTGTGACAGCAAAATTTGCTTCTTGCTTGACCTGTAGAGTAAGAGCAGGAGTACAGAAAATTCTACCCTATGCTCAGTGATACATTTCCATGGAATTTATAATATTGTTGCTCTTTTTTTACCCTAGCTGGTAGTGGGGATGGAATTTTCTAGGTGGAAGTAAAAATTGATGGAGTCTGGCGTTCTCTTTGGTGTAGTCTTATTTATTTACAAGGACTGTACAAATTCCTGCTTCTCCAAATTCAGGAGCAAACAAAACCAAAAGGTTTCTTAGCTTATGGCTCCAAGCCTGTAGCCAACACATCTACAGTATAAACTCTCTAAGCTTTCTCTCCATTTTTTTTGGAGAGAGGAAGGCGGGGTTCATATTATGATCACTGGCATCTTTGCTTTTTGTCTCTGCCATTTGTCTCACATAGCTGGTCACAATACCTAGTGGAATCTCCCATCCACATAATGCTAGTTCCTGGGTAAATTCTATTAGGCTTTATTTTAGGTGCAGTCACTTAAATGGTTCTTACAACTGTAGTAAGTGAAGGGTGCTTTTAAACGTAAATCTGAATGAGCCTTTAAATCAACCCACAAAAGGTTTCACCCAGCTAATACACTATGAAGTAGCTTCAGACACTTGCCATTTTATTTTAGAATCCGCCCATCAGTGAAATATTTCCTCTTTCTCCCCATAAATGTGGAATTTACACACTCTAGATTACAGCCACTTAAGGCCCTGCATAGACAAGAATCAGGCTCAGACCAGTAAAACTGCATTTCCATAAAGACAGTGCATCATAAAGGTTTTAGTGACAGTCATTTGGGATAGTCTCTATAAGAGTTAAAACATTTTTCTGAACTAGTCCCCCAACCTGGCAACTAAGAAAGTTGGATTTAGGACATTAATCAGCATAAAAATGTTCTGATTGAAGAGGATAGACAACCAACTAGAGAGACAGCAACACCCTGAAAGGTATTAAAAGAGAAGTAGTCACAGAATGGATAAAGAACCACAGGACAGACATCACATAACTGAGGTGATTAATATGAGCATTAGATCTCTAACGGGAACAGTTCATTCCTGAATGGACATTAGCACCATAATTTAACATTCAGCGCTTTGAGTATAACAGTTATTTATAAATGAGGGAACTCTCAAAAAAATGTGATATTAGTGTATTATTATCAATGTACTTTTGCTTCTCTCTGCATCTCTTTAGTGCACGAATGATTCCCATCAATGTAGTATCTAAACACCACTCATTGTTTCATTAACACCCATGAGGGTTAACATTATCCCCATTCTACAGATGGGAACCAGAAACACTGAGGGATTGCATCATGGCCAAGATCAGTTGGGAAGTCTGGCAAAGCCCAACATTGAACACAAATCTCAAGATTTCCAATTCTGTCTTATCTGTAACATCATTTTCCATCTCATCTTGAACCAGTGAAGAACTGGGAAAGAGAAGTCGAGTTTCTCAGATCTCAGTTTGCTATGGCACATTTGTTACTTGATTGCTCATTTTAGTTTAGGGAGCTAAGCTCCTTGACTGGTTCAAAGGGATCAACTTGTCCTCCCAACAGAAGAACAAAGAAGAAACTCCATTCAACATATTGTTATTTATTATACTATATTGAACATATCATTATTAGTGTCCGTTCAGCCCTGGGTGACAAACGAAATGAAGATAGGGTATGTCTACACTACAGTGCTATTAGTTAATTCGAAATAAGCTAATTTGAAATAACGCATCTAGACACAAAAACTAATTTGAAATAGCATTTTGCTATTTCGAAATAGCGCGTCCACACTGATTGGATGCTGGATCGCATTTAAGGGCAGCTGAAACCGGTTCCAGCAGGGCATCAGGTCAGTAGTTGCTTTATGTGGCTGCTGTCTGAGGCTCGTGCTTAAAGGGACCCCCCTGGACAGCCAGTTCTCAGCTTTCCCGCTTGCTTGCCTACCTTACTGAGGGACAACAAAGCATTTTCCTCTCCGCCTGCTTCGGTCGCTCTCATTTGGGACACCGCAGCACTCGGCATCATGGAGCCAGAGCCGCCCCGGGCACTCTGGTGCTCATGTTGAACGTCTTGCTGCAAGCCTGGCAGCAATTGCTGGAGGCTGCCTGGCACCTTCTGCTGCAGGTCAGCCCCCTGGCCCTCCCCCTACCACCCCTGTGGGCCCTGGAGGAGCAGTGCCCAGACACCAGCGTGTCCCGCCGCATCTGGCGTCTGGACACCAGCAGCGACTGGTGGGACCACATCGTCCTAGAGCACTTGGGAGACCAACAGTGGACCCAGAACTTCAGGATGAAGAAGGACACATTCCTGGAGCTCTGCGAGTTGCTCGCCCCTGCTCTGCGGCGATGGGACACATGCATGAGGCCTGCCATTCCCCTCCACAAAAAGGTGGCCATCTGGAAGCTATCCTTCCCGGATAGCTACCGATCCGTGGGGAACCAGTTCGGCATGGGGAGATCCACTGTCGAAGCGGTGCTCATGCAGGTATGGCACTCACCGGCCACTGGGCCAGGACAGGGGGGCTGCAAGGAGGACATGGGCTGCCCCGGGGAAAACGGGGGATGGAGGTGGTGTAAGTGCCCTCTTCAGGAGGGTTCGGTCTGGCCCAGCTGCACTACAGACTGCCCGCAGTGGCCAGGATTGCAACGGGAGTGGTGGGGAACGAACACTCCCAGCCACCCAGGCACCCCAGTGACTCTCGGTTTTGTGTGTCTCTCTGCAGGTGGTAAAGGCCATCAACAGGGTGCTGCTCCGCAGAGTTGTCTGCCTCACCGACTTGGACACGGTCATCCAGGGGTTCGGCGCCCTGGGCTTCCCCAACAGCAGGGGGGGGGGAGAGGAAAGGCAAATGACGGGATGCACATCCCCATCCATGCCCCGGACCACCAGGCCTCCCTCTTCAGCAACAGGAAGGGGTACTTCTCTGTGATCCTTCAGGCCGTGTCTGACCACCAGGGCCAGTTCATGGACATCAGTGTGGGCTGGTCCGGCAAGGCACACAACGCGTGGGTGTACCGTAACTCCTCTGTGTGCCAGAGGCTGCACGCCGGGACTTTCTTCCCTGACCGCCAC
>JANRFK010006693.1:24253076-24268314 GCA_030068395.1 Apalone spinifera
AAGAAGCCGCAAGTGTAGACATAGCCTCAGGGTTTTTGGTATAGCAGTAGTTTCACAGTAAAAGAAGAATATTTTCACTATATCACTATACATAGATTTTGTGTTTGAATGTGTAGACACACTCATTTGGCCTGTCTCTCTTTTCTGCCCTCTGTAAATATTCTAGCAAACATAATTTACGAGGAGGAATGGTATCAGTGAATGTCATGGAACCTTTGGAGGAAGTCCATAGAGTGAGTGGAGACTTGTTGGATAGTTTAGAGGATTAGCAATGAGATGTGGAACAATTCAAGTGTACTGTAGTTTGTCACAGTAAATAGAAACAGAAGCTGTGAATAGAATGATTTAAGCTTTTCTTTAATTTTACCCTAAATAGATGCATTGGTAGTTTTGGAAATTTTGGGATACTCATGAGAATTCTATCCCAGAAGTGTATTTAAAAGATTCTATAAATAGTTACAGTACTTGGAACACTTTTTGCCTCCTCTGTTCATGGACTTGCAAGGTATTTGTGCAGTCCTTCACCCAGGGTAGGGCAGCCTCAGGAATTGCCAAGGCACAGGTCTGCCCTGCCTATGCCTCTTCTTACCTCCCCCTTCTTTTTGCCTGTGCCTGCTTCCACCCTGTCTTTGTTCCATTTCCCACCCTGGATTAGGCTCTGCACCTGAGGTTGATATAGAAGTAGCAATCAGACTTATTCCCTGGTAAGTTACACACTGATGACTAAATAATGAGGAGTTTAATTGCTAAATCGCTGATAATTGAAAGGATAAAGAAGAACTGAGAGAGTGACTAGGAACAGCAGCGTGGAAGCTGGGGAAGAACAAACAGGCTTGGCTGAAAATCTGCAAGACACTAAGTTGAATTGCAAGGAGTATTTCCCTGCCCTATGTCCTCTTTGCATCAACCTAGCTGGCGATACAAGTCATAGCACAATGTTATATTTCACCTTGTCTTTTGCCCAAGGCTAAGGAGGTCTGTGGCTGATCTGGGTATGAAACATGAGTTTGTCCAGTGCTAAACCAAAGTCCATCCTTGTGAGAAAGAAGAGTTCAGATATGGTTTAGATTATTGAGCTAAACGTATGACCAGGAGCCAGGAATGTCTAGGTTTTAATCTTTGTTCTTCTAGAACAGAGGAGGGCAAATACCAGCTTGCGAGCTGAATCTGGTCTGCCAGGGTTAACCCCTGGTGGGCCCCCATACCTCCATATTTACTTGTGCCTCCGCCAGTATGGGGGAGCACAGCTCCTGTTGGCTGCAGATCGCCGTTCCCAGAGGTGCAGGTAAATATAGCAGCAGGCCTGGTAAACTACCACCTTATTGCCCACCACTTCTAGAATATGGTATTCAGCCCTTTTTTCTCCCAATTATTCTACTTGTAAATACTATAGATGTGACTTGTTTCCTCTATTTTACTACATTTAAAATCAAGCAAATATTAATTATACTATGTATTTAAACATTTACATATTTCCTTCATATTGATGTTGATATTCTTTGTTGTGGGACTTCATTACAGTTCTGGAATTCCAGATATGCTATAGAATTACAATAATATGCTGAAAAAAATTACAATTTAGTCCTCATTTCTACTTTCTGACCCACTTTTAGCTACCTTGATATAGTCTATTGTTTTCTGAGTGTTAACGAAATAGATTGTTTAAAATATGTTCTGTAATGTTTCCCAGGGCTGATATCACATTTACTGTGTATAATTTCCTGGTAGATTGTGCTTAGTACTTATTTAATTAATGGTATTATGATTGTTACATTTTAGTTCTTGGGCAGCTCTCTCCAGCTGAGTGAACTTCAGGAAGCCTATTTCCTAATGTCTTTGCTTTTCTAACATGAACATGTATTGTCTGGACTTTTCAGTCTGACAAATTTGAAACCATATCATCTCTGAATAGCTATTGCTGATAATTTTTTATATCATACCTTTCATCTGCAAAACTGTGCCCCTGTAAGGTCCATAGTGTAGACATAGCCCTAATTAACCTTGCTTAGAATGTTCTGGAAAGTCAGATGGAAATATTTCAGTTTTCTAAAATCTCTTTCTCCTGCATATTATCTTCTAAATCTTAAAGTGATAAACCAAAACACTCAGCAATGGTTAGTGAGGCAGCTGGTGTGCAGTGACTGCCATTTATTACAGACATCACAACTTTCTCTTCTTTTCCTTGTGATTCCCCCCTCCCCCCAGTCCCGTGATTACTCTCTGGCCTTGTCTTCACTTGGCAGAAGATCGCCATTGCTCAATTGATTTTATGGAGTTTGATTTAGTGAGTCTAATTAAGACTCGCTAAATTGTACTCAAAGCGTGCCCCTGCCAGTGGCCAGTACTCCTGCTCTTGCAAGAAATAAGGAAAACCGACGGGAGCATTCTATATAACTGGAGTAGTGTACCTTAAGTCAACCTTTTGGATATAGCGCAGACCAGTGGTCCCCAATGCGGTGCCCACGGGTGCCATGACACCCGCCAGGGAATTTATGTGCACCCGCCAAACAATCTGGGCTGGCTCCGCCCCCGGATGCCGGCCCCGGGCGTGAGGCGCATGGTCAGCCCCTGCCCCGGGTGCATGGCACATTCCGGTGCCGGCCCCAGGCATGTGGCACATGGGCGGCCCTGCCACCGGGCGCATGGCATGTGCACGGTGCCAGCCCCGGGCACGTGGCACATGCACAGTGCCAGCCCCAGGCGCGCAGCATGTGCACGGTGCCACCCCTGGGCGCCCGGCAGGCCCAAAAGGTTGGGGACCACTGGCGAAGACTATGCTCTTACGTTCTTGTGTTCTGTAGACATGCCTTCAGTCTTAGACTAAGCAAATTGAGGCAGGGTCTGGCTATTGCAGCATCAAGATCTATGGGGCTAGGGCTACTAGGTGCTAAGTCAATACAATTAATATTCTTTCCTTTGTTTGTTTACCTACTTGTGTCCTCTTCAGTATAGAATATGCAAGTCTACTTCTGCCAGTAAAACAATTCTGCTCTATTTGCAACTCATTAGGAATTTTTTTCCTCTCAATGTTTTGCTTAAGCCATCTTTCACATTCCTGCATTGCACAAATGTACAGATATGCCAAAGATATGCCATTCAGTGAAAATAATGGATTTAAAGATTGCCCAATAGTTATATGAACTGGTTAGCATAACTTATATTTAAATGTTGAATTCAAGCTTCATACTGTGATTTTGCTTAATGCGCAGCTCAAAGGCATTCACATACCATGCTGACGAGCATGATAAGAAGAGAACAGAAACTGAAGGGAGCACAAAAATTAATTTGCTACATTAATTTTGTATCTGACAGTAATTTTGCATATACAGTACCCTCCTAGAGAACCAAGGGCTTTACTTAATGGTCTTGAAAACATGGGATCTAAAATCATCAGAAAACATTGTTAATAATTTATAATCCTGATGAATGCAACGTGATCATGATACTGAAGTAACACACCTGCTATCCCTGCAAATGCCCTTTAGGAAACAGATATTTATTAAGCTATAGAAAAGCAATGCAGGCACAGGACATTTATAAAACAAACTTAAATATAATACAATTTACTTGTAATCTTTTATTTTTATGACAAATTGTACCATTTTCTTGCTTATTCTTTTCATTTTAATTTTGTATTTCAAAAATATGCTTCTCAGTAACTCATTAATATAGGGCCCAAATCCAAACTGCTGAGACCTCTCTCACTTCCAGTTGATATAAGTGGGAATTGAGTACACTGAGCATTTCACAGGATTTGACTCTATATTATATGAGCTATGCAAATTCATTGTTAACTGGTATGCCTTATTGGTTCTTATTTATTCACTCTGGGAAACAGCATGACAATGTACTTGCTACATGCACCCAATGATATAAAGCTTGATTAGTATCCTGTCTCGATCAGGGACTGATTTAATCACTTACAAATAATAATTGAATAGCTTGGGATTTTCATGGCACCTGTAACCACTTAAATTGAGAATGGCATGTGCCTTTTAAAATAGAAATCATTGCTTCCTCAGCTGTTTAGTAAAGTACACCCTCATTTTATTCTCTCCCTGACGGTTTGCATGTGTATATGTTTTAGTTCATCACACAGCTGGAGACCTAGCCCTGCTTTGCAGAATATAATATGGCTGTGTCATCACTTTGTATTATGTACTGAAATTCTAAACATTTTGTAAATATAGCTCTCAGATTACATCAAGTTTAGAAGATCGCTTTCTGCAAGCACTATGTTCAAACAACATTCTTTTTACAGAAGTAATCTTGATTATTGTTTAAATTAAGAATTCCATATGAAGTTGAACCAGAAATTGCTTTGGAGAGTTTTGGGAGAAAAGCAACACCATCTCTTAATGAAAACCAAATGGGTTAGTCACAGAAATAAGAAATCCAAGTGCAAGGGCTGTGGGATATTATTTATCATGCTGCCAATATCCTACAACATGTTCTACATTGACTTACTCAGCCCATTCAAGTGATGGTATTTTTACTGCTTTCCTTTAGAAGGCTATTGCATAGCCTTGTAGTTTTCATCATAGGGTCATAGGGCATAGAACTGTTAAGATACACCTGAGTCACTTGATCCGGTCCCCTGCTAGTAGAGGCAATCTTATCAAAAAATCTTATCAAGTTCCAACATAAAATTAGAAAAGTTGTTTGCTCCCTACTCCCAATAGACGGCTGTTCTGGAATCTCACCCCTCTGATGGCTGGAAACCTTCCAATTTCCAGCCTAATAGTATTCATGGTTAGTTTATGCCCCTTTCTTCTTATGTTAATATTATCCTCCCCTGCTCTTCCCTCCCTCTTGTTTGCCCTTGGATGTATTTCTAGAGAGTGCTCATAAGCAGGTAATACTTCCTAGCTTTCAGTCTAACTGTTCCTTTGCACATTTGGATGTCATTACTCCTAGTAATGCCAACTAAGTTCATCATATACAAATCTTCTCTCTCCTTGGGGTAAAATTCTGGTCCCATTGAAAGAAATGCCAAAATTCTCACTGAATTCCAGAGGGTCTGGGTTTCACTTTTGGGGTTGTTAGAATTAGAGGAGCTATTCTTAACAGTTTATTTCATTTCCTTGATTCTGTTTATGAACTGTTTTGATATTTATTATTTATTTTGGTTTTTAAAGAATGTGCCCCAAAACCCTTAATGAAACACACTAGCCTCTGGTTTGTTTTGTGAACCATTTTTAATTTGTTTCATGCTTGTTGTTTCTGTTTACCACTGTTTATTTTACGACTGATCCCTTGGTAACTACAGCACATTTCAGGTCACTTGAAGTCACATGAAATTTCTCCTATTGTCACCAAATAAATTTCATTACTTTCCAGCATAAATTTTGTTTAATCACAAAACATGTTTAGAATTTTTCTTATGATTCCTTTTGTTTGGGAACAAGTCAACTTGTACAAAACAAACAATACATTCATAAACATGATCAAAGAAATCTAATACTTAAATTTGCTCTGTAATTTGTGAAAAAAAAATTCACCCAGCTCTTCTGAATGCAGCTTACATATGCCTATTATTTGTACTGTGATGCCCCTGGATTTGCACTTCAGAATTCATATTAGCTTTTTTAGTCATAGCACATCTCTTGTTTATAGGGCTAAAAACTATTGACTTTACACTGGTAGGGCAGGGATACAATACCGATCCCAAGAATATTTCTGAAAAGTTATATTTAATGTTTGTTTTTTTCATAAGGAATGTCTGTTTTCCTGAAAAATACCTCTCTTGTTAAATTATCTAGATGCTCCTATCTAAATTCAATTAAAACAAATGACGTTTGAATTTGAAACAGAAAAAAGCTGTTTCCAAAACCTTGAACAAAATCAGGTTTTGCTATAAAACATCTGAATGAGTGTTTATTTATCACAAAAGAATGATAGTTATTATTCCATTATATTATTCCATTATATTAATTTCTACCAAAAAGGTCACCATATAATAATATATATGTTACTTAACAAAACAAAAAAAAGATTTCTTAGTGTCATTTTTATCCCTTTTTCATGCTTTTCCCAAGACAATATGTTTCTGAGAAACAAAAGCAAACTTTAAATATTTAAAGATCCACACATTTTCCAACATCATGAGGCTTATGTCAATCTAATTCAAATCATTCTTGTTCTCCTCTTCACCTCTACCCTATGTGTCACCCTCACTGTACAGATAACATCATGTCCTGCAGCAGGGTAAGACCCTGTACTTAATTTATGGAGCATTAATGAAGGATTTTTATAACATGTTATATAAGACTGACTACATCACGATAGCATTCAGTTTTCTAAATGGGTAAAATTGCTGAGTATTGCATGCTGAATATTTCACTGTGATAGCTGACAAGTAATCATGTGTATAAAAGCAGTCTGGTCAAACTGCATGTTTAGGATATTTTTTGTTAGCTTCAGCAAAAATCTGCAGAGCACTTCATAAATATGAAGCCTGAAACCAAAGAAAACAGTATAAAAATGGAAGTAGCATCTTGCCTATCAAATTAATTGTACTAGATAATGAAAAGATCATAAAGCTGAGATGCATTTGTGCATCTGGAAAGTGGTTGCATATGCTAAGTCTCTTGGTTTAAAGGTGTTTATTTTAATGACTTTCTGCCCAGTCTTGCTTGTATTAAGTTAATGGTAAAACTCCCAGTGAGTTCAACGGGATCAAAGGCAGACTCTTTAATTATCAAATGAAAATTGTCAATAACACTTAAAGATGTTTCTTCAATAGAGAAGAAGAAAGACAATTTGTTTATGAGGTCTTCCATGCCCTGTAAGAAGACCATTACTTTAAAATTACCTTTAAAACATGTGCAGATGTAAATACACATAAGAGTTCATTCTAGGCACAGTCAGGAACTAGGCAGGCACGACTTTTTTTGAACAAGGGGGCTTGGTTAAGAAGATAGACATCCAAAGGCTATTTTCAGATTTGCTCTTGCACTCCCCATGTACAAGCCAATCATGACTCAAGCAGGTGTAAGCTAGGTGATGTAGAAGGTGTTGCTGAGATACAATTCAGAGGCAGCAGCTGGGTCATCTACATGTAAAATTGTTTACTTACTTGTCTCTTATTAATAGCAAGCTCAGTTCACCAGTCCCATGGATCATTTCTTATATGATGGTTTGGCCTACCAAGGAATGCCACTGGCTCACCCCATATCTCCCTTTGCCTGAGCTTAATAGCCCTTCACTACTTATTTGTAGTTACAGACTAACTCGGCTAGCCCTCTGAACCAAATAAATTTGTTAGTCTTTAAGGAATCACAGTACTCTTGGTTGTTTTTTCTAAATCAGACCAACACAGCTCCCCCCTGAAATATGGATCTTCAGAGATTTCTGAACTACTAGAGGACAGTGTGAGAATTTAGGCACTAAACCTGAAGAAAATAAATGAAGTTAACTTTTCATACAAACTACATACAATGCAGCTTTTCATGTCTATAAGTGTTTTTAAGATTAGGATCTTACAAAGTAGAGATAAAGACAAGTCATTCAGGACTGCTTCTTATCAAAATAAAGACCTTGGTAAGCAAAACAACAACAAGAGGCAAGTCAGATAACCATGGGCTATTTGAATTGCACATGTTAAGGCAAGTTAGATTTCTAGACAACCAATTTTAGAGTTTTAAGAAATCTAATGAGCATGATATTGTGATAGAAAGTATTAATATCTAAGTGTGTCTGCATGGAAGAAGATGAGAGCATTACGTAGGAACCCATAGTTCAATACAGAAAATTGCAATTTCCTTTTAAGGAATGTACAGAAGCAGCAACCCTTATGTTTTCAAAAGGGCTTGGTCAAAATGCTGAGTATAAAGAACATGCACTAGGAAATGGAAAATGAAGACAGAACCAAACTACTATTTATATAATCAGTTCACGTTTGCAAACTAATGCTCAGGGCAGCAAAATGCAGAACAATTAATGAGCCAGTGATGTTAAATAAATAGCATAGGGCCATGAACCTGTCCTTGCAGGACCCCACTAGAAACATAGCAGTTAATGGTGATTCCTTGTTTACATTTTGAGACCTATCTAGACAGCTTTTAATCCATTTAATGGGTGCCATGTTAATTTTATTCTTTCCTAGTTTTTTAATCGCAATGTTGTGTGGTATGTCAAATGTCTTGTTGAAATCTCAATATATGGCATCAGCTCTGTTATTTTATTAGCCAAACTGAGAATCTCATCAGAAAAAAAAATAATCCAGTTATTTACACAGGATATATTTTCCATAAACCTGTGCTGATTGGCATTGATTGCATTAGCCTCTTTTAGTTCTTTATTAATTGTGTCCCATGTCAGCCATTCCATTTTACCTGGGACTGATGTCAGACTGAGGTCATGTCTATACTGCACACTAATTCAGGAATAGAGATTTTAAGCATTCAACAAGATATCTCTGGGTTACCACACAATGTTTTGATTAAAAATCTAGAAAGATATAAAATTAACATGGCACCCATTAAATGGATTAAAAGCTGACTAAGTGATAGGTCTCAAAATGTAAAAAGGGAATCACCATCTAACTGATGTGTTTCTAGTGGGGCCCTGCAAGGACAGGTTCATGGCCCTATGCTACTTAACATTTTAATAAATGACCTGGAATAAACTATAAAATCATCACTGACACAATTTACAGATGAGACAGAAATTGGGGGAGTGGTAAATAATGAAGGCACTTACTGACATAAAGCAATCTGGATCTCTTGATAAAATAGTACAAACAAACTATGTGTTTTATATGGTTAAATGAAAATGTACTCATCTAGGACAGTGGGTCTCAAACCTTTTGGCCCGCAGCCCACACTGCTCAATGCAGACCTTTCCATCGTCCACCAGCCAACCACCAATGATAACAAAAGGGTGTGGAGGGAGGGACCTGACCAGGAGATGGGGTGGAGGTGGGGAGGGCTTGGGAGAGTAAGGTGCAAGGTCTCAGTGGGAGGGAGGGTGTGTGAAGGGAATGGGGGTGTGTGGTTTGGGCATGAGGAGCATGTGGGGTTGCTTACCTGTCTCCATGCTCCCAGGCACCACCCCCTCCTGCTGCTCCCATTGGCCATGATTCTGGCTAAGAAAGCAGCAGGAAAAGCCTCCAAGAGAACAGTTTCCTGTGCTGCCATTCCCCCAGATGGTGGGAGGGCGAAGCAGCAGAGCATGAAGCCACTTCCTTCTCCTGAAAGCTAGATCTGACCCATGAAGCTCATCCTCCTACCCCCCCATCAGGAAGCTGGTGCTAGTGCTCCAAACTTGTGAGAGGTCATGAGGATTGAGTGCCAGTGTTGGCTCCCCACAGTAGAGCAACCAAACAACAGGTACTTAAGAACAATTTGCCCCTTCTCTATCAGCTTCATGTGACATGAACGCTCTAACTGACTTTTCCCCCCACTTTTTCCCTTCCTTCTCTTCCCCCCAACCCTCCAATTCACTACTATTTATTTTGGAACTGGACCTTTAATACTCCATTTAGCTGAAGAAATGGGTTGTGCCCATGAAAGCCCATGATAGCATCTACATGTTTTGTTAGTCTTTAAGTTGCTGCTTGACTATTCATTGTTTTTTAATTGTTTTCAAATGTATTGGGGTATAAGCTTACATGGACTCCATTAATGAAAACGAGTCATTTTTCTTTTTTGTTCTTTTTCAGTCTGGAGTGTACCAAATGCCATGACAGTTTCTTTTTTGCTTTTCAGTTCTTCCTTACTCAAAGTAGTTCTTGTGCTCCTATGCTGTATTAAATTGAATCACACTTAATTTGTAACAATAGTGCTTCTCCTTGACAATTTCTTTCTTTCTAGCTTTTCTATATCACTTGTATCAGTCAGTACTAAAACTGAATTTGTGAGAAACATTCAAACAAGTTTGTTATGTTCACTGGGTCATGCTATCTTATTTATAATTCTAATTAACTTTACTTGTTGAAAGGTTGGTCAGTCTCTTTCATATCTTATTCTACACAAAAAATAACAGAAGCTAATTGAGTTCCTTATTTTTTTCACATGCAGATATCACCAGTTAAAATAACACTTTTTATTAGGGAATCAATCTCAGTTTGTAATATTCAGTCATCATTCTTTTGCTCATGAGTCTACACTTCTCTCTCACAAAACCTTTTGGTATCTATTTTTCAGACCGTGTTTCAGCCTTTGTATTGACCCAATTTCAGCCTTTGTATTGAACAGCTAAGCACAGATTACAGATTGGTTCTGTTTCTGGGCCTACTTTTTGAGTGACAGCCCTCTCTACCTGTCTTTCAGAATGAAATCCTGTGATTCACTGCAGCTTTCAAGTGAATTGCGAGGCTACAGAACCCCTGTTTACCAACTGTGCTTCCTCAGCAAATCCAGGTTGGTTTGGCCTACACTGTAGACTTCCTTCAAGAGCTACAACTAGTACATAAGTGCAGTGATACAAGACAGCTTCTTTAAAACAAAGTACTGTTTATTTGTCTAATGAAACAGTAATCAGTGAGAAAAGAGTTAAAACAACAAAAGTCTGCATGCATACTGTGTTACCTAAGCTTGGTATTTCCTCAGGACATAGGTAGATTTGACCTTGTTGTGTTCCCCTTGTTGTGCCCCCCATTTCTCCTGGGGATTCCAAAGTCTACTACTTCATAGACCTTGTGTCTGTCTCTGAGGTTATCTTTTCAACCATTTTCTTGCCTTTTGTTTTGGATTTTCTTCTTGCATCCCCTCAAGGTAAAAAGCTAGGGTCTTCCACCCCAAGATATCAATACTGGCATTCTCTCAGTATCGGGAGTTGTAGCCGTCTACACCCTTAGACCTTAATTCTAACAAAACCAAAGCTATGTGATACTCATTTTACCCTTAGTGAGCCTTGAGAAAGCAACACAGAACCCATCAAATCTCCATCACCTGGATTATACTAAAATAGTCATTAATAGGTAACTGCTATTAATAGATAACCTCTATATTCTTCACAAAATGCTATTTTATGTCCACTATCCTTCATTAAAGAATTTCCCAAGGAAATTAGATGTCAGTTACTTTCCCATATATTACCCTCAATAATAAGATTCAAATCATCCACTGCATAACTGTTATTATTTAAAACAGCTTTATATAGGCTGAATTCATAGAAATATATGATTTTAGAAACGGGAAAAGGATGAACCGGAACTATATTTTAATTCAGAACTTGCTTTTCAATATATAATGGAGTGTTAGCATTGTCAATTAATATACCGGGACAGACTTTCCTTTTTAATACACCAAATACACTGCTTATACGTCCAAACCTTTGATATTAGACAAGCACATAAAAAGCTAGCCACATTACTCAGAAATAAGGACTGAAATTTACCAGGTGGCTTTATTCTGTAATTCAGCAGTTCAGAAGATGGATTTAAAATATCTACACTCACCATAATAGCCTGAAGACATCCATGGTTAAATTATTACCAACAAAGCAGAAAATTACAACAAATATCTCACCTCTTCATTAATTAGAATTGTTACTTCTTTGGGGTGAGAGGAAGTGCTTTAAGCCCCCTGACTCTTCTATAGGACACATATGGAAACAAATAAAAATAGTAGCTAGCCATGAAATAATGTTTTCAAATTATTAGAACAAAAACCTTCTTTAGGCTTCTCAAACACCATAAAAATAACCCATCTCTCAACAAGATCCCTGTGCAAATGCTCCTCTTGCCATTCTCAGGCACTTAAATAAGTCATACTACAGCACTCTATCATTAATATATTTTTGCAGAATAGGCATGTGGTCCCTCCTACACCTGATTTACACTATACTGAAACAGCTACCATTGTTGACATATAATTTGGCTTCACATAGCCACCCGTGGAGGAGCCCATGGAACTGGGGGATCACTCATCTGCTGCCCATCGACTTCTGGTACACTTAATATAAGAGGGTACAGTGAGTAGTTCTTGAGGTTGAGTTCTGCCTTTTCATGGAAGCAGAGAAAAATTGTAGTCCTTTGCTGACGTGTCTCACCATTACATCCTATTTTTTTCATCGTACCTCTTACTCATTGTGTTGTTTTCTTGATAGAGTGATCCTTCTACTCCAGCTGTTCAGAATGTTTCTGGCCTTAACAGAGGCAAATGTATACATGCTACACAAAAGACTCCCTTTGAAATATATCTGTTGTTCTACAGAATCTTCCCTCCCCCCATACACACACACACACACACACACATACACACGCTCCTCCTAGAAGGATATTCCACCTGTGGTACAAAACACATTCAGTGACAAAGTCCCATGCGTTCCCATTTGTAGCAAACATATGGAAAAAAACCAGAGTATTTTGTGGCAGCAGGGAAGACTCCAGAAGGTGAGAGGCAACTAAAAATAGCACTGTAGCTGGGAGAGGCACTGCTTGAACATGTAGAGAGCCATGTAGGGTACATTCCCTAAAGATTTGGGTGTGTCTTTTCTTTCCTAAGCAGTGCCTCACTGTGTATACTGCTATTTCTATCTGTGGAAGAGTGGTGTGCTACACACTGTAAGGAACAATTACTCTACACTTCATATCATTTACTTGTAAATTGGGAGTTAATTCACCACAAACATTAAATAACACCGATTTTAGTCGGGGTTTTTTTTTTTTTTGGTTTTGGTACATTTGAGGGACGCTCCATGCTTCCAGTGCATGTGCAATCATTCAGGTTTGAATTTCAGCTTTATGTAGTAAAATGTAACTACAAAAATATACAGATACCACAGTTGTCATCAGGGATTTAACACACATCCTTCAGCCTCAAAGCCTCTACCACTTGAGCTAATGGAAAATTATTCATGACTTGGTTATTCAAGCAACTTTGTTATAGACAAACACTCCAATTACTATAATTTATACTGCAAGTTTTATGTTTCAGTATTCAGCCAGGACACATTCTGCTTATAATGGGATCCTTCACTTGATTTCATGCAGAGAGATGTATGCACTTTCGCAGAGTCCCCTTGACTTTAATGGGACTCTGTATTGTATATTGACTCTGATATGCAACATTGTGAAGGATCAGGGCCTTATACACTATATTTTGCTAACAGTTGACACTGGTGTTACTGTTTGAAAGTAGCTGAACTAAGACATCTTTTGATGTAATGTCACTAGGGCTACATCTAAACCACACCCCTCTGTCAGCAGAGGGATGTAAATTAGATTTATCGAAAGTGCAAATGAAGCAGGGATTTAAATATCCCATGCTTCATTTGCATAATGTCGGCCACTGTTTTTTTTCGAAACAGGGCTTTTTGAAAAAACCCAGCAGTTTAGATGGGGCATTTTCAACAGAAATGCCCTGTTTTGAAAGATTCTGTACTCCTCATTCTTTGAACGCTCTGCTTTCGAAAGTAAGATTGGAAGAAGACTCCTCTTTCGACTCTCTAGCATAGTCTAGATTAGCCCTAGGTGATAAGATTATATAGAACCTAATGTACTTACTTCTATAGGTTGAACCTCTGTAATCTAGCTCTCTGGTCCAGCAACATCCGTGGCCCAGCTTGATTTTAGTTATCTGGATGCCCACTTATCATGCATTTGGCCAAGTTTCCCATGGTCCCATACAGTTTGTTTACATCCACCATCCTGGCTCTGTGTTCTGTGCTGTTATTTAGCTCCCATCTACCCCAAATGTCTTCTAAGAGCCCAGTAAGCAATGGGAGTGTTGGTAATGCTGCTGGACAATATTGACCTCCCATGATTCAGCAAATTTTCTGGTTCGGCACCAGTCAGGTTAGTCACTGAGCAGACTGGACTAGAGAGGTTCAACCTGTAGTGAATTAGAGGAAGGTATGTGCTTTCTATGGTATTGCCAATCTGTCTTGACTTATAGTCCTCTGCAGTTCAATTAAATACCATCATGGATAAAAACGTACCTTGTACCAATATTCTACATAGGGGGAGGAGGGTTGGGAACTTTTGTGTTATTTTTTCTGCCCTAAAGGTTGAAAGTGTTGATGATTGCTTTGGGTGAATGCTTGAAGTGGCAATGAACTGGGGTGCTGACAGAACTGCTAGGCCCCTGGTAAAGGTGGGGGCCCCCACTTTGGGTCTCTCTAATAAATGGGGCCTCAGCTGGAAGGGGTGGGGCTGGGGGCTGGCATCCTCCAGCCAGCCCTTCACTGCTGTTGGGTCCATGCAGCCAGGGGTCCTAGTAGAAATGTAAAGGGTCTGGGACTCTGGTCCCTGCTGCTGCCATGGTAGGAGTGACAGCAGCTAAGAGCCCAGGCTCTTTTAAATTGACAGTGTAACCTGTAAGTCTAACCTTGCCTGCAAACTGATATATTCTTTATAAACTTTTCACTGTTTTCTTCTATTTTAGCAGCAAAACAAGGGTCTGCAGAGATATTGTCCTGCTCTGGCAGTAGGGTTAATTGATTACACTGCTCTACAGCCAAAAGGCTTCTGAAATAAATGTAGACAAACTACTAATTCTGGGTCACTGAGAACGAAAATGATGCTTAAAATTGTTGATTGGCTCTAATTTTCAAGATATGCTATTGGGTCAGTATATACGACCCTTGACTTGGGAATAGTAGAGGATAAGTGAGTTATAAAGGGAAGGAATCTTAATTTAAACCAGAAATGACTAAAATACATCTATGAATAAATCTATGACTGGGTTTGGACAGTACTTGCTTTTCAGGCAAAACAATGAATGATGCAATCTGAAGCTGGTATTGCGTCATACATTATATGAATTGCATCATGTTATTCCTAGAAGTCATGGATGATGCAATCATAAAGAAGCTTACATCACTCTGCTGAACAAATTGCCCTATATCAGCTCTAGAAATCATACAGTGTCGTGCTCTCTTATTTGTCAGTGTTTGATTTTGCAAAGGGACACATTTCTGTTTAGCCAAAGTGAGCAGAGATGCCTCGTACTTGTGTGAACAGTGCAGAAAGCTTCTGCTATGTTTGTAGTGAAGTGACTTTTGCAACACAAAAGCGCAGTATAACCACTATGGTTAAGAGAGCCTATCACCTTTATTTTGGCTGCAAAATTGGAGATCAGGACAAGAGATGGGCCCCACACATATGCTGCAACACTTGGGCAACAAATCTTCACCAAGGGTTGAACAGGAAAAGGAAATCTATGCCTTTTGCAGTGCCAATGATTTGGAGAGAGCCAACAGATCATACCATCAATTGTTACTTCTGCATGATGCTTCCAGTTGGGAAAGGTGTGTCAAAGAAGAAAAGGTGGACTGTGCATTATCCAAA
>JANRFK010006693.1:24268414-24301268 GCA_030068395.1 Apalone spinifera
GTAGACACTGAATAGGACTAAACTATGTACATAATAATTTTTTGCCTTTTGTTTAATAATAAATTTGATTTATATAACCCTTTTGCTGATTTTTAAAGTGTTACATAAAGAGGACAGGTGAAATATTATCATGTAAAGCAACCATAAACACATGAAAAGACCTAGGTTTACAATTTATGATTAAAGCTCTACTATCTACACAATATACATAGACGTAAAATGTAAAAACTTAAATATCTTGGAAACAGTAGCCAATCAGTTGTTTTAATTGTCATATTTGAATTCAGCACATCAAAATACATAATAAATAGCACATTTTATCTTTGAAGCAGACGACTTCTAAAAAATTATAGACCAGTGTTATAAGTAAGACATAATAGATTTAATATTTTTGAAATATGATAGTATAGAATTAAATATTTCAGATATAGAATATAGTACTAAAGAATTATAGCTAAGTAGTAGAATGTTCTGGATCTAGCTCTTTGGGCTGGGTCAGGTTATACCACAAAGACAACATGCTGACATAAAATGCAGCATGCAGACATCTTATGTCCTGAAAATAGAATTATCATACGTGGTAGCTGATGGCAATCTCACAAATGTAGCATTATGACATGGTTATCTAAATTCAATATTAGTAGGGCCCTAAAATACCCTGACTTGCAGGGGGCAAACATCCTGCTTTCTTAGGGAAGCAGGAACAGCATGCAATATGTGGTATTTCTATGAATTTTAGTAAAAAACACCCATATTAATGGGGACACAACATGACAACACATGCATACTCAGAGAAGTGTCTTAATTTAATTCTCCAATCAAACATGAACATCCACAAATACATTAGAATGAGGAGATCTGTTTCAGCTTTGGGAGTTGGATTCTGGATGACGTGATTAGGCCTATAAACTTGTATGATTGATAGTGTGAGGCATGTTTCATGATCGTTATTCTAAATCTTACTCTTTCTTTTCTTTCTTTCTAAACTTTCATTACAAGTACTTCAGTTTCCTAAGCTATCATAATCTCTCGTCTCTCACTGAGACCCCTGCTATACCAACAGAGTAAGGCTGGTCCTTCAACTTCCTAAGGTCATCAGGAGGGTGTGAGTATGGTAATCTAGGTTATATTGGGTAATCACAATTATATACTTAGGCTATATTTGTGGTACCGTCTGGGCTGACTGAATCAATTTATGTAGTTATTTCCTTAAGTATTTTACTGTGTGTGTTTTTAATACCTATTGCAATAAAGGTTGTTATAAGTTTGTACTAGACACATAGTGACTATGGTTGTTGTGGGTCCCAAAACTCCCCGACTGATAAAGAACTCAGAAGCATTTAACTTTTGTGACAGAGTAGGAGACAAACCTAGTAAACTTTCTGGTCAGATTTGGTGAGCCTAAAATCCAAATTACATGTCATCCCCGAATTACGAACACGTTGACTTACAACCATTCATATTTATGACCAACCTCCCATTAAGCCGGTCCCTGACTTACGAACGCGATCCGCGCTTATGAACAGCGCAGTCACATTTAAATGAACGGGGTCTGACTTACGAACAGATTGAGTTACGACCAAGTGTTTGGAAAGTAACTCATTTGTAAGTTGGGGATGACCTGTATATTTCAAAAACCTCCCTGATTTACCCCGGGCCCCCGGGCAGCTGCCCCATTTTCCTTCCCTCCATTGATTGCCCTGGCAATGAAGAAAAATCATGTTCTATATTTGTACTCTACATATTCAAAAAACTTCATTTCCTATACCATTCAGAAAATGGCCCCTGTGCAGAAAAGTAATCTTTAACTGCTTTCAAAATGCATTCTACCTCTGATTGCCAGTGCTTTTTTATTAAGCTGACAATACTTTCTTGTTTTAGCTCATCTAGCAAATACAAACCCTTCCTTAGCTATTTCAAGTGCCTTTTAATAGCTGAAAAGAAAGCTGATATAAAAATCAAGGTTTAGGTGTATTGCAATTCCCCTGCTGCACTGAATGACTTACTGACTGAAATTCAATGCCTGATGCATTATATGTATTTAAGTTCATGTCACACAGATAAAAGATAAGTGCATTTTTCATAGCTCTACCCAGTTAAGGATTGCAAGTCCCAGCATTTTTCACTGTTAAAAATAGACTCATTATAATTATGATTTCATCTAATTTTCTAAAAGAGCAATATTTCAGGTGATATTGAACATAGCAGCTTTATGCCCTTTAAATAACTGTTGAAGTATTAGCTGTTCTGTTTAGCCAACCTTTGCAGTTATCTATTTGGTGGATTGCCGAGGTGTTACATTGCTGGTCACACTGTCAATCAACTCACGGGAAGAAACATTGCAAGCTAGAGTAGTAGTGATGACAGAAGAGAGATGTGATGATGAAGGTGGAATAAGATTAAAATATGTGTGCCTCTGCCAGGCCGCTAAACATTTTAGCCATGTCATTTGGCATTTCAGAGACCATGTTGGATGACAGATTAAGTGATATAAAAGCACTGGTATTCCTGAACAAGCAGTCACATTAGAAAAGTTAATGCTTCTGTAAAATAAAACAGATGTTATACAACAAATCAGCTCTCCTTACCCAGAAAACACATCACAATGATAATTTGAACTCTGTCTTCTGTGGCAATATCGCTAAATATAGTTAATGTTCTTTGAGACTCATGCTGACTCTTAATATGCCACCTGGTGTCCTCCATTGAGAACATCTGCAATTTGCATTCATATTTCTCTTAGTACCAGTGATGGCACTTCTTTTACTTCCACCACAAACACATGTTCTAAAACTTACATCATATTATAGAACACATGTTAATGGTTCTTCTCCTGTTCACAATCTCCTCTTCTATCCTACTAGCACTCAAACTGTATTGACCCTTACATTCATGAAAAAGCAGAATTAGGAAAATATTTCATGTTTTCAGTTTCTATTAAAGTGATCAAATGATTGAAACAAAGGGGAATCCACAAACCACCAGAAAATAAATATCAAATGCTTCTCCAGGGATCCATACACCATGGTCTGAGGAAAAAAACCCTACTTGAAATAAAGTATAATATAAATAATATAGTCTTTTATTGATTCAAAGGCCTTGTTAGAGCCTTTATGCATCCTCAGCCATTATGTGGTCCTCTCTTCATCATCCCACAGGCTCACTAGGTCTGCCATTTCTGAAGCACAGAATTACACAACCGTTTCTGAAGAACTGAGAATTACGCAGCTATTTACACAACCACATTATTTTACACTATACACTGGGGATTGTATTGGAAAAAAAACAGCATTACTCTCCTAAATTCCATCTACAAACCAACCTCCACCTTCTTGACACATGAAAACAAAGATTCTAGTCACAGTAGATTTTTATGTTCATCCTTCTCTTCTCTTATCTTACATGCTTTGATCAGTATGAAGTAGATAATAATATTGAAAATCTGCTGCTGTTAGACACGGCTACGTCTACACTGCCCAGTCTTGCGCAAGAACATATGCGAATGAGCCACCATTTTTACGCAAGAAGGAGCAGTCTACACGCACAAAACCCCCCTCTTGTGCAAGAGCCATTCTGCTGCTTATTTTCAGGCAGAACGGCTCTTGCGCAAGAAGGAGCAGTGTAGATTGCTCCTTCTTGTGCAAAAGCCTCTTGCACAAAAATGGTGGCTCATTTACATATGTTCTTGTGCAAGACTGGGCAGTGTAGACATAGCCCTGCAAAAGTATCAATCCCTTGAAATGGAGTGGAATTCAGATGTCTGTCATGGATATTGTTTAAAGCTGACTTCAGCCCCAGGAGGAAATAATTTCATTAGATACACTTGTGTCATGTTTTAAGGTTATATTTGCCATTGTAAGTGCTACTAAAGTATTTTTTAATGAAAGATTAGGTTTAAGTCCACAAAATCATAACTTCCAGAAGATGTACCACTTTATGAATGCACTGCCAGCTGTCCCAAATATTCTTCTGGTTTTTAACAGTGTAAAACATAAAATTAAGACAACAATGCATGTACTGTGCATTCTACTCATCTCAGGCTGACTAGTGAAAAACTATTTTACCACATGATTCATCCTTCACCATAGCCATAGTGCAGAAATGAGTGATATTTGGTGACAGTGGAAATAACGCTAGTTCTCAATTCAAAAATAAAACTTCACTTACACACATAAAAGAATTTAACATGACTTTTGGGTGATCTAGCATTTACTTCACCACCTTTCTTCTTTTGCTTCAACACAATTCCCATGGAAAAATACATGGACACACAGATTTCAATCACTCGGGATTTTCAGCAAGGAGCTTAACCTCCCCAAAATCAAATTAAAAAAGAACAAAATAATGAATTTACTTATGGCGGTACCAACTGTATAAAATCTTATAATGATACAAAAACATAATAAGTATTGCACATTCCACAAACATTCACTTCATAATTATACACAATGAAAAAAATAACCCCAAACAGGTTAGTTCCCACGAAAACACAATGAAAAGTATCTCAGAGTTCCACATTCTTAGGTTGAGTTCCCCAGAGACTTTGTTCACAAACTCTAAACAATCTTCTGAATCAAACACTGCAGAAATATCTTCCCTCCTCTTGCTGCAGAAATCTCCAGCTGGAACATATAGACACAGTCTCCTCCTCTGCTGGAATAATTTAGTTAGCTAGTCAGTTAATAAATTAAACTGATCTATATTAAGTATATAAATTAATAACCCTGTTATGAAAAAAATACAAAGCTAAGAAAACATAGATGTCTCTTTTCCATCATCACATTTAAATAACAAATAGTTTAACAAATAGACACTACTGGTTAAAACAATCTGACCTAATCAAATTACATTTAAAAGCATACAATTAAAATGAAAGAAATTGTTTCCCTCCCAATTTCTCCTTTCTATAAGTAGTGTTTCCAGGGCTTCTCTGTTGGAAAGTTAACAAGACCTTCAAAATGCTTCAGAGGGAAACCAGCCTGCTTTATCTCCAGTGGCTGAACTTCCCCTAATTCACATAGGTCACACGTCGCCTTGTAAAGCAGCTATCCCGACTACATGCCCTCAATGGAGTCTGTTAGTCCAGCATGCTCAAAACTACCAAATACAGTTCCAGAAACTTCTGGGCATGCAATGCTGTATGGTTATCTGCTTCCAAACAATGACCCAGACACAATTCATTCTTCGCCCTGTTCTTCTCCTGCCATCTCTTAAAGAGATATCCCCCTATTAGGCATTAGGTTGCACGTGCAGAAATCAGTGTAACATACTGGACTTAAGAGAGACATTGGGGTCACTCCTTTAACCAATGAAAGGTAACCACTGTTTGGAGTAGATGATGACAGCTGTTCTAACAGTGCACACCAGATCTTCACAACTGCTTAGAACAGGAAGTGAAGAAGTACAATGCAATCAGTTGAAGCTGTAGGGGAGCTAACTGTAACAGAATCTAATTACCTGACTTGGAAGTTGGCCAGGACACCAGAGTTAACACTCTTGCACTTAGGAAAAATGTCATAGAACTTTAATTAGCACAATGGTTAAGGTCTTGGTTTTATGCTGCAAAGACAGCAACTCCAGCAGCACAATGTAGGGGAATGTATTTCACCTATTGAAGCATCAGCTCTTCTTATAGACAACTGGTGTTAATTGGATATCCCTTCTGAGCTGCCCCAACCCTGCTCAGCTGGAGAGAGCTGATGAGAGCAGAAGACTGGATGGGATAGCTTTACAGTAGAACCCCATTTCTTTAATGAATAAAAAGACATAGACCTTAATAAATAAGAGCCTTATGCCTACTCTTGGAAACTGAAGCACATGATTTAATATTTGCTCGCTCTCTCTGCAACAATGAGTGCTGAGCTACAATTATTAATAGAAAACACTCTCCTGACAGGGCACGAAGTTATGACATGCAACTTTTGATGTAAGAATTAAACTGACAGGGCCATTATGGAAGAACAGCCAGTCAAAGTACACTAGTCACAAGTGCACAACTTTTAAAAGCTGAAAAGAGCTGCCAAAGTGTCAAGCCAAGAGAAAAACCAGCACAATTAACATACTCAATAGTTCAATCTATTGGGAGGGAAAAAAGCAGAATTTGTTTTTGGACAATTACAATTTAATAAATGGAAGTGTCAGTTTCTGTACAGTTATTTCTAAAGCACACATCAAAATGTACTAAAGGCCAAAACCTCTTAAAGTCTCTGTCATGTTAGGCAGCACACTATCATTATTTCATATTTCAAGTAATTTTATTGTCAATGATAGCAGTTATAAATGTACAAGAAAATGTTTTCCTCAGCAGTACCAAACCATTTGCTCTACAGAAATTATTCGTGCTGCCTTCTGACAATAACCCACAGGCGACCATTATTTTAAGTTTGCAGTGTAGGCAGCGTACACTGTTTCTAGAAGACAGACGGACACAAACACAACTATATCCTAGATCTATTTAATTCTTCATCTACAATGAAGTTCACTGCTGTGCAATGGATCAGCACAAGACATATGCCCCACCTAAGTTTTGCTGAAGTACTACTTTTGTGCGGGGCTATGCACATGGGTGAGTTTTATACCAAGGACTAAATCCTGCTAGTTCTCATGTATTCACATGATCTCTGTGTTGAAGTCAATCGGACACTCTCAACAACCCAATCTTGCAAAGGACACTGTACCTTTATAGCCAAATGAAATCCCACTGAAATTCCTTTGGAGGAATGGGCCTGTATATGAGTAAAGTTAGCAGGATTTGATGCCATGTTACTATAAACTACGTCTACATTAGAAGTTAGGGTGTGTGGTTCCCCAGCTCATGTAAAAGTGTTCATCAAGCTAGTATAAATAGTGTAGCTGTGGTAGCAGCAGCAGGGACATGGCTGAGCTATACGGAGTACAAATGTGCCTGAAACTGGAGGGTAGGTACTTGAAACAGCCCAACCATGCTTCTGCTACCACAATCAGTGCTATCTTAGCTCCACTGCACTTTATAGCTTGCTGAGCTTGAGCTACATTACCAGGGGAAATCACACCCTGAACTGGCAGTGCAGACCTAGCTTTACTACACTCAAAGGGCCTTTTCCTAGGAGTTTTCTATCTTATACTTTTCTCATGCTGTTGTTTATGGTATCCTTCGCAAAACCTGAAAACAAGCTAGGAAGAAGTGGAATTCAGACATTCTGGACAAGGAATGGCAATGGGAAAGGAAATAGACTGGGATTTCAGAGGGAGAAATTAGGACTTTTGGGGCAAAGGAGAGTAGGAGTCAGATGAGGCACCTGGGAAGGGAAGATGGCGACAGGCAGAAGAGGATTGGGTCAAGACCCAGGGATGAAAAAGAGACAGGACATGGATGGCAGCATACTGGAGGGGAAGGGACTCAAAGGAGCACATTTCAGAGGAAGGGACAGAGGACTTTGTACGCACCATAGCATCCCCTTTCAGAGTCTTGAATCTCATCATTCCTCTGCTTACAACCCATATATGTGAAACCCACTGGCAAAGTGTTCTAGAGCTGGTGCACGCATCGAATAGCATATTGTTCCATTAGCTCAAGAGGTGGAGGTCCATGCGGTGGAGCCAAAAGCTCCAATCATGCTGATGACATATGTGGGTGTCAACATGCTATCCGTATGCTGAAATGTCTGTTCATTATTTATAAATCTAAGAAATTCCACCTTAATACAATGTGCAGGATAAACCTCCTCTGGAGATGAATGAGGACTCTGTAATGACAGAGATGGTTGACAATAGGACTCCTGTTTCATCTGTTGCAGAAGTAGGAATGGATGTACTAGCAGGGATGAGGGTGCTGAGAGGCACTGAACTAAACTGCAAGCCCTGTATATGATAGTAATCATCTTAAGCTAGGAGCAGCCTTTGCACTTATAGTTCCAGCACCTATGAGTACTAGGCACAGAAAGGTAAAATAAGTGACATCAGATCACAAAGCAGGACTAGAAGCAGGTCAGCTGACACCTAGTCCAGTGCCCTATCTTCCAGAGCACGCTGCCTCCTTTGGAAGGTGAGTATTGAATGACGCAGACGATTTCAGGAGGAAAAAGAATGATGATGTGCTTGATGTAACTAAATGCTGCCCTGGGGAATTGGATTTTCTCCTTGCCTTTGCCTAGAGATCCTGTGTGATGCTAGTCAAGTCAGGTAAACCAAACTTTACATCAATAATTTCACCAATGGTCAATAATAATAATTATCCTGTGGGTGATTCACTTGAAATCCTGGGATCATAAACTATCTGTAGAACGGGGTAAATAGTGAGGCAGCAAAATTTGTAGATGATACAAAACTGTTCAAGATAGTTAAATTCAAAGCAGACTGTGAAGAGCTTCAAAAGAATCTCACAAACTAGGTGACTGGGCAACAAAACGGCAGATAAATTCAAAGTTGGTAAATGCAAAGTAATGCACTTTGAAAACACAATCCCAATGTTACATTTGAGATGATGGGGGCTAAATTAGCTCAGAGAAATCTTAGAGTCATTGTAGATAGTTCTCTGAAAACATCCACTCAATGTGTAGCAACAGCCAAAAAAGCAAAGAGAAGGATAGGAATCATTAAGAAAGGAATAGGCTCTGTATAAACCCATGGTGTGTCCAAATCCTGAATACTGCATGCAGATATGGTCGCCTTGTCTAAAAAAAAAAGATATCTTGGAATTGGAAACAGGACAGAAAAGGGCAACAAAATAATTAGGGGTATGGCGTGGCTGCCGTATGAGGAGAGATAAATAAGATTGGGGTTTTTTTCAGCTTGGAAAAAAGACGACCAAGGGAGCATAGGGTCTTTAAAATCATGACTGATGTGGAAAAAGTGAATAAAGAAGAGTTATTTACTCCTTCCCATAATACAAGAACTAGGGGTCACAATGAAATTAATAGGAAGCAGGTTTAAAACAAATAAAAGGAAGTATTTCTTCACACAACACACAGTTAAACTTTGGAACTCCTTGCCTGAGGATGATGTGAAGGCCAAAACTATAACAGGGTTCAAAAAGAGGTAGGTAAATTCATGGAGTACAGGGCCATCTGTGGCTATTAGACAGGATGGGGTAGGGACGGTATCCTTAGCCTATGTTTGCCAGAAGCTGGGAATGAGGTGACAGGGGATGGATCACTTGACAATTACCTGTTCCGTTAATTCCTTCTGGGGTACCTAACATTGGCCAATCTTGGAGGACAGAATACTGGGCTAGACAGTCTTTTGGTCTGACCCAGTTCAGCCATTCTTATGTTTTTAAGTCCTAACCACACACAGGTGACATCTTTAGATCTTATGCTGGTCATTCCTCATTTGGTTGCCTCAGTTTCTCCCACCGACATAGTATGGTGTGTACACCACATTAATTTGATGTAAGTTACATCAATGAGAGGGGAGGTTTTTTACACCAAGTGATATAACTTACATTGACTTATGCAATAGTGTAGACAAGCCTTGTCTTATCCACTCTTCTTTTGCCTGTGACATTTACTTTTTGTGCCTGGCCTTATCTTTGATTATAAGCAATTTGGGAACAAGCACACTCTCCACCTATGTGTTTGTACCCAACATATCATAAGGAGTCACTGATCCAGACTAGGACCTCAAATAGTTAGTTATCTCAGTAAGAAGCAAAAGTGAAATATGAAGGAAAAAAACTGCATCTAAAAAAAGAAAGTCTTCTCTTCATTTCATGACACAGAAGGGTTATGAGATTTTCAGCACTAGAAAGAGGAAGGTGAGCTAGGTTTATACCATCAGATTTTAATGTTAATGTTTGGTAGTGTTAGCATATCATGATGATAAAATTAAGCTATAGCAGAGCAGCTCAGCATTTAAAAGTGGCTGCGTTAAACATTAATGAAGTTGAATTAATATTATTTATTATTTATTATTTATATTACAGGAATGCCCAGAGGACTCAGTCAGATCTAATTTAAGACAAGAATCAGCATAGTGGTAAAACACACAAGCAGAGGAAAGAGAAGGGTAACAGTGAGCAGAAGGTGTGCTAGTAGAGTTAGATTCAGGGTCTCTCTTTTAATACATATATACTAGAAGATTTAACCAGCATTGCTCAGGTCCTTCGTGGCAGGGGGCTGAACATGTGGGAGGGAGGACTGCAGGAATCAGAGGTGAGGAAGGGCTCAGGGCAGGGGGTGGGGAATAATAGGAGTCAGGGCAGGTGTGGAAAAATCAGACCAGTGGGCTCAGGGCCATGGATGAGGGTTGCTGCCAGCTGTGCCCTAGGGGTGGCTGCCAGCTGTGCCCTAGGGGTGGCCTGGGAAGGTAGGGACTTCACTGCTCAACTGCTGGCTACTGCCCTGTGCCCATGAGAGTTGAGCTTCCCAGCCAATGGCTGCTCCACAGCTCTGTGGGGCTAGTGAGGTTCAAGGATCTCTCCCCTGGGCTGTTAGGGCAGTGGGCTTGCTTGCTGTCCCCCTGTTGTCATTCTGGACTATAACTGTCCCTCATGCTTGTGTACTGCCGACAGAACCTGGGACCTCTGTACTAAAAGCCAGCTAGTTGTTCGCTAAGTCTGTAGAGCAGACTCATTATTCTTGCTATTAGTGGTCTCAGAGCCTTTAGATGGGCACGACACCACATCCAGATGGTGGGTGGGTTACACTTGGTGCCCCCCTATGGTCATTCTGGAGTATAACTGTCCATGCTATCACAGCTATCCCTGTCCATTTAATGAGAAACAGCATTCCACACACATCCCATTGTCAATTTACAACCAAACCCTGACTTTGATTTAAGATAAGGGGAAGCTGTATAACAAATTTGGCGGTCCTACCTCATACTGTTTAGGAGGACTTACAAACAGACTTACTGGCAGAAGGATGGACAGACAGATGTACAAACTCTCTCAAATATTTAGTAGATAAACAAATAAGAGGCATTAATTATCTCAGATGTTCTATGCCCAACTATTGTCAGTTGTCAGTTCATCCTATATGGTAAAATAGAAGTGAATCTGGAGGAGGTATTTGAAGGATTTTTGCTTTACAGATTAGTTCAGGGAGAATACTTGTCAAATGTGCATCATGAAAGAAAGAAAGTGCAGTGGTGATCATGGGAGAAACTGACAATTGGGTAATCAAATATCAGTTTGCTGGCAGAGAGGATTTGGAGAGAAAATAAAATATGAGTAAACAAGTCAGTAGGGGCTAAGTTTTGAAGGGCCTTGAAGATAAGGTCAAGAACTTGCATTTGATACCGTGGCAAAGGGCACAGAGACTGGTAGGATTCTTGTAATGGAATAAAAATATGAGAGCAGAAATTATTTGAATGGACCTGAGAGACATGTGAATGTCAAGAAGAGCAGTGAAGAAAAGGTTGCAGTAGTTAAGACAGGAAATGCTAATAGCCTGGTTGGAAGCATGAGGTTGAAACTTTCTTATCAAGAAGGCTTGTAAATAACCAGACTATTTTTCCCCTTTAGAATAGTACAGGCTGCTGAGTGAGATTGGAAGCATTGGTATATAGGTTTAATATGCTATGTGTATTCATTTTGATTCCAGTAGAACTAAATATACTACATACTATCCCAATAGGGCCGTGTTTATTCTAAACACATCTTGTCACAACGAATAATCCAGTGTAGAAAACCGTATATATTAGATGAGAACAAACCTTCTTGGGCTAGGAAATAGATCAAAACTTATATATGGTATTTTTCCAATAATTTATAATTATTAAAAATGCATTTTAATGGCTAGGATGGCAAGTAAATTGTATTTGTAATATTATATTTTACTCAGAAATACCCCAATCTAAACTGACAAATTGAAGTCCTGAATTTAAGGAGTCTAAGCTCCCTGGAAAAGCTGATACCAAATGGCAAATTGTTGGCTGGCTTCATACCTTATAAGCAATATGAGTACTCATAGGAAACTAAATTATGACTCTACTATGTTTCAGAAAACATACACAGAGAATAAATACACAGATAATAAAGTAAATTAATAACTAAAACAAATTGATTTATTTCATTTACAAGTGTTTGTAATAGAGCAGTGCAAGATTATTTACAAATGTTCTATGCTGGCATGTTGTTGATGGAGAACTAGCAGAACAAAACTTTTTTTTTTCATGATTGGTTTTGTGCTATTTTGCCTGTTAGTGATATTTAAAGAAGACCATTTATTAAAATAAATGTTATGAATCTAGACTAACTGATAAATCAACATTAGTCCATTCTATGGGTGGATGCTAATAATTATGAGGGAAAATATTATCACCACTTTTCACAGCCCTTTTAGATTTGATACCACTTAGAATTTTGGCTGTAAAGCAGAAGAGTCAGTTGCTAATTGTACTGATATGGCCTTTTTTTTTTCCTGTGATTTACAAAAACAACAGAACAAATTCACTCCTGGTGTAAATCCAGTGTAGCCCCTTCCCTTCTGTCCCTGCAGCATTGCAAGTCCCATACTTAGACATCTGCAGCACTTTGCATGTCAGGACATTGGTGTTACTAATTATCTAGCCCTGTATGTGGGGCAGATGGAAGCAGAGCAGTAGTGCTATGGAGAGTGCTGCCTATATAATTGTTTTTAAATGCAAGAAATGTATTTTCTTCAGCACTCAGGAGGCATTATGCCTTATACTGGCATTAAAAATACAATCTGCTGCATTACCTAGTATCTCAAGAGCCATAATTTAGACTTGAATGTTATTTATAGGGCAACTACCATGCCCCAGGGAGGCAAGGACAATTTCCAAAAAAAAATCTTGTCTGTTAGCCTATTATCTTGAAAATAAACTCATCCTTGGAATTCTCTTTCTGCCTTTGTGTTCTGGCCACATTCTTACATTTTAGAGGAGTGGTGAGCTTGATTTCTGTGCCTCACCTTCTTCATGGTCCAGTGCTGTTGTTTGGCAATGTTGCTGTTCTCCGGGGAACAGCAATGTCAGCATTTCTGAAATGGAGTGGAAGGGACAAATAACAGCGTTCTACTGGAACGTTTCTGTCCCCCTCCAATACTGCAAATCAGACACTATGTGGTGGAAATACATAACATACATGCTCAAATACTTCTTATCATTATAATTACTGATATTAATATATAAAAAGCCATATTTAAAAAAATATAATGACATACAAACTTAGAAAATTGGTGTAACACATATCTATATATGGGACCTAACCAACCTATCTATCTATCTATCTATCTATCTATCTATCTATCTATCTAAAGGAAGTAAAGAAAAACATTTCCTTGTCTGGGAAAAATATTTTAAAAGGCCAAAGTGATTTTCATCAGTGAGAGAGAGCTACCTATGGTTCAGTTTAAATAAAAGCTTTTAAATCCCAAGCCATGTTTAATTAACATTCAAGAGAGTCAAGATTGCCTGCACATCAGGAGACACAGAAATGAGAAATATCACTGTGCTCTAATGTGATTAGTAAACCGAAAGAAGCAATATAAATTTGCTCCCTATCTGAAAACTGGTTTTCTGCTTGTTTGATTACAGGAACTCAAGGGAAGTGGTAGAAGCCCCATCACTTAAGTAATTTAAAAACTAGAGAAGATGAAGTACACCAGAATAAACTGCAGAGAAATATTTTGCATTGGTAAGGAATTGATAGAATGGAATGATGCCTTTTCCATCCCTGATTTCCGTAAGCCAAATTCTACTAAAGACAGGAGTTATTATTACCATGTTTCCACTCCATTTGTGTGATTTCTGTGTGATAATTCCACTGGGAAAGAGGGTTTTTCTGCCTCTGCTGCAGAAGGGGCAGCGACCTTGACACTGAGATTCTCACTTCTTAGGGTACATCTACACTGCATACTTACTTTGAAATAACCTATTCCAGAGGAAATACTCCGAAATAGCTTATTTTGAAATAGCACGTCTACACTACAGGGAACCCTCAAAATTTGTCCAAGGCAGGCTTCCCTAATATGGACTGCTATCAATTTAGAGCACAGGAGGCACTGTAGAGTAGTTTGAGTTGCCTTAGGGAGAAGCTATTTCGAAATAGCAGCAGTGGAGTATCCAGGCTACTGCTATTCCAAAATAGCTATTTTGGAACAGGCATTATTCCTCGTGGAATGAGGTTTACAGAAGTCTGAATAAGCCTTCCATTATTTTGAATTTATTTTGAAATAATGGAATTGCTGTGTAGATGCTCACATTGTTATTTTGGAATAATGGCCGTTACTCAGAAATCATGCTGTGGAGATGCACTCTTAGGGAAGCTACTGGGCCTACAGCCATGTAGACAGAAGCTATGTGCCACTGATCTGCTTCATGGCCCACAGGATCTTTGACAGCAGCACAATTCTTGCCATATTCACTGTATCTTTTGATTCCACACCTCGTTTTTGAGGTAGGCTTTGGTGGTCAATAATGATCTATAGGCTTCGGTGGTCAATAGCAAAAGCGAATGCTGAATCAGTCACAATTCAAGTGCACTGGGATTGTCTGTGACTTTAAGAGACTGATGCTTCAGACATGCCCATCCTCAGGTTCTGCCTCCTGTCTGCTCCCTCATCGAGTAATAGGAGACTTGGATTTCCACAAAGCATTCACAGGGTGAAGGTAAAGCAGGGGATATATAACAGAACCAGGCGGAGCAAGATATAAAAATGAAGTGAAATAAGTTCAACACCCCACTTTATAAAAAAGGTAGTCAATGAGACCCCACCTTCATGGGATCAGAGGACTCTGGCCTGCTAAATTGTGTCTACAAGCCTTGGATTTGTTTTGTCTGTAGAAGAAATCTTATGAGTCTTTTGGAGCTCTTTCTAGGTTTCATTTTGAACAGGACCCACCTCCAAGATGCTGCTAGACTACAGACCAACATTTTAAAAGCCAAGTCTTCCGAGATGGTGTGATTAACACCTGGTCAGTATTTTGTGGCAGTGACAACATTGTCAAGACAGCTCGCTGTCTATGTCTTAGTCTGATCCTACATCGGTAATGTGAATGTGACACATCTTGAATAGACAGACATGAAAAATGTAATATAAAATATTGTTGGTCTTTAGCCAAGGAGTGGTTGATTTTAGGGCTTCACAGCAGGTCAGTTTCCATTGTTAGGGAGAAATGTATGCTATGAAGTCTGACATAATGTGTTTGTTTACACTACATACAAGTTCTTATCTATACAATGTATATAAATCCTGTTTTTCTTAATCCAAAATTAATACAACTATTCACCGCCCAGAGACACAGCTCTATCACCTGGAGCAGCCATCAAGCACAGCATCCTTTGTCACTGTCCCACTACATCTCAGTTTTGCCTTTCCATTTACACAGAACCTTTGTCCATGTCTATCATGCTCCCATCAGGAGCCAGAAGAGCAGTAGGAAATTCAGGATCAGCAGATCGATTGCATTGACCTTAATTGACTTAGTCATATTTAGCAGATTCATTACAAGGCATTTTATGGAGGTTTAGTTTTATCAACAAAATGGTACACTCCTAAAAATACTGTAAGGTTGTTTTGCTTTTGTTTGTAATCCTGTGCAACAACAGTAACAGAAAAAAATTGGAGACAATTTCTATCTCCAAGTCAGCAGCACAGCCATGGGCACTCGCATGGCACCACAATATGCCAACATCTTTATGGCTGACACTGAACAACGTTTCCTCAGCTCTTGCCCCCTAACATCCCTACTTTACTTATGCTACCTCGATGACACCTTCATCATATGGACCCACAGAAGAGACTCTTGAAGAATTCCACAAGGATTTCAACAACTTCCACCTGATTATCAACCTCAGACTGGACCAGTCCACATGAGAAATCCACTTCGTGGACACTACTGTATAGTTAAATAATGGACAAATTTCCACCACCCTATATTAGAAACCCACCGACCACTACACTTACCTTCATGCCTCCAGCTTCCATCCCAGACACATTTCCCAATCTATTTTACAGCCAAGCCCTAAGATACAACCGGATTTGCTCTGATCCCACAGACAGAGACACTCACCTACAGAATCTTTACAGAGCATTCCTAAAACTGAAATACCCACCTGGAGAAGTGAAAAAACAAATTGACAGAGCCAAAAAAGTACCCAGACATGACCTACTTGAAGACAGACCCAAAAGAGAAATTAACAGAACTCCTCTTGTTGTTACAGTCCACAACTCGGACCCCTCCAACGCATTATACACAATCTACAACCCATCTTGGAAAATGATCCCTCACTCTCAGAGGCCTTGGAAGAAAAGCCTATTTTTGCTTACAGACAACCACCTAACCTGAAACGTATTTTTTCTGGTAACCATGCCACACAACCACATCATAAGCCTCCAGGAACCCAGCCCTGCAACCAAAAAAGATGCCAACTCTGCCCACATATCTATACTGGCGAATTCATCACTGGAGCCAACAACATAAGCTACCAAATCAAAAGGTCATTTGACTACACATCCAGTAATCTGATCTATGCCATCAAATGCCAGCAGTTCCCCACTGGTATATATATATATTGGACAAACTGGACAGTCTCTGCGGGAAAGATTCAATGGACACAAATCAGACATACTCAAAGGACGCATACAGAAACCTATTGGAGAGCACTTCAACCTTCCAAATCACACTTTGAAAGATCTCCAAGTAGCTGTCTTGTCACTAACCAGTTCTACAAGCTAGATCCACAGGGAAGCATTGGAATTAGAGTTCATCCACAAATTCAATTCACATGCTAATGGACTCAATCATGATGAAAGTTGGTTGGGACCCTACCAATTTAACAACCATTGAAGGTGCAAACAGCTCTCTGTGTATATCTTTCCTGACATGGGAGTCTATCTATTGACTTTGATTTTTATCTACTTCGGTTTAACTATCCAATCTTCAGATACTTACTGATGCTCTGTCCCCCACCCCCTCTCTTTTTCTTCCCTCCCCCTGCCCCTTCCCCTCTCCTATTTATTTCAGGTGTACACATCCCAAATTCATAACTCTGGTCATCTGAAGAAGTGGGCTGTGCCCACGAAAGCTCATGATACCATCCTCATGTTTTGTTAGTCTATAAAGTACTACCAGACCATTTGTTGTTTTTTTTCTGTTACAGACTAACTTGGCTACCCCCTGAAGCTTCAAAAAAAATATGGTCAGATTCAAAGCAAAATTCCTATTTTTGTTATGTTCCCTTTGTCATTTTGAGGTTACAGGGCCTAAAAAGTAAAGAGGTATCATAACGGTCAGGTTTCAACACACCACTGCTTATGGCTGTCTTCCCCCAAATTCTGGCTCCTCTGACAACCCCATATCCACTGGCATTTTCTGATGTGTAATAGGTATAGTTTGAGTTCCAAGTCATACATTTGCATAGATCTTGATGGCAAATTTCCCTTCTGAATGCCGGCAACAGCCCTAGTTTAGTTACTTGGAACAGAGGAATACCTTGAATTTATAGAAACAAAATACAGGACTATGCAGCACTTTAAAGACTAACAAGATGGTTTAATAGGTGATGAGCTTTCGTGGGCCAGACCCACTTCCTCAGATCAAATAGTGAAAAATTTGTTTACTTTTTAAAAGAAATCTTTGTTTATGGAAAAGTGGAGAGAGACAGCGTGCTTTGTTTCAAGTGCAGAGTTAATGAGGGCTGTGCCATTCATTATCACTTTCAAACCACATAGTTACTTGTGGAACAAGAGTGTTTGGACGCCGTGAATGGCAGTTGGCAGAGAAAAGCACACAGGTTTGCACTATGTTGATGGCTGAGAATATTTATTTATTTATTTTCAAAGACGAGAAGAAAATATCCACACTGTGATTTTTTTTTTAAAAAAAAAGAACTTAAAAATGACTGCAAGTTGTTGTTTTGGTTTTGTTTTGTTTTTAAATTGTCCAAGGAATTAGACAATTAGCAGCATCTATTTACAGGCTATGCTATGCTGAGTTTTCTGATTTTTTCCCCAAATTTTTGAAAAATAAGATTATTTTTGCCTTTTTAAAATCTAGTGCAGTCTGCCTGTCAGCGCCCTTTTCAGATACACCTGGGGTATGTTGAGACTACAGATTTTTTTTTTAAAGTAGCCTTTTTTAAAAAAAAACTTCATGTGTGTCTAGACTGCTGTTGCGTTATTTCTAAATTAAAACTGATCTCATTTTCACCCTTCTTCTTCACTTACTTATTATGTCTTAGTTCAGAGGTAGTTTGTGATGTTATAAAAATTTCAATATGATCAAAGGCTGCTTTCTGAATAAGTATGTTATAGGTATTCTCTATAATCAGAATGCAGTCTGTGAGAAGGCCAGTGCAGAGAAGATAATATGTGTTGAGAGGAAGGGAAAAGCCACAAAATCCATGATAATGCAGATCTAGTGACAACAGACTTTGCACGGGTGGAGTGCAACTTCTGCTGCTGCTGCCAACAGGCATTTTTCACTCTATAACTCCTGGTTAGGTTCCTACACACACCTAGTTTAATTTATTAATGTAAGGAGGAGTGATTTTCATGCAATGAGCCATATGTTGAGGCATGGTCTCTGACTTTAGGGGAACCATTTTGTTCCTGATTTTCACTGTAATTGAATGATTAACTAATTGCATGATTAAAACTCTCTTTGGCATTAGCCATTATTTTACTTTTCAGCCATTTCTTGGTGTGGGTTTTGTTTTGTTTTGTATTGTCTTGAAACTGAAAAAGCATTTCTGCATTTTTGGAGGCACAGGAGTATGAAGACCAAATATGCATCTGTGGTGTCAGGTGGTTAGTCAGAGATTCCAGATGGAGCTGCAGGCTTTTACATTCAAAATTTAAATTGCGTTATTTTTGTAGAAACTAAAGTCCCGCAAGAAACAACTGATGTAGGAGACCTTGTGTGATCTAGCTTTCCTCAGTGACATAAAATAGTGCACTGTGCTGACTCTCACAGGCTGTTAGATGAAGGTCATTGAAAGCTGTATACTGTATATTCAGCCACTGCTACCAACACTGAAGTGTTCTGAGACACACGTACAGGAATACCCATTTTTCTCCTCCTGTCGGAAAGTCATTGTTGACAGATACCCAGACAGAAGAAACACCCCGAGAGTCTCCACAATCTACTAAATGAATGTAATCATTATTTTCTATATCAGAAGAGATAAGGCAGTATCCATATAGCTGTATATATGAAGCAAGTGGCTTTTTTATTAATACTTGTCTCTAGAGGACCACCTTTTCTGAAGTTTTAATTGATCTGACCAGAAAATAAAAGATTCAATGACAAACACTGTATTCATCCCATGTGTCCTTATCATAAGAAAGGCAAGGTGATCCTTTGTTTTGGTTAGTAGACCAGGAATTTGAAGAGCTGATTTCTATTACATTTGCCTTTGACTTTGGGTGAGTTATTTTGGCCAACACTGTCAAAGAATAAGCTAAATTATACAGCTTAGCATCCTTAGCCCAGGCTTTGTCATCTCTGAATGGGAATCTGCTGCTGCTCCTTTGCACTGGGAACTGCTTGGTGTTTTGGGTTTTCTTTTTAAGACCCTCAGGAAGGGACTTTTTTTCCTCCCAGAGGCACTTCTTGTAAGCACAGTTCATAGGTGCACTGATGAACTGCACTGATGCTACTCACCAGGAATTGTGGCCAAACTAAGAATAAGAAAACACTAAAATAAATTAGATCTTGAGGCAACAGATTTTTATTTTTGTGAAATAAAATCAGCTCTGGTATCTCTCCTGAAGAGGAGAACACCTTATCATGACCAGAGCTCGCCGAACCCCCCAGCCGCGCTGTTCGGCGATCTGTGCATGCGCAGATCATTCTGCGCACGAGCAGATCACCCGAACCCAGCTCTTCCAGGTTCGCCCCGGGCGAGTAGATTGTATTATTTGACAAGCCCTGATCATGACCATTAAGCCAGATATACAGACTTGTCAACCACATGAAATCAGAACAGGTCTTGACAGTAATCAAGACAGTAAAGCTCCCATTCAAAGAGGATTCACAACAGATAAGGAAATAGTTTTATTATTCTCTAGAATGCTGCTCCCTCAGGCTATGAGCTGCTTGAAAGCAGCACGTTCAAAGAACATCCTTCTTCACTAAGATCTGAGTGTAACAGTTCCTGAGATGAGATAAGGGCAGACTTCAGATGGTTCATCCGGAGACCATCATCCCCTAGGAATATACTGGTTTGGTGAGCTATCACTTTTTAGTGCCCTCAGTAGATCACCCAGATAGCATTAGACCTGGATGGCACTAGCATTATAGATAATTGCTGTCCTGTCTGTGGCATATTGGAAACTGGTTTAAAGAGTGATAAGCTACCATTTTACATGTGAGAGACTTCCTGGTCCAGGAAGGGGGCTGTGAAGGAAGCCTTGTGATCTGGGATAGCTCAGTCAGTTCTGCTGCCAGTTTAGGAGAAGGTGGGGTGAGTTGTGCCTCTCTGTTTTTAAGGAACAGTCTGATTCATCTGCTTATCTGAAGAAGTGGGCTGTGGCCACAAAAGCTCATGATACCATCTACATGTTTTGTTAGTCTTTAAAGTGCTCCCAGACTATTTCTTGTTTTTTAAGTTTATCCTGTACAGATTAACTCGGCTACGCCTCTGAAGCTTTTGAGTCTGCTTTGTGTCTCTGTTCTGGGTTCTTGTGTGTTATCATTCTGAGCACGGAGAAATAAAATAGTACTGTATAGTAGCCATTCAGCAGTAGCATTTATGATTTTAATCTAAACTTCTCTCCCTTTATGACATGAGTACCACTCAGTCCACAAAGTTTGTTTTGTGGGGCAGGCAATGAGAGAATAGTTAGATGAGTGACTCCCAGGTTGTTGGAGCAAAAAGAGAAGAGAGGGAGTGACAATTGGCCTAATGAAATGACTGTCAAGTGCTGGCTGACTGGAAGCCACCAAAGTGACATCATGAGGGCCAACAGCTAAAAGAACTGTTTTCAGGAGCATAGAGCTAAACAAAGGTATGGGCGTTTGTTGATTTTCCAGTTAGGCTTAATTCACCTGCTGAAGAACTGGTGTAGCTAAGGAAAGAAAAAATCCCAGGTTGTATCAGCATTCCCTCCAGACTTCTCTGGCCTTGACAGACAGAAAACAAGGTAGAGGGGAGAGGGTAGCAAAAATAGATCTGAAACAAAAAAAAATCTCTGACTCTTTTAGCATGAAGTTGGAAGATTGTGGGGGCAAAGTCAGTGCAGTTTATCAGTCGTACATCTAGACTACAAGCCTCTTTCGAAAGAGATCATCTATACAGCCCCAAGTCTTTCAAAAAAGTGATCCACTTTTTCAAAAGAGAACACCCAGGCAATCTGAATGCTCTCTTTTGAAAAAGCCCTCTTTTCAGTCAAGAACGATTTTTTCGAAAGAGCTGTTTCGAAAAAAGGCTTTCTTCCTCGTAAAAGTAGGTTTACCACTGTCAAAAAAACCGCTACATTCATTCAATTTAATTTAGAAATAACGCAACAGCAGTCTAGACACACGTGAAGTTTTTTTTTAAAAAAAGGCTACTTTAAAAAAAAACCTGTAGTCTCAACATACCCCAGGTGTATCTGAAAAGGGCGCTGACAGGCAGACTGCACTAGATTTTAAAAAGGCAAAAATAATCTTATTTTTCAAAAATTTGGGGAAAAAATCAGAAAACTCAGCATAGGATAGCCTGACACAATAAAAGATTCCCAGGTTAGAGATGCTATGTTAAGTCAGCTGTATAAATGGCCTGAATTTCAGAGGGGCTGAGCAACCACAACCTCTGACATCGATGGATTTGTGATGCTTATCCAATTTTGTAAGAGAATTTGACATTCACAGATGTCAAATATTGAGATGAAAATCACAACACAAGGACTAAATATTACTTATTACTATGATTTTCAGGAACAGTATCCAAATTTCACAGTGTTCATACAGAGAGTTATCAGGTTGTTGGAGCAGGGGAGAGGGCTCTTTGTTCTAAAGATGGACTCAGACTGCAAATTTGCATCTGATTCCCTAGGGGTAAAATAATGTAGTCGCATTTGATCCAAAATGTGAGAGAGACTAATTTCTGATTGTTATCTGGATGCAGACAGAAATCTCATATGATCAGATAGCTTTCCAAAATATCTCCCATTTGGGGTTGAAATTTCATGAGGGCTATGCCTTCCCATATATAGGTTTAGTGCCCTAACACACTTTGAGGACCACTGCCACACAAATAACTGCACAAAAATATTAACCATTGAACATTAGCCTTTATTCAGCTTTGTTCCTGACTTTTAGGGTTGTATCTACACAGCAGCATTATTTTGGAATAACAGCTGTTATTCCGAAATAACAATGCAAGCATCTACACAGCCATTCTGTTATTTCAAAATAAATTTGAAATAATGGCTGGCTTATTCCAACTTCTGTAAACCTCATTCCACAAGGAATAATGCCTATTCCGAAATAGCTATTTTGGAATAGCAGTAGTATGGGTGCTCCACTACTGCTATTTTGAAATAGCTCCTCCCAGGGCCTTCAAAGTAATTACTTCCCATTGCCTCCTGGGGCTCTAAATCAAGGTTGTGTGTCCACATTAGGGAAGCCTGCCTCGGATTAATTTTGAGGCTTCCCTGAAGTGTAGACGTGCTATTTCAAAACAAGCTATTTCGGAATATTTCTTCCAGAATAGCTTATTTCAAAATAACTCTTCAGTGTAGATGTACCCTAGGATCCAAAACACTGTGTACTCATTCCATACATTGTGAATACAGGAAAGACCAGATGCTGCAGTCTTTGCTGATTCCTCTTTGCTTTGAAATTTGCCAAAGACTGAGACTGCTGGTAAATTGGCTTGTTCAGCCATTCCTGGGGACAGACTACTCTGTAAGGTGTCCATGACAGTTCCTATTGAGTCTCGGTCACTTTTTCCCCTGAAGCTAGGATCAGCTCATTTTATGAAAAGTATGTAAGAAAAACCAAAAAACTGAGGAGTTAAATTTAGAATAAATTTAGGAACATAGAAACTGTCATAAGATTTGGCTCAATTTGGCTCTGTCCACCTAAGAATCCTATCCTTGACAGAAGCCAGTGAAGGTAAAAGTCCTACCAACAGACTTAGAAAATCCTGTCCTTAGAGAAAGATCTATATTTTTTATTGTTGTGTTTTAACTAAAGTTCACAGGCAATTTAAACCATTTACTTTTTATAAATTAGGGGTTTTTAATTTTACAAAATTGCGATGTTTTACATTATTTTTAATACTGTATATTGTTCCATTGCAATGATTTGATTCCTCTTGCTTCTAGTAAGAAAATATAGCAATTAGGCGGAGCAACATTACATTCCAAGAGAGAAATTAATTCCACATGGCCACAGTTTCTACACAGTTACTTTTTGTACAATCACCATCGTTCTTATGAGTTGCCAGGTATTTTGCACTTCTGTGTTGCCCTAATAAAAATGCAGAACTCAATTTTTGAAACTCTAACAGCAAATTACTACAGCAAAACAAACCCCACCACAGCACAACCAAAATTAGTTTCTCCTTTAAAGATTCTTTCTCTCCCGCCTCTAACAAGAGCCATTTGTGAATGAGATGCTGGATTTCTGTATGCTGCTATAGAAACTCTAATTATAAACCTTCTAAAGGCTGGTAAGTCGTGTACTACATAATTAAAAATGTAGTATTACTCCTGCTAATAATGAGAAATAGAGAAATGATGTGTCTCAGGAAGATGCATGGGAGAAAAAAAGGCAGGGCATATTTTGGAGAATGTGGTAGTTATAGATGATGGTGCAAGTGACACAGAGAAGTCCATGATACAAAAACAGAGATATGTGTTTGTAAGCTTTCAAGCAACACAGGAAACAAAGCACTATTTTGTACTTCACACTCTTTGCACTTTCCAGCTCAAGGAATCAAAGTTATCAAATAAAACTATACAAGTGAAACTATGAATAGGGACGTAATAGATCTTCTTACATCTAATTCTAAGTCATGTGTTCTATCATTGTCCAAGACAGGATACTGGATTAGACAGACTACAGATCTTACTATGTAACATGGGTCCTCTGGTGACACCCCTTCCTAGCTTCTCACTATGAATCAGTATTCCTTCTAGCAAATTAATAATCATAGTGCAACAAAGTATTTTAGAAGAGGTTAGTATTGCCATCACAAATATGTGCATCTCAGTGTTTAATTCATCTCTAACTGCGAGTCAAAAACTGTGTATTGTATTTATTTATATTTGTATCCATTATTTTTTTAAAAAACCTGCTTATAATCCATTAAAGAAATGTACTTTGTGGTAAAAGAAATCAAGTCCCCCACTCATGTAGACTCAACTCTGATGAGAATTTTCTGTCTCTATTTGTGGTAAGAACTATTTCCCAGGGCACATTTAACTAATAGACTATAATATTTATTTATGTCAAACTAAGGAACTGAGAACCACTGAATTTTAAGTTCATGTTTTCCCTGAGTACCTTTTAGCAATCTTTTGCTTTCATTCACTTTTAGAATGCTCACAGTTGCCATAGACCTGAGTATTTTCTCTCACAGGTCACCTTGAAGGTTCACTTATCAAAAAAATCTTTTAAAGTTTATTTCTAAGCAAACTTTATGTTTCAGTTCTCAGTGCTAGGAATTACTAACTATGGACATAGGTGAAGCCTACAATTGTTTTATTCACCCCAGGGATTTATACACCCAAATCCTCATTAATTTTAATGAAAATTGGTGGTGAAATCCTGCCCTCTGAAGTCAATTGCCAAGTTCTTTAGGGCCAGAAAATCATCTTGGGTGTTCAAATCCTAGAGGGGATTTTGATGGATAGAGACAGTGCTGGCCAGCACTGGATTACTAAAGGGTTAAACTCAGATGGCTAAGGGTGTTGGCAGGAAAGCCAGAAGAACCAATGACATACAGTGATAATATTTAAACTGTAAATATATACCTGCTCTCGTCTTACTTTGTGTGAGTTTACTGAAGAATCAGGGACATGATTTTTTAAATCCAGGCAGGACTACCAGGCCTCTAAGGTATTTGGGGCATGGATATAGACTGGACCAGGAAGGGATCATGAGTAAATAAGGGGAAAATTTAATTTAGTCGCTACCGGGGAACTTTTCTTTATTTTGCTATTTGGTTAAACTTCACTGTGTGAAATCCATATCTTTCCTTGCCCATTTATCATATCTAAGGCAGCCCAATGAGACCATGTTTTTTTTGTGTTTTGATCTGTTCTTTTCTTAGCTGCTCTGTAACACCTGGCAACCAAGTATACTTTATCAAGTACAGGTCAGACCTCCCTTGTCCGGCACCGTTGGGACCTGAGTGTTTCCAAATAATGGAGTTTAGCGGAAGAGGGAAGGTCAAGGCTCTCTGACTAGCTGTAGGTTCTGCTTCTGGGTGGGGCTGTGCTCCCTACCACTGCCTCAAGCCCCTCTCCCCTCCATTGAGCCAGCCCTGACTGGGGCTGTGCCCCACCACCCCTCCACTGGTCTGAGCTGACTCCATCCACAGCCAGCACTGATCTCCTCACCGCTAGCCCCAGTCAGGACTGTGCTCCTATACCACGCCAGCCCCGAATGAGGCTGTGCTTCTCAGTTGCGCTCTTGGCCGCCGGCCCTGGTATGTTCAGGCCTGGCTGAGGCTGCACTCCTTGACGCCAGTCCTGGCCAGGGCTGTGCTCTCCCCAACGTTGGCCCTGCTGGGGTTGGGCTCCCCACCCCCAGCCCAGCCCAGGCTATGATTCTAAACCTGGCCAGCCGGAGATTTTTGGTCCAGCAATATCTGTGGTCTGGTGCTGGATCCAAGAGTCCTGGATTTTAGAGATTCATTCTGTAGACCTTTTTGTTTTGTTAATAAAATCACCTTTTTTAAGGCGATGATTTGATTCTTGTGTCCTGGAAAGTAACAGGTCTTTGTGTGTGCCTGCCTAGCCTGAGAGGTCAGCTATCAGAGACGTTATTTGTTTTCTGGGGGTTCTTTTCCCCGAAACTCTCTTGGGGCAAAAGAGCTTGGGATGCCCTTTGGGAAGAAGTTTGACTGTTTCTTCCTGTTTTTCAGGGGTTTTTTTTTTCTTTCTTTAATACACTTGATGGTGGAAGCCTGTCTCTCAAGGCCAGGGAATCTGTAACCTTAAGGAGTTTTTGTAAGCAGAGCCTAGAGAGGTAAGGTGTCTTGTGGGCCCCCACCTTCTGCATTCAGAGTGAGGAACAGCCCTGACATGGCTACCCTTGACATGGTGGCAGAGAGGTAGGATAATTTTGAATCAGGAACACAGACGTCGGGATTATAAAATGACACTTTTTTTTTCTCCTTTGCTGTTTGGAGGTTTTGGGATTTTTTCCCCTTTTGCTGCCTGAGGGGGGAAAGGCACACAGACGGTTAAATCTGCACAGCCAGCAAGTTCAAACCAAACAGTTGTTTTGTTTTGTTTTCAAGCTTTAAGGGCAACTGGATAGCTAGGCTACAGTAGGGCAGGAAAGCAGCCCAGTGCATACATTTGTGGTCAGGCAAAGTAGCCCTGGAGCAGCCAACCCTCCCTAAGTGACACACCAAGGAGAAAAATAGCCTCAGCTCAAGGCAAGATGTCCACCATTGGGGAAGACTAATATCCCAAGGAGGGGAGACAGGATGATGTTGCTGAGAGGCTAGAGGGAAGTAATCTTGTGGACACAGTAGTGGGGGTGGTCATGCCCAGACTACAACAAACCTTTCTTCATCACCACAGATGAGTCAAAACATGGTATGGGGGCAGTTTTGATGCAAACAGGACAAGATCAATAATTCCACCCTGTTGTGTTCCTCAGTAATAAAACTCTCTGAGAGGGAAAGCCACTGGTCTGTCTCCAAGAAGGAATGATATGCCATTGTATATGTTCACACATACAGAATGGGAAGTGACTGTCTAGGAAGGAGTACTGCAGAAAGGATCTAGAGGTCATAGTGGGCCACAAGCTAAATATGAGTCAACAGTGTGATGCTGTTGCAAAAAAAAGAAAACACGATTCTGGGATGCATTAATAGCAGTGTTGTCAGCAAGACACGAGAAGTAATTCTTCTGCTCTGCGCTGATTAGGCCTCATTTGGAGTATTGTGTCCAGTTCTGGGCACCACATTTCAAGAAATATGTGGAGAAATTGGAGAAAGTCCAGAGAAGAACAACAAGAATGATTAAAGGTCTAGAGAGCATGACCTATGAAGGAAGGCTGAAAAAATTGGGCTTGTTTAGTTTGGAAAGGAGAAGACTGAGAGGGGACATGATAGCAGTTTTCAGGTATCTAAAAGGGTGTCACAAGGAGGAGGGAGAAAAATTGTTCTCCTTGGGGTGTGTCTAGACTACAGGGTTTTTAAAAAAAAATTCCCCTGTGTCTACACTGCTGCTGTGTTCTTTCATAAGTAAATTGAAAGAACATGGCAGTTTTTCCGACTGCTGAAAACCTCATTTTATGAGGAAGAATGCCTTTTTTTGATAGTGCTTTTTCGAAAAAAGGCGCTATACAATGCAAACTGTGCTTTTACAAAAGAGAGCAGCCAGACTGCTTTTTTGAAAATACTGGTTGTAGTCTAGATGCTCTTTTTCGAAAGAAGCTTTTTGAAAAGTATCTTTCGAAAAAGCCTCTTTCGAAAGAGGCTTGCAGTCTAGATGTAGCCTTAGCCTCTGAGGATAGGACAAGAAACAAAGGGCTTAAACTGCAGCAAGGGAAGTTTAGAGATTGGACATTAGGAAAAACTTCCTAACTGTCAGGGTAGTTAAACACTAGAATAAATTGCCTAGGGGGTGTTGTGGAATCTCCATCTTTGGAGATATTCAAGAGCAGGTTAGGTAGACATCTATCAGGTGGTCTAGAAAGTACTGGGTCCTGCCATGACGGCAGGGGACTGGACCTGATGACCTTTCGAGGTCCCTTCCAATTCTATAGTTCTATGATTGTATGCTGTAGAGAAGCTTACAAACATATATTTGGGAATGACATTTTCATATGCAGACTGGTCATTCTGCTCTGTAGTGGCTTCTCACAGTCTAAGAGGCTAACAGGAAACTCCTTCAGTGGAGTTTGGCTCTCCAAGACTTTGACTTCGACACAGAATACATCTCAGGAGCTTCTAACAAAGTGGCTGATGCACTCTCCCATGAAAGTTTCCCAGACTAAGCAGTCAAAACTCTCCCTATATCTAAGTCATATTCCATGCCTGTGGGAAATCATGTTTAGTTATCTGTGTATTCAATAATGAATGTAGTGTGTGCATGTCCATTATTAACTATGTTTTATCCTAGACCTCCAGGAAGAAATCACAGCCAGGGTGGGCCAGCCTGTCTAGCACAGGGGGCATGTGATGGATAGAGGGAGTAGTGGCCAGCACTCAGTGACTAAAATGTTAAACTAGGTAGCTAAGAGTGTTGACAGGAAGCCAGAAGAACCAAGGGGATGCAGTTATAACATTTAAATTGTAAATATATACCTACTGCTATCTCTCTTTCTGCGAGCTTTCTAAACCAAAAGCTGAAGGGACATTATTTTTTTAAATCCAGGCAGGACTACCATGCCTCCAAGAAATCCATGAATCCTCCAATGGATCCCGTGACGGGGATCGAAAGTAATAAAGGGATAAATTTATATTTAGTTCCTATCAGGGTATTTTTCTTTATTTTGCTATTTGGTTAAACTTCTCTGTATGAAATTCATGTCTTTCCTTCCCCATTCACCATATCTAAGGCAGCCCAAAGAGACCATGTTTCTTTGTGTTTTGATCTGTTCTTTTCTTATTTGCTCTGTAACATCTAGCAACCAAGTATGCTTTATCAAGTATATCTTTTCATTTTGTTAATAAAAATCACCTTTTTTAAGGCGATGATTTGTTTCTTGGGTCCTGGAAGGTAACAGGCGGTCTGCATGTGTGCCTGCCTAGCCTGAGAGGTCAGCTATCAGAGATGCAGTTTGTTTTCTCTGTTTTTTGTTTCTTTTTTCAAGCTCTCTTGGGACAAAAGCGTTTGGGGGTACCCTTTGGGAAGAAGATCAAGTGTTTCTTCTTGGTTTTCAGGGTTTTTTTCCCCCCTTAATTCACTTGATGGTGGCAACTTATCTCCCAAAGCCAGGGAATCTGTAACCTTGGGGAGTTTTTGTAAGCAGAGCCTAGAGAGGCAAGGTATTTTAAGTTCTCTTGTGGGCCTCCACCTTCTGCACTCTGAGGCTACGTCTAGACTGCATGCCTTTTTCGACAGAGGCTTTGTCGACAGATCCTATTGACAAAGCCTCTGTCGAAAAAGAGCATCTAGACTATGATCAGTATTGTCGACAAAGCAAGCCACTTTTTCGAAAGAGAATCTAGATGCTCTTTTTCAAAAAAGCACAGTTTGCATGCAATAGCACCTTCTTTCAAAAGAGTACTTTCGAAAAAAGGCGTTATTCCTCATAAAATGAGTTTTACCGCTTTCGACAAAACTGCCACGTTCTGTCGACTTACTGTCGACAGTACACAGCGGTAGTGTAGACGCAGGTATAGTTTTGTCACAAAAGCCAACTTTTGTCGACAAAACCCTGTAGTCTAATCACACTCAGAGTGCCAGAGTGGGGAATAGCCCTGACAGAGGTTTTGAAAAATTCCACCTGGAATGGCTACATATCTATGAAGACCCTCTTACCTGTTTGTGAGCATGGTCATATGAGTTAATGTGATTGTCAAACTCTTGATGTTTGTAGTATTGTTTGTCACAGAGCTCACAATAGAAGTTGGCCTTAAGGTCTTCCAAAGCTTTTGCTATTGTGTTCTCTTTTTCAGCATAATCCTGAAAGAAAAGACAAAAAAACAAGCAGAACATTAGTTATCCCTTTGCTGCTAGAAGCTGGATTTGTGCTCTTCATTTTAATTATATTTGTCAACAATGATACTACACACATTTACGATGTCACGGTACACATTTTTTTTGCATCAGGTTAGAGGCAGCAGTTGGGCAAATTCCAATTTCCTGAACAACTGATGGTTACTATTAGGATATTGGTCAGTTACAAGTCTAGAGAATCATTTTTTTAAGTTCTGCTCATAAAGCCCAAATATTTATCATGTATAAGGTTATATTAATATTAATTTCTGTAAAATAACCAATGTTCAAAAGGTTCCGCATATAGTCTACCTAAGCAGAAAAAGCATGAAGACAAAAATCACAAATCTAATCTGATTACAGAGAGTTCCAACGGATGATGATTATACAAAGTAAATAATAATAAAAAACAGATGTAGATTGAACTGTCTGAAAATATACACAAATAAATAGAGGATAATTTCTTTGATGGAGGTTTAATGATTTTTCCTTCAATTTGTTATTTGTCATGAGTAAAAAAAGAAAGGCAGCCCTGCCAGTCATTCATATATTAACCTATTGTAAATAACTAAGGTTAAAAATTATCTTGTTTATTATTAGAGAATTAATTATATAAATAATTGATAGTTGCTTTGGTACATTGACCATAGTATGGCTTGTTTTTGAAGACCATAGTCAGAGTCTGATTCTGATCTCAGATCAGTTTGACATAAGGGTAATTCCACTGACTTCAGTGATATTATTCCCAATTTGTAGCACTGTCTTGGGCTTTTCTACACTACAGAGAAGGTCAAAGCTTCCGCAGTTGATTGTCCAGAGTTCAAATTAGAAGATCTAGTGAAAATACACTAATTTGAACTGAGGGCACCCCTGTAGGCACTGGTAGTTCTGCTCCTCATGACAAGTAAAGGAAGTTGACTGGAGCATTTGCTTCTGTAGACCTGCTGCTGTTGTGGACAGTGCAGAAACTTGATTTAAGATAAGTCGACCCCAGTTATGAAATTAGTGTAGCTGCAGTTTTGTATCTTAATTCAACCTTCTGGTATGGTGTAGACCAGGCCATAATGACCAGAAACCATCTTCAGTTTACGAACAACAGGTAATGCTTCCTTTGTTTAATAAATAATTTTTAAACCTTTGTTGCCACACTTATTCTTTTATGTGTCCAGCACGTCCTATAGTTTTGTTTGACAAAAAATGCTTGTTTTGTTCATTTTTACAGAAATGTAATTTTCTAATCAGATACTGCTTGAAGCAAATTATAAATAAAAAAGTCATTCAGTAAATAAATGCATTGACCATTTTCTAAAATAATAAAAATATAAAAATTAAGACTTGACCTGAACCTAGAAAATTTTCATGAGAGAAAGATTTCAGATGGCAACTGTACTCTGCAATTCATTCTCTCTTTGACCTCGCACAGTGTGGATGGAGCCAAAATATGATTTAAGATTCTTTGACTCTAGCTACATAATTAACATAGCTGCAGTTTTGTATCTTTAACTCAACTTTCCCCTGAAGTATAGACCAGGCCTCTGAAATCAGAATTGGACCCTAATATTACAAATGGCATAAATATTAATTATTCTATGTACATACACTCCAGAAAGAATATGTTTGTTTGTGTTTTTGCGGGGGGAGAAGGGGTAGGGGATGGAGGGAAACTTTTTTTAAAATTTCCATCAGTATGGGCTTCTAAAACCAACTTTAGTTTCTATCAGTCTGGTCCTCCTAACATCCTCCTTTTTAAGGGATAAAATAAGAAAAATATATGGAAAATAATTTTATAATCATGATACCTAATTTTGATCTTTTGAAAAATTAATTTAAAAATTCCCTGTTATGCCTAATTATTAGCAACTATAAAAGCACATCATACAAAATATAGTTTTGTAATAGCTTGCATACATTTGTAATAGTTGATGGGGGTTTCCTAAAGTGTTCAGAAGAGGTGATTTTCTAAAAAGAAATAACAGGCGTAACAATCTTAGTAACTTCTGTTTTATAGTTGCATCTTAAAACAACACTTTTTTCAATATAATTCAAAGTGGGAGAACAGCTGGCAAACATTGTTGATTCACTCACAAGTAACATAATCATATCTATTTTATCATCTACTTTCATTTGTTACAATAAATTCAGATTGAGTATTTGCTATTAGGATACAGTAGCTAGCAATGTGGTGTTAGAGTCTTGAAAAGAATATCAAATCAGCTCAGAATTTTATCTTGAATGGAGGCTAAATGGTTCAATGTGTCTAATGAGGGAAGGGGAATTTGCACATTTTAAAAAATGTTTCTTAAAGTATTATGCTTATAAAACTAAGTTTCATATAAAAAACAAGCGAGCTAGCATATAAGTTCCAGGAATGATAAATGCTATTTTATACTTAGAAATATATTTATAGTGTAGGGGGGCCTAGTCTGGAAGCCCTGCAGTTACTAAAATATATGAAACTCTCTATTTAAAATCACTTCTAACATTGCTTAGGTTGGATGAGTTTGGAGAGAAGTGGAGGGAGTAGAATCAATCCCTGGGGAGGATGGAATGTCTTACAACACTCTGCAGAAGCAGGTCTGGAGTTGCAGAGATGGTTTTCCCATTCAGTCTTAATTGATTCGGAGGGAGGTGCAGTTATATGGCAGAGAGATTTGTGAAATCAAAGTGTTATTACAGCTCTAGAATGTTGTGTACAGCAATTTGGAGGGAAACTTGTAAGTGCAACAATATACATGACAGAAACAGTGACAAACTATGCTGATATTTTTCATTTCTATACCATTTCATTTGAGGATAACAAAGCTCTTTACAAATCAAACACTCAGCCAGATTCTGCCATCCTTACTCACTTGGACTAGTACCTAAGTGTATGTCTACACTACAGCACTAATTCGAACCAACTTAATTCAAATTAGTTAATTCGAACTAAGCTAATTCAAATTAGTGCATCTAGACCTAAAAACTAATTCGAATTAGCGTTTTGCTAATTCGAACTAGCATGTCCACATTGAGTGGACTCTGAACCGAAGTTAAGCCTGGCCGGAACCAGTGCTGGCAGGGCATCAGGTTAGGATATAGAGTGTGGAGCTGCTGCCTCAGGCTAGCCGAGGGCTGTGCTTAAAGGGACC
>JANRFK010006693.1:24301368-24315815 GCA_030068395.1 Apalone spinifera
GTTCTTCATTAGTTCCCATAATAGAAGGACTAGAGGACACCAAATGAAATGAATTAACAGCAGGGTTAAAACTAATAAGCGAAAGTTCTTCTTCACACAGCACATAGCCAACCTGAGGAACTCCTTGCCACAGGAGGCTGTGAAGGCTAGAACTATAACAGAGTTTAAAGAGAAGTTATATGAATTCATGGAGGTTGGGTCCATGGAGTGCTATTAGCCAGTGAGTAGGAACGGTGTCCCTGGCCTCTGTTTGTGGAAGGCTGGAGATGGATGGCATGAGACAAATCACTTGGTCATTGTCTTCGGTCCATCCCCTCCGGGGTACCTGGTGTTGGCCGCTGTCAGCAGACAGGCTACTGGGCTAGATGGACCTTTGGTCTGACCCAGTACGGCCATTCTTATGTTCTTATGTTCTAAGCTCAGGGTCGGGGGTCTCACTGGACCAACTTGATTTTCATGCAAACCTGCTCCTGGGTTCGCATGTGGCCTCTGGTGGCCAGGATGGCAGCCATGCGGCTGTAGACGGTTGCGTTCCTGTGCCTAGTGCAGAGATTGTGGATGCTGGAGGACTCCCCCCAAACCTCGATGAGGTCCACGATCTCCGCACTAGACCAGGCAGGCGCCCACCTCTTGTGGCCCCAGACAGGCTCCTGGGAGCCGCCAGCCTGGTCCTGAGAAGAGGCGGAGGCTTGGGTGGCAGCGGGTGGCTGGTTCATGCCGTGCCAGGTGCAGGGTCTGCTGGCTGGGTGCTGGCAGGCTTGCAACTGGCACAAGCACTGTAGCCGGACCATGCCCCTTTAAGGGCTCCAGGGCCAGGACGGGGGCAGAAGAGTTTCTCTGGTTTGGCCCAGAGTGGCCACCAGGGCAAGCTGGGAAGGGCTAGCCTCCAACTAATTCGAATTAAGTGGCTACACAGCCCTTAATTTGAGCTACTTAATTCGAACTAGGCGTTAGTCCTCGTAGAATGAGGTTTACCTAGATTGAATTAAGCGCTCCGCTAGTTCGAATTACTTTCGTACTAGCGGTTTGTATGTATAGATGCTATGAAAGTTAATTCAAACTAACGGCTGTTAGTTCGAAGTAACTTTGTAGTGTAGACATATCCTATTTGTTTAGTATCTTCATCTATCTTGATGTCAAAGGTACTGCTTCTGGAATAAAGTACTATTTACCATCAGAGTGAGAACATTTGGGCCACTATAACTTAAATGAAGTTCACTTTGCAATTACACGGGGCAGAGCCAATGCATTGTAACAGAAATAGCAGTTCCTTGGGCCATGGCAACAATGTTACAGCAACATTTAAGCAGCCTCAGAACTGAGACTCATACTAGTCATTATTCAGGGATCACTACCATTGAAATATGCTAGGGTTTTTTTAAAATATACAGCAATTGTACACCACAATACAGTATATAGCAAAAGTAAAGATGTAACTGCATCTAATCAAGACTGCAACCAAATAGCTAGAATGTAATGACCTGAGATGGAACCTGCCCAGGACAGTAAAAAATACACCCTACTTTAAAAAAAATGCTGCAGAAGTCTGGAAAAGCCTCAAGTGATCAAAAGCCTGGGTTTTATGTCTCAGTGCATACTGTTGTAAACATTTTCCATTTTTCATGAAGAACAGACTTGATCAGCTGGGGTACTAATTGTAACTAACCTTAGCGTAGGATTGCTATGTTGGTATGCTGCATGGATTTTCTGATGTCATGGTACATTCGGGGATTTCTCTTGGCCTTAGAATGAGGTGAATACCAGTACTGCAGTGTGTCTAGTAGCGGAGTTTGAAGACCTATTGCTGATGAATTGGAGGAGATCAGGTGATGGGAAAAGACAAGGAGCCCGGTATTTTTCTGTGCATTATAAGAGTGAAGAATTGACTCACTTTATTAGCATCACCAAGGAGACAAAATAAGTGAGAATGCAACAAGGCCTCCTCCAAAGAGTGCATAAGCTTAAAGGGAGGAACCTGAGTGTCCCAAAGTAGTCATACACAGGGAGGTATATGGCTACCGTGTATATTTCAGGTTACTTTGTCTCCCCGCCCAGCCCCAAAGACCGCAAAACCATGAAGGAATGTGGTTTCAGCACATTTCAGGAACAGCTTATCAGTGCACATCATGTGCCTATACCTAAAAGATACTTTGGGCATTGATATGCAGATCCTAGAAAGTGCTGATCACCTCTCGCCAGATGTTCTGTTCTCAGCATCTTGCAGGATAAAGGCCTATAGTGAGCAAAGGCTAATTCTTAATTAGCCACGTAAGATTATTAGTAGAGAACTGATTCACAGAGTTTCAACTAAATGTAACCATATACTATTTTGTCAAAGCCAGAATGTATTGTGGAGACATAAAAATTTCAATTACATTTTCAAAAGGTAAGGTTTCTGAGATCCATGATGGACTCTCTCATCACTTGTGACACGAGAAAGAGACCTGAATCAAAAGCCTAATTTTCTTGATCTGCTAATGGGCATTTTGACAAAATTATGGTTTTGCAAAACTATTAGGTTTTATTTTCATTCTAATGTAGAATAAAGCAAAATGTGAAACCTCAAAAGTTGTCACAAAATGGATTTGTTATCTGTCGACCATATCTATTATATTTAGAACACTGTGTGTTTTATACAATGTGTATTTTGATAGTAGGGAATGTTATACCGCATAAAAACATTCTGTTGCAAAGAAAAATTGAGAGAGGAAAAATCTGTAGAGTGGGTTTTTTCTAAAGTCAATTAACTGGAATACCTGTGGGCACAATTAATAATGTAATTATTTCATTTTTGTTCAATTCTTTTTGCTATGTTATGAAGAAAATGTGTAGACACAGCTTTTATTGCATAAATTTAGTAATGCCATGTACAATTTAGTAATGCCATTCTTAGTTAGAGCATGTCTACACTAGCAAGAAGATTGAGTCTCCAGAGGTCAATTTAGCTGGTCTAATGTAGACTGATCAATCGAATGCTGAGAGCAGCCCCCACTGGTGTCCAGTACTCATTGTTCTATGAGGAGTAAGGGAATTTAATGGGAGCATGGGCATCTGTTGGCTTCCCGCTGTGTGGATGCCACCACGGCTTGGCTTAACGTAAGCCAACTCCAGCTATGTATTTTGCGTAGCTGGAGTTGCTTACCTTAAACCAATCTCCTGGCTTAGTACAGACCAGGCCTTAGAGTCTTGAAATCACTGCATGAATTGAATGGTTCTTCTAAATAACTGCACATAGTCTGATTTGTTTATTTGAAAACAAGAAATGTGTCATTCATACAATGGACTTAAATGAATAAAGTAAGAAGTAGAACTATCACTGTCCAAATAAATTATCATAATAAAATATATAATTTTTAAAGCTCCCCCTCTCTATCAGGCAGTGGGCAATGCAAATTCACAATTAAATACATTTATTACATTATTAATTGATTTTTAAGGTCAGCTCCAAATCTTAAGGCGATCATTGACCATGGTTATTAATTAGTTTCTGTATCATACCCAATTTTAACCAGATTGGCTAGGATCAAGAAAATCTGAAGACTGCAGATAGCACCATAGCTGCTTGGCTATCATACTCTTGATTTTTCCCATACAATGATGAATGCAATTACAGCCTATAGTTGGTGAGTGAAACATCATGTGACATTTTCTTGAATCATGCCTCATCAGTGACCTTTTCACACTATCTAGCATCCTATGCTTAGATAAAGAGGCACTGATAATCTCAAACATCAGTGGACCTGCTATCACATTAGTTTATTATCCAACAGGGATGTGGGACCAAGGAAGAGACATTGTCCTGAAAAAGCATCACTAGCTAAAATCTAAGTAGAAAACACAATTTGTCTGTTTCCACAAGATTTTAGAGACATAGAATGTTCCATCCAAATCAGAACAATTTTATCTGAAAGTAGCAATTTCCTCCAGTTTTCCAAGCGTTGGAATCTCAAATTAACCAATTTATCCACCACCTAGAGGTGTTCTGCCTGTGACACTGTAGAGGGAACAAATTATCATTTCTTTATTTTCCATGGCAAAGGTTCTTAAAATTCTGATGTTGTAATTGGTCAGACTAGAATTGACACTTCTGCCACTTTTAACAGACCAGAATGCACTCCCACAATAACATTCTGAGGTGCAGTTCCATTAGCCTTCTCTGGACTATCATGAAATAGCATAGAACAGTAAATGGGAAGAGGCAATGATCAGTCCATGGCAATAATATAGCGTATATACTTGAATATAAGCCCATTCATTTATAAGCCAACCCCCAAAATTACAGAGAAAAAATGGTAAAAAGTCACTGACCCATTTATAAGCCGACTCCAGAGTACAGACTCGCAGTCCCAGCTCATCAGCACTGGCTGAGGGACATGCAGGCTGCAGGCACGGAACCTCTTGGCTCCCGTTGGGTGGGAACAATGAACAGCAGCCAATGGGAGCTGAGAGGCTCCTTTTACCATTTTTTTCTCTGTAAGTTTAGGGGGTCGGCTGGAGAACATCTCTGTAGTGTCATGATTCACACCCTCCTGGTCTACCTCAGTTCAAATTTGGTAGCAAAATTCCTTCTTAGTCTCAAATGTAAGTTACCAGTGAAGGGAGCATCACCCCCCTCCTTTGATTTTTAGAGTTGAGGGTAAAATATAGAAACTGAGTTGCAAACTTAGCTGCTGCTAAATTTGCAACCTGAGCCATGGGAAGCAATGTAGGCTGAAGTACTTGCGCTGGCAGCCAGCAAGTCCTTCAGCCCATGTTGTTTCCCAAGCTGTGGGAAGAACCTGTTCATAAGCGTATCCCCTCTCCCCCCCCCCCGCCCCCCCCCACATACACACTCTTCACAGCAGGATTTTTTTTCCAAAAAAAGTCATCTTATGAATGAGTATATATGGTAATTATAGTCTCTCCAATACCACACCCATTTCAAACACTACAATCCAGAGTGTGACTCACCGTAAATGTAAAACCAAACACTACTTGGGATAGACCACATTTGTCAAGGTAGATATGAGTCAGAAGAATCTCTACTTCAATAGACATTGAAATTCCTGATCACTCCTAAACCTGGGCTCCTCCAACATCAGCATAAAAAGAAACCTACTCAGCAGTGTGCTATCCTAGGACTCTTGCATTACACAGACACATCATTTATTTCCAGTTTAGGTGTAGGTAACTTTCTGCTTTTGACATATGATACACAAAGCAATGTCCATAATGTCCTCTTGATTTGTACTTGCCTGTGTACTCAGCCAGATTAGTTGGGCTACTAGGGGTCCTGTTGGATCATCCATTAAGGTTTTGATCATGCAATATTTATGTTATTGGAGTTGTTCTTTTTTTAAGCTATCAGGGAATTGAGATCACTGAAGATCATTTTGTTTTTCAAAACTTTCTGTACATTTACATAAGCTACTATAATTAAAAACAATGGGCCCAACATCCATTAAAATCTTTACTCCCTACTAAGATATACATACACAATTAAATCTCCAAATAGACATTTATACATGGGTTCATTGCAGAAGGAAAAACTATTGGGGTCATATTAGGAATAGTTTTTAAAGCATCATATTAATGCGCCATTAATGAGAGACATGCTTTCATTCTTGGAGGGTCAAATTCCTGAGTGAAGGCTAATTATGGAATATTAAGAATGCAGGGCTAACTTCTGCACTCAGTTCAAGCTCAATGAAGTCAATGGAGCTCAAACTGGGCTCTAATTTGTCCCAATACATTGTAAAGTTACGCAGAATTTGGCCCATAATATTAATGCTCAGCTACATTTCTGACAGGCATATAATGAGACAACAATTTGTTACGAGTCTCATCTGTCTCATTTTAAGAGTACTTTCAAATGCAAAACCTTAAAGTGGATCTCATAAAATAACCTGATTAATGTTTTACTACCACAGATAACTGTAGTGCACATAGCTATTGTGCATATAGCTCAGATGTAGATATTATTTATGAAATTCTGCTCCTTTTAAATCCGTTAGTCAGAAACTGTAAATAAAAATGTAACATTACTTGTCACAATTTAAAAGTGGGAATGTGTATCTGCTATTCTATTTTGCTTGCACTGTTTTCCTGCCATCCATGCAGTGTAGTACTGGGGAACATTCTAGGCAGAAACTCTGAAGTAAACAAAATAATTAGATTAACTTTAGAGGATTACTAGTGTTTTCCTTATTCTAATAAAGTTTGGAGAAAGCACCTCTTTCTGTGATTCTTTACTATTGTTACTTAACACTGCACAGATGCAGAGGTGGAAAAAGTTTTCTTATGTCTTCCCAACTTTTTTTTCCCAGTTACCAAGGAAGAATCAAAGGCCAGATTTACAAAGATATTCAGGTGCCTAAGGATGGTGATAGGCAGGGCTCAACAAATGGCGGCGAAATCCACTCACCAGCCCTGCACTGCGCATGTGTGCGCCGCCGGTGAATGGGGTGACTGGCTGAAATCTACTCGCCACGGGCAAATAGATACACTGATTTGTCGAGCCCTGGTGATAGGTACCTAGTGGGATTTCAAAAGGAGTCAGGCACCTAATCTGTTCTGGCACAGCTGAAAATCCAACTAAGCAACTGTCAATATACTAGGTGCCTAACTAACTTTGAAAATTTGACCTGTAGGCCCTAAATAAAATGTCCAGCTGAAGCTAGTATTGAGCACTTATACTGAGTATAAGGATGCATGTAGCTTTCCTACAGTGAAGCAGACTGCAATTTTTGTCATCTCCACTATAGGCTTCATCACAGAGATTATGTCCATGTAAGATTTTTTTACCTCAGGTAAACTGATTGCCAATTAATTGGAGTGGCTAAGTTGTTCACAAAAGCTAGCCTGGATACTCTCCAAACATTTGTTCCATGCTAAAAATAAATTGAGGGAATGACCAAGGGTAAACCATAAATGAATTAGGCCAGAAAAAAATATATTTTGTGAGTGTCCAGACTAGCCTTTAAAATGGTTAATTACCCTCACAGGTTCCAGTGTTCTAGCATTCAGTATTCCTTCTTGTTCCAAGCAATAAGACGCTGCCCCGTAAGGGCATTTTATTAAAGAGGATGGCAGTTCTGATGCACATTTTAAAATTCCCTGGGTCATAGCTGGCCTTTTGACCTTACTTAAGCCATTTCTACTGAATGTGACCAGTCTCCTTGTTAAATAGATATTATTAGGTTGTAATGAGGGAAACATCACATACCGGCATATACAATTTTAAGGGAAAAAGTGCATATTCCATAAAACCAATCTTTTTTTGTCACAGATTGAATCTAAATAACAAGAACAAGACAAAATGCAACAGATAGAAAAGGGAAAAGAAAAAGATGGGCAGGAAACAAAAAAAGGGCCCTGTTAGTTGTTTGCAGTATCAGAGTGCTTGATGATTCCCAAGCACATTCTTTGTATCAATCAAGCTTGCACCTATCTGTGACTACTGTGCAACATTTTAATCACATTTTTCTGGGACCATAGATTTTTATCTTAGTGTTCCATATTCTTCTCTTTTTCTAGGCTTTGGGAAAAATCATTTTAATTTTACTTCTGGCTATTTCTATTTCCATGATTGAAAGATTTCTCCAAAATTAAGAAGTAAAATGGCAATATAATAGTCTCTTTAATTAAAAATCTGACTTTTTTCTTCTGTAATGTATATGTTCCTCTTAACACTTTTTTAAAATAATCTTTGATTGGTTACAGTTTACTTTCAAATACATAGCCCTAAGCCTTTTATTATTTAAATACAAATCAGTGACTCCAAAGTGTGAATATTATACATTTGACCTACTAAGGAACTCCAAAAAAAAGTATTTTCCATTAAAGTAAATACATCTGCTAAATTTACACAGTCAATATGTTTGTTATGAACAGAACAGTTCAGAATTTAAAATGATACCTACTCAAGTAAATGCTGGATGAAATTCAGGCAGAAGCCTCAGTGATTTTTCTTTACAGACTTTTTTTTCTGATTCCATTTTACAATGGCTTTCCAGACCATTAAACCTTTTCATGGAAATTTACCATCTTTCTTCTATCTTTTTATAGCTTCAGGGATCCATCAGTACTAGCCTTACTTTATGTGTTATGAAGTTATGTGCCACAAGTACTTCAATATCACATCATTGAAAAGATACCTTAGCAATGGCCAGGTCTAAAACAATCATGTGTGGACTTGCATGTGTCTGCCTTCAATTATACTTGAGTAGGAGCAGCTGAGGAATACTTTGAGAAAGAAGGGGATTGAGTACAATGTAGAGCTCACCAGGACACTTCTGGAGGAAGACTGCTCAGATCCAGGATGGTTTTGTTTGCCCAGATCCAAAGCAGATCTCATGGAAATTTTCAAAAGAAAAGGTTTTAAGCAAATTCCTCTCATATTTATTCTAATTAACATGAGTACCAACAGGTGCTCTTCTGTATGGGCTAGCTGCTCAGATAAATACCCAGGGTCCTAGCTGGACTTGTACAATATGTGCTGAAGCCCATGATGCCATGGCTTTGCTGCTCATAATACAGTAGCTGGATTAATGCTCTGGAATGCTACACCTCCTACTGCTATGTCTTATATCTCCAACTTCACATAGATATAGCTCTTGGGACACGGCCACCTCATATGAAAGCCAGTGCTGAAAACGGGCTATTTTTGGTTAGCCATAAAGCTCAATACTTAGTACTGAGTAACTTTAAGAGAGAGAGAAAGAAAGAGAGAGACAGAATTTACTCATATGGAAACTTAATAAAAAGCTACCCTAACTTAAGTATTAACCTACACTAAATGGGTGACTATGATGAAAAGGATCACAAATGAGCAAAAGATACAAACACTGTTCTTAGTTTTTTCTTACAAGTTGAAGTTTCTCACACATCGTGCCAGGAACATTACCGGAAAACAGCTATAACTTGCTAGTTACTCTATAATGATACAGTTTTTCAGGAGGCTCTTAAAAAGGGAGACAGAAATATTTTATTCTGTTCTACTTCCTTGGATATTATCTGAGGGACAGAGCCAAACATGCAACAAGATAGTATGCATTTTGCATTGTCCACAAATGCTAGCTATGTCTAAAAGCTGACATGGAAAGTGAGACCTGCCCCTCTTGTGTAGCAGGAGAAAAAAAATATGCACTCAACACCCATTCAAAAGAGTTCATTTAGACTTCCATCCACATTTTTTAGGAGAAAATACATATAGAATGGTTCCCTGGGGCAAGCATCTCCTTTGGCTACTGAACATGTAGATTTGTCAAAAACCTGCGAGATTTGACACAAAAGCTGGGTTAAAATGAGCACTAAGTCCATGACATGAGAGAAAATAAGACCTATAGGAATTCAAAGTTTTCCCACTGAAGAACCACGCTTCTGCAGTCCCAGAATAATAGCCATGTTATGCTAAAACACAAAACCATGGTGAGCCACACTCATGCCAGCTGTCAACATTTCTCTTAGTAACAGCCAAATTCCAAGAACAAGTTCGTTTGAAATGTCATTACAAAAAGGTTCTAAATATATTAATAGTAATTTATTTTTTAGCATTTCTAGAGCCCTGAGAGTTAGATCCCATTCTGCTAGGCACTGTATGTAAAGATTAAAGAGGCAGTGCCACGCTCAAAAGCTTACAATTTAATAAACAAGACAGAAAAGAGTGAAGCAGTCAGACATAATGTGACATCCCAAAGGTCACAAAGCAGAACACTGATATAGCCAGGAAGAGAAATCAGATACAATGCAGTCTCAGTCAAGTGCTCCATCTGCATGAATGTCTGCTTCATGGTTAGGTACAGACGCCTGAGGTCCATACTCAGTCTATACAAAAGCATAACTCCCATGGATATGGACAATAGAAAACAATGAAATAAGGCCTGGTCTCTGGATGTGGAGGTAACAATCTGAGGAACACAAAGGATCAGTGCATTAACTAGAAAAAAGAAGTGCCTGCACTGGGAACCTGGCAGGGAGAAGAAAACAAGAGCCCAAGCTGTAGAAAAGATAAAACTGAGTAGAAGTTTGTTGGCAAGATGAGTCTGTTAAGAGGGCAGGGCTAATGACAATGTGTATAAAGAGGGAGGCACATTATAACCATGAGTTGATATTCCTGGGGCCCCACATTTTTGGTTTATCCATGCCCTGTATAACCTTAAACCATCTCTGCCAGCAAAATCTTTTCCTCATCTTCAAGCTGAAAGAAGTACAGCAGCACTGAAGAAAAGCCCTGCCCTACGCAACACCAAACTTAAAGGAAAGCAGCATGCTTAGGACTATGGAAACTACTTGGTGCACAAAAAAATCTCTGCTTCTCAGCATGAACAAATCATGAAATGGTTGTGAAATTAGCATTTTCAGACCTCTACTGACAGCAGCCATTTTGTTAAAAAAGTGCCGGAATTCTTGATTTTGGCTGTGCAGGAGCCATGAGTAAGCTTTACAGGACTGCAATACATCAGTTTTATGGTCAGAAGACAAGCTTTAATAATGAACAGAAAGGTCTGCTTTCAAAATAAAGTTTATTTAAGTAGATTGGCTGTCTCAGGGATTACGGAACCTAGCAATTATGTTTTATCAGTCAAAATCTATCCCACAGCAACAGTGACTAGAGATGGGTGTGGTCTATATGATAGACTTAGGTCTACCTAAGGCAACTTACACTGACCTAAGACTGAAAGTGTCTAGATTAAAATGTTGCTCCTAGTGATGTAACATGCTCAGGGGGCCAACAGACTTGCCGGCCCCTGTGCAAGATGAGGGGTGGCTCCGTGCTCCTAGACTTAGCAAGGCCTTGGGCGGGAGCAGAATGGCTGCAGGCAGCCAACCCTTCACCTCACCCAGAGTGCGTACCAGCAATTTAAAGGGCCCAGGGCTCTGGCCACTGCCGCTACTGGAGTAACAGTGGCAGCAGCTCGAAGACCCAGACCTTTTTGAATCACCAAGTACCATTCCTTCCCCACCCCAGTCAGCAGGCCTGAATGTACCCACACACCTACTTAACTCCACTTTCACAAGAGGCATGGCGCTTAGGTTGATTTAGTTAGCTTTAGAAAGTGTCAGTGTAGAAGTTGTGTTGCTCACATTGACTGTTGCTGCCTTTCAGAAGCTGGCCCATGTTGCCCCACATTGACTGTTAAATTAATACCAATGCTTCTGGTGAGGATGCACACTGCCAACAGAAGTCTCATTGTGCGGATATGCAAAAGCAATTTCATTGCTGCAGTGGCTGTAATTTTGTTGGGTAGATTTGCCTATAAGGCCAAGTTACAAAGTTTATATCTGGTTTTCCTGATGCTTGGAGGTCTTTTGGATTCAGGACTTTGATTTGGTCTAACATTAGTCATCAAAACAACTGATGACTTTGAAATGATGTGGAATCCTATTCAAGTTCCTAATGGCCCAGTGGCTGTGTTAGAAAAAAATATGTCCATGCAGCCAGCTGCGTCAGCCTGGAGCCTAAAATCCAGAATTTTTTTAATGATATTACCAATTAGCACATATTCATGAAATAAGCAGAATGGTTAAGATTATGCATACAATTATGTCTCTTGAGCGTGGAGGAACCTTTCCATTGCCTCGGTGCTCTGGAAGAAGAGTATCTCAGTAGTAAATCATAATGCTTCTTAGATGGGAAAACCTGGGCAGTGATATAACAAGCACTCCTTCTCCTGTACTATCCTCAATTTTTATTCCTTCAGTGCCTCTTAAAAGTTTACCTGTCAACTGCTATTTTGCATCAATATTTCTTAGTGGCTATAAAATATGCCAATTTTTGTTGTGTATTATTGTTATACTGAATAACTATGTTTCTACTTCTAACACATAGGCTGCATCTAGACTGGCAAGTTTTTGCTCAAAAGCAGACGCTTTTGCGCAAAAACTTGCCAGCTGTCTACACTGGCCACTTGAATTTGCGCAAAAGCACTGATGTTCTAATGTAAGAAATCAGTGCTTCTTGCACAAATACTTTGACGCTCCCGCTCGGGCAAAAGCCCTCTTGCGCAAATGCTTTTGCACAAGAGGGCCAAGTGTAGACAATTCAGAACCGTTTTGAGCAAAAAAACCCCAATGGCTAAAATGCGCTTTTGGCGCAAAAGCATTCATGCCAATCTAGACGCTCTTTTCCACAAATACTTTTAACAGAAAAACTTTTCCGTTAAAAGCATTTGCGGAAAATCATGCCAGTCTAGATGTAGCCAAAGAGTTTAAATTTAGGATGGTATATGTGTATAGCCAAGGCGTCTAGTGAAAAAATATATATATATAGTGATTTGTCCATCCAAAATGGAGTCCATCATGCTGATGGAAGTGTTTTCATTGCTTCACACAGCCAATATAGTGTGAAGTCCTAAGTAAAGTCTGTAGCTACGTGCTGCCAGGAAGTGCTAACTAATGCACAAATATTTCCCTCCCATCCCCATTTAATCCACAACAGAGGTAGTGAATGTCTAATGTTTTTAGGGTTATTTTAATTGTTGACTTTGCAAACTCTGATTTATCTAGAATCTTGATGTACTATGTTCCTGCCTTTAGTTATAAACAGCACCAAAGTAATTCCCAAATGGTGAGACATGTAGGTTAAAATTAATTAATTAACTTCTGTTTTTATCAGATAAATGGCTGATATTTTCATGGCTGTTTTTCAATTACATTTATCTTCAAAATGGGTATTTTTGACCACCTATTGACAATATTTCTGAACACTTTTAAGTGTATTGATATGAAACACAAGTTCATCAATCAGTTCTTGTGTTAGGCTTCTGAGTCAGCAATTGTATTGTGGTATCTTTAATTCGTTACAAACTAAATCCTTTAAAGAGCAACAACTAGAACTCAAAAGGTCAACATAAAAGTGGCAGAAAAATCAATGCTGTTGTCCTGCAGAACCCATGTTGTTCTTGTATATTATTAATTCTTATTCACTCAGAACTAGTTTCACATATGACTGGTTGAGTCCCTTGTGTATATAAAATCCAACATAAAAACATTTTATTAACACACTGTGTTACTTTTAGCTTCAGATTTACCACAAAGAAAAAAAATCAGATATTGCTATTTCCATAGGTTCTCCAAAACCCTAAATCACATTTTTTTTAATGAAGGACATCAATAGCTACTGCAAAGCAATTGATTCTATTCTTATTGTTGACCTTTTTGGCTCAAGCAACGTCAAAGTGTGAGGGCCTGAGGATGGTTCAATTGGGACTGGAAACTAGTGATAAATAAATGTACTAAGTTCTTTGTCTCTAAGAGCAGAAGGAATCAAATAGCAGGAAACAGTTTCTTTTGCACACAGTCACCAAGAACACTCTTTTCAGCCAGTAACCGTGACACACAAAACATCACTCCCCAGGTTTCTTCTAGAGTCAGACAGAGTGTTTTCATCTGCTCCTTCCAGTTGTCTCTCAGGGTGTGTCTACACTGCACCATTATTCCAGAATAACAGCCTGTCATAATCAGGAGTGCTAACCAGCACCTGGTGATTTAAGGGATTAACTCTGTATCTAGCAAGGTGGTCAGCCAATAACAATGCTGATAGGAATTTCAAACTAGAAAAGAGGGGTTTTTCTCTCCCCCTTCTTTGTTTGAGATGCAGAATAGTTTCTCCCAGCTTCTTCTTCTTCTTTTTTTTTTTTTTTTAAGGGAGATGGGAGATGCTTCTCTCTCTAAGAACAGACTTCTTAAAATGTGTAAGTAGGGAACAGTTTAGATAGACCGTCCGGGTTTATTGTTTTCCCTGTTTGCTTGCAACTGTAGTTTTGTTTTGATAATAAAAGATTGTGGGTTTTTTTAGTAACTGGTATTGGTTGATTTGTGCGTTCTGGAGGGTCTGTCTGTGTGTATCTGCATGCCTCTGACTGAGGGGTCAGCTACCAGAGACTGCAGCTTGTTTTTCTCTTTTCTTTTTCAAGCTCTTTTGGGGAAAAGAGCTTGGGGTACTCCTGGGGTTGGTTTTAAATATCTGCCCCTGTTTGTGGGTTCAGAAGCACTTGATGGTGGCAGCGGATTCCCCAAAAGCTGGGTATTAGGATTTTTGGGAGAAGTTTTTGTATCAGAGCCTGTAGAGGCAAGGTTTTAAAGTGCTCTTGCGCCCCCCCCCCCCAACTCCTGCATTAATCGTGCCAGAGTGGGGAACTGCCTTGACATGGCCCTTATTCCAGAAAAACAATACCAGCATCCACACAGCAATTGAAGTAATTTGAAAGAAAATCAAAATAAGAGAACTTTTTCCAATGATGGCATTATTTCTACAAGGAATAATGCCTCTTCCAAAGAAGTTCTTTCAGAAAAGGGGGTGAGTGGACGCTCCATTGCTGCTATGTCAAAATAGCTCTTCACCAGGGCCATTATAAGTTATTTCTCCCCAGTGCCACCTGGGGCTCTAAATCCAGATAAAGCATTCACATTAGGGGAGCCTGCTTCAGACTAATTATGAGGCTTCTCTGTAGTGTGGATGCTCTATT
>JANRFK010006693.1:24315915-24338810 GCA_030068395.1 Apalone spinifera
ACTCATCTACATGGCTCCGTCGACGGAGCCATGTAGTCTAGACATACCCCTAGTCTCTCACCAGTTTTGTGTGTTCTGCTTTCCCTCACACACACACACACACACACACACACACACACACCTGATCACAATAGCCAGTGGAACAACTCTATCACTATTCAATCAATGATCATTGAACATTTCTGGGCAGATTCTATTAGTCTTGTTTTAGGTGTGGCTCTTATCTGTCTCATATAACGATTTTAAGTGAAGGGCGTGTTCACACATCCATTTCAATGAGGTTTTAATTCAGTTCATAAACAAGGTTTTAGTTCATTCAAGACAATATATTAAATGAGGCACTCTCAAGATAGATTGGTTGAGCCAATGATGACCTACCTGTATGAATTTTCTCATAATTATTTAGAAACTATTATTCTTTATAAGCTTATGCCAAAATCCACACATTTACACTGACTTAAGTGGGCTTTGAATCAGACCCTATATTTTCATCCACTCCTATGCCTCCACTGCCTTTTTAACTCTTTAAAAAAAAGCAACCCTGCAATAATCAGTTTTCAGGGTAGGTACTTGGGTATGAAGCCTAGAAAATGTTGGTCTATGCTAAACAATTCAAAAATAAAATAACTGCTCTGTCCTTTTTACCATGGATACTCTGATATCCATGGAGATTACTAGCATCTTTTCTTTAAAAAAACAACTTTTTTTCCAAATGATAAAGCAGAACATATAAAGAATACTGTAAGTCTATGGACATATGTTTTGTCCTTGAAGTCAAGGCTAAAAGTTGCATTTCCATTGCACAAACTAGATTAATTCCATAGTTTTCAACATTTTGTTATTATTTTGAGATTTCTCTATTGAACTTCATATGTTCTCTAAAAGTTTGAATTTCGCACATATTTTCAGATAAAAATATTGTAGTATATACATTTAATATTAAATATTGGGTTGTGAAATTCTATACAGACAAACAAAAAGGCCAATGAAGTGACTGAAGGTCCAAGATGACATAAAGCAATATTTATTGTTGGGTGGGCATGCTGGATTTTTTTTGTTCGAGTGATTGTTTTGTAAAAAAGTATTTTCAAATCAACCTATTTTTCCTATAAGCTATTCAAATACTTTATTTATTTCAGATGGCTATTTAATTTATTTATATATTACAATTCATACAGAATCTATCCATAGATAGTGTTAAGTACCTCTAATAATTAAAATAATTACAATAAATAATCATAATAATACCAACAACTAAGCAAACACACTGACCAGATAATCCTAATCAACCAACAGCCATTAATCACTAGCCTTAGCCTTTCCTTAATCTCTAAACTAATATTCAAGAAAAAAATATAACTTTTCAACATGCATGGAAGGCTATAGATAACTAGCTGGAGTGACCCAGCGTTGCTCGGGAAAGTTGATATAACTGAGGTAAGGAGCCTGAGGGAGGGAGGGGGAAGGGAGCTACACGCCTGCCGCTGGCACCTGAGCCTGCCCTCTACTTTCTTGTCCCTCGGTTGACCTTAGTGAGTGACTGTCCCCGCTGCTTCCCCCCAGGAAGCCGCTTCTCCCCGCACTTCCAAGCTCAGTGCAGTCCCCAGGAGAGGCATCAGTCTTTCATCTCTTCCCTCCCACAGTACCTTAAAACCTTCTCCTGGATGAAAGGTTATCCCATGCAAAGTTTGGCTGTGGTAGCTCTTATAGTGTCCAAGTTATTAGCGCACAAACTTACAAACATTCTCCTTTATATATTAGATGAGTGAGCAAGGAGCGAGTTTTAAAGGTACTGTAGCTAGTTTTGTGTCATTTGAATTAAGGACAACACTTCAGTGCATCTGTTGATCAAAGTTGGTTAGTGCCACATGAAGGGGAAAGGAGATTTCTCAAGTATCCAAGAGGTAGGTGCTGAGGAAAAAAGAGTATTAGGGAGATCCCTATTTTCCTCCAGACTGTTAACTGTTTTGTTAATGTTCCCTTCTAATGTTATCTCTCTCCTGTTCGTCCCTTTCCATTATTGATTAGGGCTTCGCAGGGCAAAACCAGCATCCTGAACTCCACATTAAAGTCAGTTATGTAGCATGACAGTTCTGTGCTCTCTATGCAAAAGTCCATGTGTCCACTTCACATAGATTACTCACTTGCTTAAAGATAGTCATACCTTGCCAAACGGACACCTCAATAAACATTTAGCAGTATTTTGAGCTAGAGTCAGCATTTGAACAGCCAAGAAAAAAATCCATGTTTAGAGTTACTGTAGTCCTCTGAGTCCAAATTTGCAAAAACATATACAAGTCTGAGTGTCTAATTTCAAGTTCTTTGGGAATGGAGAAATTCACAGCATGCTAAATCAGTGGTCATGGAAGATAATTTTGTCCTTAACCTGTATATCTGACCAGCTTATGTAACACTGCTGAATGAAAGATAGCTGCAACTCTTCACTAATACACAGTGTATATTGTATAATGTAAAACAAAGATATCTACATCACACTGCAGGCTTACTAAATGTCTCTTTGTTGACCTAGTCTCATTGCAGGGAAAACTGCTACTGAAATCAGCAGGAAAATAAGCTGTGTGAGATTTTTCAGGCTCTGACCCTATAATTATTCACATGCTCTGTTATGATTTACTTTCCATTTTTAAAGAAGCAGGCACCTGCTTCCAGAAATATACTTGGATGTTGTATAATAATTGGCATCACCATAATGGAATATTTCATTTTTGAAATTCTTTTAAAAACATATGGGTTAAAGATTAACTATTATAGCAGCAGTATTGCAAAGGAGATAAGAGTATGTAAAAGTATGTAGCTCTTTCCATTTTTTAATTGTTACAGTCTTGTATTCACTTTAAATTGCATTTCACATCCTGAAAATCAGAAAATATAGGTTTTTTATTGCTGGCTCTTTATGCTTAGTCTTAAAGGTAATGAGAACAAAACAGCTGTATGGAAATTCGTTACCTCTCAAGAAGCTCTCCTCCCGTATTTCCCCTCACAAATTGGTTAAATATTTGCAGATAGGAACCATCTACTTTTTCCATAAACAAACACTTTCTTTTCCTGCCTAGTCAATCCTAGTCATAATCTCATTGTTTATGACATCATAAATGCAACCACACAAATAATTATGAGATAAAAATGTGAAGCATTTTCTTTTTTTTAAATTAGGAAATCAGAGAGAGGAGTCTGGGATAGAAGTCTGAGAAGCAATTTAAAAAGATGCAGATTATTTTAATGTACGTTTAAACAGCTATTTGAAGGTAAGAAAGCATCTTCCTCAAATCAAGTGGAGTATTATAAGGCATGCTATGAAAATCATTATCCAAAATATAGTAGCATTCTCTAAAAATGAAAAAGTAATCTTGCATTTCTACAAAATGAATTTGAAAGAAGATAGGAACATAGGAAAGGAGGATTTTAAAATAATCCTTCTATAGATAAGTATTTCTTTTAAAATAAATATATAAATTACAAATTCAACTTCAGACCTGTTTTTTGTACAATATTCTGTGTACCATGAGCATACGCTTGAGTGGTGCTGAATGTTCTCTATTCTCAATTAAATGTCTTAGCCCCTCCTCTTACAGGATTGCACAAGGACTATTCACAACAGCAGCCTGTAAGGGCTAGTCTGCATAACACTACAAAGTTAGGTCGATTTTGCTACATCACTTGAGGCTATGGAAAATATGAGTGATGAAATTTAGCTGACCTAAGCACTGGGATAGACACTGCTTAGTCAGAAGAATTCATCCATCAAACTAGCTATCACCTCTTGGAAAGGAGGATTTACTATAGCAATGGAAGAACCCCTTCTGCCATTGAAGTATCTATGTGGTATAGATAGACTTTAAGTTCCCTAAATCTGGGAGTGCCTCCTGCCCCCATTTTTGGTAGCAAAACACTGCAAAAAGATAAGCCACCCATTCTGCATTAGCCTGTTAGAACAGGGCTAACCTATCACAGATGGAGCCAACGGCTCAAGGAACAGGACTTTGGCTGCCTGTGGGCCAGTCTTTCATGTTCTGTTCCACACCCTAACCCTCAGTGGAAACTGGAGTAGTCAGCACCTCACAGGACTATGTGTTACACTGCAACGTTATGGCTCACAAGTATGAAAACACACCAGCCTGAATTCAGGAAGTTACAGCACTGTAAAGCAGCAGTGTTAACCAAGCTGCAGCACTGGAAGCGGCACTCCCAGCACTATTATGGAGGTGCTTTACTTAGAGCTCTGGGAGAGCTCCCTCACCCCAGTCTACACTAGGGACTTATTTCAAGCTAACCCCCCTTATTTCAAAATAACAAGCGAAGCGTTCACATTACCAAGCCCGTTACTTTGAAATAATGGGCTGGTTATTTCGAAATAATAACTCCTGCTTTCCATGAGGAATAACGCTTATTTTGAAATAGTTATTTCAAAATAGCGGTAGTGTGGCTGCTCCACTGCTGCTATTTCGAAATAAATACTCCCCAGAGTCATTCAAAGTAATTACTTCCCAGGGCTTCCTGGGGCTCTCAGTCGAGGTAGGGCATCCACATTAAGGGAGCTTGCCTCCGAGTAATTTTGAGGCTTCCCTGTAGTGTAGACATGCTATTTCGAAATAGTTATTTTGTGAGTTATTATTTTGAATTAAGTGATTTTGAAATAATTTCCTAGTGTAGACATGCCCCCACAGCACTCCTGCCATTGCCACACTGCTACGTTAAAGCACTGCTGGGTTAAAGTTTCAGGTATAGATAAAGTGCTGTAGCCTGGTTCACACTGGAGCTTTACAGCACTGTAACTTGCTGCACCTGAGAAGGGGGAGAATGTTTTGTCACACTCCTGAGCCAGAAAGTTACGGCCCTTCAAAGCGCTAGGGTAGACTTAGCATTAGTCTCTTTAGCTAATCCTGTTTCTAAGCTCAGAAGTAGGATACAGTATGAAACCAAAGAGTTTATGTGTGTGGCATTTTAAAACTAAAACCAAAACCTATATCAACAAGTTCAGTTATTTTCTTTATGGGCCGACAGTGTGTATGGTATTACATTGTTCTTTGACATTGTCATTGATCATTTCAGCAGATTTTGCCATAATAGAAAGATAGGTTACAGCATGACAGAGAACAAGACTGTACAAGCATGGCTGGGTTTTCATAATATAGTTTTTCTACATTTTCTCCCACATCTCTTCAGCTCATAAGGTACATTTTAAACATAATGAATTAGGTTCTTAAGATTCAAGTTAGTAAGTCTAACAATCGTATGTTGCAGAGTGAAGACTGAGTGATACACGTCTTCACTATTATCCCCATTCCTTCCTCCACCCTTTTCCAGTTCAGACTGCACCTTGCTTAGTTATTTACTTGTTAATGCAATAGACTGACTTAGGATGTGCAAGGAGAAAAATCACTACAGTTATTGGGAAACAGGCTGCGTCTAGACTGGCAAGTTTTTCCGCAAAAGCAGCTGCTTTTGCAGAAAAACTTGCCAGCTGTCTATACTGGCCGCTTGAATTTGCGCAAGAACACTGACGATCTGATGTAAGATTGTCAGTGTTCTTGCTCAAAGATTATGCTGCTCCTGTTCGGGAAAAAGCTCTCTTGTGCAAATGTATTTGCACAAGGGGGCTACTGTAGACAGCTCAGGACTGTTTTGTGCAAAAAAGCCCTGATGGTGAAAATGGCGATCGGGGCTTTCTTGTGCAAAACCGCGTCTAGACTGGCACGGACGCTTTTCTGCAAAAAGTGCTTTTGCGCAAAAGCGTCCATGCCAATCTAGATGTTCTTTTCCGCAAATGCTTTTAACAGAAAAACTTTTCCGTTAAAAGCATTTGCGGAAAATCATGCCAGTCTAGACGTAGCCCAGAAGTATAAAACTATTATTCAGTAAGTTCAAATGGTTTTCGGAGCCTTAGCAATGTAATGTAAAAACAGCCCTACAAAAACCTTTCCTAATTATGTAGCAATATGAGACTGCAACCTTGAAGTTCTACACTCACAACTTCTGTTGTTTTTTAAAGGGGCTGAATTCTTATATTAAATTCCAGCTCTTCAAATAGCCAAATACTTGCTTTCTGGAAAAAAGCTGAGGGTTTCAGAGATTTCTGAGGGTTTGCTTCCAGCCTGATTATCTTAGCCCTTTGAAATCTCTCTTATTCTTTGAAAAACTGTTTTGCCCTTTTCAAGTTTCACTTTGGTTCTAAATCAGTTGTTCAGATGAAAGGCTTCTTCATATGCTGAATTACGAACCAGGGTATGAATCCACAGCATACTAACTGGTCATGTGGTTCCTACTACCACACACTTGAGTTTCATGCAGTGCTTTGATGTAAACCTGTATGAAATGCCAAAGCACATTTGGCAAGGCTGTTCCCCACTCTGGTGCTCCGAGTGCAGAAGGTGGGGGCCTTAAAATATTTTGATTCTATAGGCATCGGCTTATAAGTTTCCCAAGGTCACAGATTCCTTGGCGTTGGGAGGTAGCTGCCACCATCAAGTGAAACCAAAAAACAAAACAAAACAAAAAAACCCAAAACACATTTCTTTTTGAATCCAGGAGGAAAGCAGATGGACTTCTTCCAGAGGGGTACTTCCAAGCTCTTTTATCACAAGAGAACTTAAAAAAAAGAGATAACAAGCCACTCTCTGATAGCTGATCTCACAGTCTTAGGCATGCACACACAGACCTCCTATTACCTTGCAGGACACAAGAATCAAATCACCACTTTAAAAAAGGTGATTTTTATTAACTAAACAAACAGATATACTTGATAAAGCATACTTCATTGTTAGATGTTTTAAAGCAACTGAAAAAAGAGCAATTTAAAAACACAGAGAAATTCCATCCCTGGGATATAGCTTAAAGTGCAGTGTATGGGGGGAGAGAGGGAAGAGAACATGGCCTTACACAGAGAAGTTTAACCAAATAACAAAACAAAGAAAATAACCCTGATCATGTCTAAATAGACATTCAGTTCTTTATCTACTCACAGATCTGTGCTTTAAGGTCCAGTCCATTTCCATGCCCAGTATTCTTTGTGGGCATGGTAGTTCTGCTTGCTTCAATTCACCTTGTTCCCCCAACTTCTAGCTTAAAACTTACACGAAGAAAAACAGCAGGCAGGTATATCTGGTATATCTTCCAATTCAAATATCAATACCTTCTCTTATTTGCTCTCCTGGCTCCCTGACAACAGCCCCCTAGCTATCTGAGTTTAACCCTTTAGTCACCGCATGCTGGGATGTTCAGAAAAGGCCAGCCCGCCTGCTGTCCTACAACAGTGTAGAACACTGATTTCATGGACCCTGCTGTTGGGTACTAAGTTAGCATGTGGCAAGACAGGGTGCAAATCCACAGCTCACCAACTCACACTACGTACGCTAATTCACTATGTAGACAAGTCCTGAAATCTCTTGATAAAGCATTTATTTACTGGTGTATTGTACAGCTTTATAGCTCCTTTATAGCTTAACTAGCACATTTACCCAGCGTTGTCCGGGTCCTTAAGGAAGGACTCAGGACAGAGGACACATGGTGCAGGAGTCAGGGTGAGGAGGGTTTCTGGGTAGGGAAGCATGTGTGTGTGTAGGCAGCTCCCTGATGAAGGGGAAGAGCCAGCAATTTCCCCAGATGAATGTGGTGTGGAGAGCCCTCCCTATAGGATGCCTAAGGGTTGGGAGGATTAGGGTTGGGACAGTCCCAGATGAGGGGGGACAGTACACCCCTAGGCAGCCCCCTTCACCTGCCTGGTGAGTCTGTCTCCCATTTTCCTGGCACAATCAAACCCTTATGTTGCTTTAAGTTATGATCAGAAGGAGAATATGGTGGTCCAAATTTAGGAGGAGTTCTTGAATAAACAGACAAACTTTCTGAAATATATATAATAGATATATCCATCAGCACATACTTTTTATCAGTGTAGCTGGCTTAATGGGTGGGAGAATGATGATGATGAATTGAGCTGTGCTTTTACAATTAGAATATAGCTAACATTTCTAAACTGCTGAATATACAGGTTGAAACTCTAAAATCTGGTACTCTCTGGTCTGGCAATATTCGTGGTCCAACAGGACAATAGATAATTCTGGACCAGAGAGCCTGCTGGGAGAGGGGGCAGGCTGGGTTAGAAGCACAGCCCCAGTCAGTGGCAGTGGGGTCAGATGCTGGCAGCGCACCTCCCGCCGGGGTAGTGGCTGTGGGGCCAATGTGGCTGAGAGCATAGCCCTTGCTGGGAGTGGCGGCAGCATGGCCAGAGCAGCTAGGAGTGCAGCTCCAGTCAGGGCTGGTGGCAGCGGAGCTGGTGCTGGGGAGTACAGCCCTTGCCAGAACTGGAAGTAGAGCCCAGTGACTAGGGCTGTGCCCAGGAGCAGGGCTGATGGCCATGCGGTAGCCTTGACATCTTCTGGTCTGGAAAACTTCCTGGTTTGGGACCACCAAAGTCCCGAGTGTTCCGGACCAAGGAGGTCTAACCTGTACCAATTGTATGTGAACTTAATGATGATGGCACATCTAGTGTATAAACACCAATGAAAGACTAAGCACCAGAACAGTGACCAAATGTAAACATAAATGCAGTGTTAAACCATTGCACCTATTTTGCCCTGGTGAAAACAAAAACTTTAGTGTGCCTGTGCTCAGCATGATAGGTCCAAGTACACGCTAGCTCTCTGTAAGCACACTACTTAAAATGGTATGGTTTAATCCTGCAAAAAAGTCAATACATTAGAAAAAGTGATGACAGGTCAATAAAAGAGTATTTGACCAAGGTGCAGGTGAGCTGACAGTGCTGAAAGTAACGTTATAAAATATATATAACAAAGAAAACATCTCCAAGGCATTTGGTATCTGTGGTCTGGAGATGTTTTATTTGTGTTATTATTTTTTAACTTTGCTTCTTCTTGATGTGACTAAACATCACACATCACAAAAGTAGGCAGTTTGCTCCAGTGGACTAGAATATAATTTTATATAACAAAGTAATAAATTAAAGTTTGTCAGAAATGCTTTCGTCACAAACTGTTAGCACAATTTACATTCTCTTCATTGTGTATAATATTAGAGACACTGACCATGTGACTTCTGAACTATAATTTCACTTCCACTACTCTCAGCTCACCAACACCTTGGTCAAATCCTCTTTTATTGAACTCTCCTCTTTTTTTGCTAATCTGCTGGGGGCTTTTTCTTTCAGGATTTAGCCACACCATTTGAAGTAGTGTGCTTATAGAGAACTAGTCTGACCATTGGACCTATCATGCTGAGAACAGGCTAGCTAAAGTTCTCGTATTCACCACTGCAAAATATGTTCAGTTAGCAGTGCCATAAACTCACAAAAAATATTTGTGAAGTAAAATGTTGGGCACATTTCACCCAGCTCTAGTCACAACTAACCTGGCCCTGATTCAAATGGGAAAAAACACCATGTGCTATTGCCAAGCCAATGCCATCTGGCTGTCTCTAGGTACTGCTAAGGCAACCACCACTATAATGTGAGACTATAAACAGGCAAGCAGAGTTTCTTATGTTAAAAGTCCCCCCCCCCCTTTTTTTTTTTTGGTTTTGTTTTGCACCTTCTCCTTTTTATTGTGGTCTGAAATAGTAAAAGGATTTGTTGCTTTCATCTATAGGGAGCATGGTAGCATAAATTTAATTTTAACTCCTGTTAATTAGCACCATTTTAAAGAATGCTTCTGAGGGGTTTCTTTTTACTTCATTAATTTCAAGTTTAGCTTGACCTAGGGCTAGCAACATTGAATTGAAAGCTATTTAAAAGTATACATATATAAAAACTACTAACAAAAACGGATATTGTCAGGATAACTATGTAGGGAATGTTTATAACCATATGAAAACGATCTAATATTACTCAGAAAATTGTATGTAGAGGTACTGATAATATAGATTCGATATCTAATCATATCAATGCAATGTTTCTAACTAGATGTTTTCTAGCCCAACTGTGCTATTTGTGTTATGGGCTGCAAAAAAAAAATCCACCTTTCACAAAAAGTGGGGGTGGTGATGAGAATTTTCACACTAGGGAAACATGCTCCGGATGTCTGTCACTTTTTCTATCAAGGTCTCAGAAAAATAGCAGCATGCTGTGGCACTCAAAAAAGCCTAGCATACTACCTTTTTCTACTTAAAAGTGATGTTCTTTTCTGATGTGTAGAAAGAGCACTCTCCCTCCGACTTCCCTTACTCCTTGTAAAATGAGGGTTACAGGAGTCGGAGTAAGAAGTCCTCCAGCTTGACATTCATTTCACTGTATGTCGAAATAACTGCTTCCTGTGCAGAAGCACACTATGTTGTTTCAAAATAAAGTCAGTTATTCTGAAATAATGCTACTGTGTAGACATAGCCTAAGGGAGCCTACCTCGGACTAATTTAGAGGCTTCCCTGTAGTGAGGATATGCTATTTCAAAATAGTTATTTCAGGAGTTATTATTTTGAAATAAGATACTTCGAAAAAAATTTCTAGTGTAGACATGCCCGGGGATGAATACTCTTTCCATTTCTATAGGTGGGAAGTTCAACCACAAACTAAGCAGGAAGTGGTTAAAATGGAATAGCATTTTCAGTTTCTAAAAGGTTGTAACTATCAGCCAGCACTGTGTGGCAGAGGAATAGTCCTGTGCTGAGATGCAGTTAACTGTGGTGATCAGGTTAAAAAAACTAATGTGTTGGAGGTGACTGTCAACATTGCTAACCAAGACCCTTGTCCTTCCACTGCAGAACATATGGTCCTTTGACTTAAACAGATTATGGTAGCAATTGGATAATTGAAAATTATGTATGAATATAGAATAAAGTTGCTTTCATTTCAGAACAGAGACTGATCTTGCGGCATGTTTCTTTGTAAGATCCAGGGCGGTATTTCAGCCCTTGCTATGGTCGATATAAACTAATGTGTTACTTTTTCTGTCTCCCAGTGTTTTCACAATTTGGAAATATAAAAGTGGGAGATGTTAAAATCTCTGTGATTATCAATACCATTTTGTATTGGCATTTTACTATCATTTGAGTGCCACCCATTTAGTGACAAAGTTTTTTAAATTAACTGTATAAGAAAAAAAAAACTGTAAACACAACAGTGCAATCCATGCTCACGAAACCATTGGCACTTCAGCAGTCTGGAATGTTTGATTACTAACATTTTGGCTGAATAGTTCTCCTTGCTAAGCATTTGTTTATTTTATATTGTTTGTCTTTTCAGCCCAGTCACAAATACACCAACAGATTTGTTACCAGACTAGAATGCAGCATTGGTGCAGCATCCAATTCAGAACTGCTAATGCATCTATTTGATGTGTCTGACCTTAGTAGGAGATGAGTGGGAAGGTCATTGTCTTTAACAATGGCAGTGATGAGATGAGGAGGAGCTGCCTGTTGAGTGATGAACAAGGGTTAGGTGAGGAGAAGAAGGCTGAAGCACATAATCAACGTTTGCTGTTTGCCTTACACAGCCACACTCACACTTCAGAAATGACTGTTCAACTCTACTCATTTATTCATAGCCGTTGCTAACACATGATTTCTAGGGAAAATACTTGCAATATAATGGGACTTTCTCAGTGGAGAATTTCATTTAAGGAGAAGTCTTTGCTTTCTCTAAAGCATATCTATTTTGTGGTGTCTTTCATCAACATCACATTGCATACAGTAGTGATGTATATCAAACCAGGGACTGCTAGTTTCAATGCAAATTATTTGGCAAAAAGAAATGGAAAATATTCATATAACGTTTTTTACTTTACATCGCTAAAATGTGCATTCAAAAGGGTAACATTTTCAAAGTGCCTAAGTCCCATTTTCAAGAGACTTAAGGACTTAGCAAGGGCACCTTTGTGGGACACCTGGGGTGGAGGGGGGGAGGCGGTAGCAGTCATGCATACCAGGAAGCTTCTTGCTTTTCTTCCTATTCCCTTGACTATCAGGGAGCAAGTGGAAAGTACATGGCTTCTGTGCATGCCTCTCACTCCTGGCTGGTGAAAGAAGGGGGCAGAGGAGTAATTCATAAAATCTCTGTACTTTCTCCTTGCTCCCTGATAGAGGAATGGGAAGAAAAGCAAGCTGCATCCTGGTATGTGTGGCCGACCCCCCTCACCTGGCCTCCTGCAATGGTGCCCTTGATACATAGGAGCTCAAATTTCACTGACAGTAAGTGAGATTTAGGGCCCCAAGTCACTCTTGAAAATGGGTTTAGACTTCTAGGGGATGCTGATACTACACTGGGGAGGTGTGATTCCTAGCATGGGTAGACTGATTCACACTAGTTCTACTGGAGCTAGCCTGCTAAAAATAGCATTGTTGACACTTTGGAATTGACTGTGACTTAGGCTAGCCACCCAATTTTGGGGCAAAAGTCTTGTGCAGTTTCAATTCTGGTGACCAGTCCAAGCCACTGCCTAGGCCACAACAATCACACTGTTGGTTTTATGGCACTAGCTTAAGCGGTGCTTGTACAAGCCTGTCTGGCTCTGCTGGGAATCGGCCGTCCCAGCTGCAGTGTAGAAATATCTCTAGATTTTCAAAAATGGGTAGGCAGATGCAGATAGGTGCTCAGTTGAATTTCCAAAACACCTGTGCAAAGTAGGCATTGAAATCAATGGAAGTCATATATCTAACCTGCCTATACTCTTTTTGAAAAAGCTATTAGGCCCTAAATTATACCATTTGAAAAAATTAAAATTGCACATATGCAAACAACAGTGACCCAGTGTCAGCAAGGCATTCCTCAGTTTAAACATGCTTATTTGCTGTGCCCTCTTTTCTCATCTAATCAAAGGTTACCCGCTTTCCCTGCTTCTGGATGTTCATGTGATCTAGCAACTGATGCCTTCAGAATGTCTAGTGAATGAATTTGTTTAAATGAATTAAACATCGGAATTTACAGATTGTGTCGGTCTGACTCTGTGTAACTAACAAAAGGAAATGTAATGTGGCATTGTAGTGACGGTACCCTTAGTTGAATTATAAAAATACCTCTGGTTTACTCCCTTAGCTAACATGTTTTAATGTCACTTTTAAATAACTAATACAAATGTCAACTTTCTCCCTTCCTCCCACATGCACGTTTCGTCTGATTTAGTAACATCTCACATCTCCACATATTTGGGTCTCTTTGTAGTTGTGGAGACAGAAAATGTGCAAGATTTGTATATTGTATCCTGTAATTGTAATCCTCATTTTATTTCTCATGCGAATGAAAGTTGCATTATCAACTGAAAGATAAACTGTGAAATGTCATTTATGGCAACTACTTTTCAAATCAGTTCCTTGAACTGATGCTAGATAGTAAAGCACTTACATTATCTCATCTTCCATAATGGGGAGCAATTAAGTTTGCAATTTTACAAACAAATAGGTGCTATCTGAATTACAGTTTATCATTAACTGTATTACTGAATATGTCTCTATAGTTCAGTGTTTGACATACAGAGTACAATACAGACTAACGAGTAACTGTGTCACCCCTGCCCTCTAACCAAGTGTGTCCTTTATACTGCCTTGCTGCTGTAGTTTGCAGCATGAATTGCTTACCAAACAGTCTCTTGTATGTAAGTCTCTCCCAGTTACAATCTGACCAGCAAATTTTGAGTTTTCAGATGGTACCTTACAAGGCATACTTTGACAAAGATTAGTAGCATGTATGGTGTGAATACAGGGATGCCTTCTGCCACATGAAGTAAAACACGGAATTAGGGTATCATAGAAATGACAGTTTGTGCCTCAAAGAACAAATCATAAGACTTCAGATGCACATAGAACACAAGGCTTAGATAGCAAGGTCACGGGCTGTTAAATCAGGGTAGCTGGCAAGAGATGCAGCATTAATCTACAAGGTCAATAGGTATGAAGAACGAACATTCTTGCAGTCTCCTCAGGACTGTAGATGCAATGAATTTTTTGAGATACTGGAGACCTAGATGAGATCCCAAAAATAATTATCTCAAAGGATGAAGAAGGAAAGCTTGAGGACTTCCTGACTTCAGACTTCTACCCCAGACTCCTCCTCTCTCTGATTTCCTTATTGTAAAAAGGAAAATGATTCACATTTTTATCTCATAATTATTTGTGTGGTTGCATTTATGATGTCATAAACAATGAGATTATGACTAGGATAGTGTTTGTTTATGGAAAAAGTGTTTGTTTATGGAAAAGTGTTTGTTTATGGAAAAAGTAGATGGTTCCTATCTGCAAATATGTAACCAATTTGTGAGGGGAAATACGGGAGGAGAGCTTCTTGAGAGGTAATGAATTTCCATTCAGCTGTTTTGTTCTCATTACCTTTAAGACTAAGCATAAAGAGCCAGCAATAAAAAACCTATATTTTCTGATTTTCAGGATGTGAAATGCAATTTAAAGTGAATACAAGACTGAAATCATTAAAAAATTGAAAGAGCCACAAACTTTTAAATACTCATATCTCCTTTGCAATGCTGCTGCTATAATTGTCATTCTTTAACTCATATGTTTTTAAAAGAACTCCAGAAAGGAAATGATCCATTCACATTGTACAGGGCAGACCTTCCTTGTCCAGCACCCTGAGGACCTAAGTGGTCCCAAACAATGGAGTTTACCGGAAGAGGGGAGGTCAAGGCTCCCTATCTGGTTGTATGCTTTGCTTCTGGGTGGGGCTGTGCTCCCTGCCACTGTCTCCAGCTCTCCTATGCCCGGTGTGTCAGACCTGAGCTGAGCTGTGCCCACCCCATCCTTCCGCTGGTCTGGGCACTGCACCCAGCTGACTCCAGTCCCAGATGTGGCTAAGGTCCCTGCAGCTAGCCCTAGCCAGGATTGCGCCCCTGCACCACATCAGCCCCGACTGAGGCTGTGCTTCTCACAGTCCCAGCCCCCGACCGGGGCTGCACTCCTGGCCAACAGTCCCACAACCTCCAGCCCTGGCCGGGGTTGCACTCCTTGCCACCAGCCCTGGCCAGGGCAGTGCTCTCCCCCACAGTGCCCCCTCTTGGGATGGGCTCCCCACCACAGCCCTGCCTGGGCTATGATTCTGAACCTGCCCGGCCAGGGCTCTCTGGGTCAGCAATAGCCATGGTTCTACCACACCACAGATGTTGCTGGACTGATGTCACGGCGGGGAGGGATAGCTCAGTGGTTTGTGCACTGGTCTGCTAAGCCAAGAGTTGTGAGTTCAATCCTTGAAGTGGCCATTTGGTAATCTGGGGCAAATCTGTCAGGGATGGTAGATAATCCTGCTATGAGGACTAGAATCAATGACTTTGCAAGGTACCTTCCAGCTCTATGAGATAGATATATATTCAGAGAGTCCTAGATTTTAGAGGTTCAATCTGTAGACTGCTTACTGAATTTGAATGTGCATATTGAAAAAGAGAGGGCTCAGACAGCAGCGGCAGTCCTTGGGTAACAAAATTCAATTTTATCTTTTTCAAGTTCTTACACTCTTGTCATAAATGTGGTATCTGAGCACTTTCCAGCTTCAAAACAAACAAGAAAATGAGTGTCTTTCATGTCTGGTCTCCTCTCCATCGCTAAATATTGTTCAACAGTCCCTAGATTTGCAGTTTGATCAAACTGAGTTGTTCTAATCTGCAAAGAAGCTGGCTATGTCTATGATTGCTTTCTTTGTGGTCAAGATTAGGGAGGAGCCCCGTAGGATGTTTTCCATTCCAACTATCCTTATACTCATATAAAATTAAATTATGGTATTACATTTGTAATATATTTTTAAAACACTAGAGGTGCTTCACATATACAGATTGTAGTAGCACATTAACAAATACCCCTGCAGCAGTTTCAGAATCAAGATTCTTGAAATACAACTGTGGGATGGCTTGTGCATGCATCCAGTAACATTCTAGCAAGGCAAGTTGGAGGCTAGTAAAAGAAGAAAAAAGTTCTCTTTCTGGGTGTGCAGTGTCTCTCTGAAGCATGTTTTCTCCTGACCCCAAGAGCTGTTCTGACCCTTTTATCAGACAACCTCTATCCAAGAATAACTGTCTCTCAAACCTAGAATTTAGCCCATACACTAATGGTATAGTCCGAATGCCAGAGTAACCTGAGTAACTACTGTGAAATTCTGAAGTTCTCAAAGTCACTGAGGCAGTGTGGTCTGGTGAAGGCAATGATGGACTAGGAATAAGGTGGCTGGGTTCTGGTACCATTTCTGCCACTGATCTGCTGTGAGAGCTCGAGCAAAAGCCTCCAAATTGCCTCCCAATCTTTGTCTTCTCTGGGTACACTGTAAACTCTTTGGGACAGGGACTGTCTCCTGCTGCCGTTTGTATGAAATAGACTTTGATCTCGGTTATGTCCTTCAGCCACTACCAAATACAAACATTAGATAAATAATAATTAAAAGATATTTCAGTATTCAAGGATTAATCCTGCTTTGCACAGTGTTAGGGAATCTATACCAACCAAGGCAGGGCTGGGCAAAATATGGCCCGGGGCTGGGTCCAGCCTGCCACACCATCAGATCCAGTCTGCGGCCCACCTGTCAGGACCCGCAGGCACACAGCTGTGGTTTAAAGCACAGTCCATGAGGCTTTCTGCTCTCAGGGAGGTGGATGCTTTATGTGATCTCCCAGCCCCCAAGCCCAATTCTCAGCTCCTATAGGCTGGAAACAACCAGCCAATAGGAACTGACCCCAGTCAATCTCTCAGCTACTATTGTCTGGAAACAATCAACCAATAGGAGCTGAGAAATTGGCCTTCGGGTCACAACTCCCTCCCAGACCTTGTACCTTCCCAGGCCAAAATCCTCTTCTGTACTCAAACACCCTCCCAGATCCTGCACCGCAATCCCCTACCCCAGGTCACCACCCAAACCCTCTGCAGTCTGCACCCCCCTCTTCCCCTTCTCGCAGGTCACAATTCTCTCCCATTATTTGCACCTACTCCTAGAGCCCCACTCCTAGGCCAGAATCCTCTATTGCACGCATACTCCTTCCTTGACCCTATACCCCAATCTCCTGACCCCGGTCACAACCCCCTCCTTCAGCCAAACTCCCTCGCAGAACTCACACCATCCCCTGCACCCCAGTCTCTGACCCCGTGTGCTGTTTCCCCAACCTCCAAATTAGACCCCACATATTCTCCACAGAAAAATGCAGCCCTTGACCACTTTCCAAAATCTTGGAGTGTCCCCTGCTTCAAAAACTATTGCCCACCCCTGAACCAAGGATTGCCCCAGCATGTCAGTGTAGTCAACCGTACATCCTCCTGTAGCTTCCTTCCACCCCTGCCAGACACAGATCAATCCTGGAGGCATCTCAAGGAGTAGAAGTTATGAGTCTAGGTTGGAAAGGCTCCCAGAGAGCCATTCCTGCCCATGAAAATCAGATCAGGTGGACCCCAGAATTGACACAGACAAAAAATTGAGTAATTGCCATTGCATACTCTTTCTCCCCCCAAAAAACCCCTCACATATACTGAGCTCAGGTGCACATAAGGACTGAGCCTTCACAGTGTGTGAACAGTCCATAACTCCCCTATGCATCTGTGAGATTGTCTGTGCTTTGTTCATCATTGAGTACAATCACAACACAGAGAATGGAAAAAGGCAAAAATATTGTAGCAACTAAAGATACTTCTGAAGGGAATACATAGGCCAATTAGTCATTGAACAGACTGTAAATTTCAGTCTATAATAAGTGTTGGATAGACATCTATCAAGGATGATCTAGACAATGCTTGGTCCTGCCATGAGGGTAGTGTATTTGACTTGATGACCTCTGGAGGTCCCGTCCAGTTCTAGGATTCTATTATTCTAAGTGTGATGCGTCTAGGATGTAGTTGTTTTGAGTATAATATAGAAAAATGTCAGCTATAGTTTTTGGGGTTTTTTTTCCAGAATTAGGTTCTCTATTTTGAGTACAAATAATTTTGTTATGGATATATACATTGAATGCATTATGATAGCATACCACAGAAGGCAGGATTTCCACTAAAATCTGTTTGGAATGGCTGCTATATTCATTACTTCCACCCATATATTTCAAATAGATATAAACATGAACATACTAACATTGCAGGCTTTGCTGAAGGTAGCATTTCTTCTGACCAAGAGGGGATAAGCGTTGGTATTCAGAACTTAGCTTTACGATATGAATAAAACTGCAGTTATTAGATAAAACATGCAGTTAACATGCTAATAACTATAGCATGTTATTTTTTCATACATATGGAACAAAACATGCACTTTAATCTAGATGATTTTAGCGTGAGGAAAACAAACAAACAAATAAACATACAAATATAAAGTCTCCATAAGAGAGAGAGAGAGAAAAACTTCTCTCTCGCGCTCTCTCTAATGATAAAATCCTCCATCTTAAATCTCACAGTTCTACCCACAAGCAGGGAGATGTTAAATTAAAAGACATTTAAAGATTTTTATAAAATAATAAATAGACAGTGTGAAGCAAGAACACTAGTTCATAAATCTATAATTCACTATGCATATTTGGCATTGCACCATGACATTTATGTCAATGAGCTCAATATCATATTCCATTCATGCAAACAGGGCAATAAGGGGACAGCACTGCTTCAGACATATCTACGGCATGGAATTTTGTGCAGAGACAGAAGATAACTTTACTGGCCAAAAAGCACAACAACAACAACAAAACCACTTGTACCCATGTTCACCTCAAAAGACTTCCAATCAGGAAGATGACAAGAATCATTGTGCAAAGCAGCCAGTTTTAAGTATTCTTTAATGCACTTTGACCCTGAACAAAGGAGGCATATATATTAGTGACTAAGACTGTGATGTGTCACTTTGCCATATCTTACTCCTCAGGGAAAACACACACAGCGCCAACCTAGAATTGCTCCTTCAATCAGAGTTCTCTGATCTTCCAGTTCCACTGACATTAGAGTTACTCTTGGCAATAGGGAAGCCTTGAATCCTGTGATTTCCCCCAAGTTTGAGCACATATGTTGCAGAATTTGCAACAAGCCCTATCAACTGTTGAAATCTGTCAAAAACAAATGTTGGTCTCTTTCATGCCAATGTTCTATTTGGAAGCAATGTTTTTAACACATTTGTTGTGATGCTTCAAAGAGCTCATGAACACTCATCTACATCTATATTTTAGACTGCATCTGTCTGTCTGTATCTGTCTGTGAGCATCCATTTGTTCAATAACTCCTCCTAAAGGATAAGAGCTAAGACCACCACGTTTGGTATGCAGCTTCCTCTTTTCTTAACTTAAAGCAAGGTCAGGGATTGGGTGTGTCAAGACAACCTGGAGCCCCGGGTAAAGGACACTGGGGGAAGTGAGCCTGCAGGGAGAACTATCCTGCAGAGTGTTCACTGGGGGCAGCTGCACCACCCAGGGAGTGCCAGCAGGGTTGGGGCTCTGCCATCTTGCCTGCCAGCACACCAGGAAGTAGCCCCTCTGCACCTCAAACCTTTTCCGCATTCCCGGCACTTGGCCACAGAATCAGGCGGGAGGAGAAGGGAAGGCCCCTGGCAGCTGGGGGGACCTGGTAGGGGAGAGAACAGGTCCCTGGTGGCTGGGGGGGCATGGAGGAAAAGACCAATCCCTGGCAGGCTGAGAGGGTCTGGGGGAGGAGAGATCATGTATCTGGCAGGTGGGGGATCCCAGTCTGAGCCCTTCCTTACCCTCCAACCCACACTCTCACATCTCATTTGCCCTCTTGCATCCTCCCTCACGTCCCCAAGGCCCTGCCCTGAAGGACCCTGACAATGCCAGATAATTCTCCTAATAGGATGAAATTTATTGCTTAGCTTGTTCACTGTTACTATCAATTATAATGAATTTGTCACCTAAATCATAGTTTTGTTTCTATTTTTATTAACCTAAATAATGAATCGCAACAATTCTTGTTTGCAGGTAAATATGGAAGCCTGTGCAAAAACAAGAAATTCACCAACCATTCGTGTGACTTAAAGCTCATTAATGCAAATGTTCACAAATAGAGCTAAAAAGGAACACATACGTAACTGAATGACCAGCTATTCAAATGACTGTTTGCAAATGCTATTTTTCGCTATCTCTATTTTTCAAAGATATGTGAGACTATAAGTTTGTTCCACTGTGAAAGACTGAAAAATAGATTCATGAAGTATTATTTTTATTTGATTAAATAAAGATAGCTCATTTCCCACAAATACACAGATACACTGATATATTGGGAACTCCACAAATGGGTAGAGGTGGTCATTTCTTTATTTTTTCCAGTTCCTTCAAAGTATAATAAACTCACATTTTATGGGAATAGCGGAAGAAGTGTTGTGGGGAAGGCATTATTCTTCCAGATAATTTTCAACTTAAATTACAAATTAATTTCCAGCTTTTATATTGTGTTGAACTTGTCTCCCAATCTTTTCTATAGTATAGGCAGTCCTTAAAGTGATATAAGACCAAATACGGATTAGGGATATGAACAACTAGTTGACTATCCAATAAGCAAATGCTTATCGGACAGTCGACAGGCTAGACGACAAGTTGCTTCCCCCCACCCTTGCTGCCTCTATCAGAAAGAGGCTGCCGGGGGGGGCGGGGGGAGAAGTGCTTCAAAGCAGCAGTGCCACTTGGAGCCTGGGGCCAGACCCTGGGTTTCATGCAGCACTGATGCTTTGAAACATCGTGTGCAGCCTGGGCCAGCGGGGGTGTCCCTATGCTGCACACGGTGTTTCAAAACGGCAGCGCCACGTGGAGCCAGTGATGAGCGGGGGACTCCCCACTTGACTCCAGGCCCCACGCAGTGCTGCCTCTTTGAAACACAGCATGCAGCATGACACTAGGCTCCCCACAGTGTTTCAAAGTAGCAGCACCACACGGAGCCTGGGGTCAGCAGGGGAGACCCCAGCTGACCCTGGGCTCCATGCGGTACTGCCACTTTGAAATGCCATAGGGAGCACAGGGCAGCAAGGGGTGTTTTCGCCTTTGAAGTGTAGCAACAGCCTTATGGCTGTTGCTAAACTTCAGAGGCAGAGGCACCCTATCAACTAATCGAATAGCTGATGCAAATTGCATTGACTATTTGATTAGTCAATCGAAATTTAACATCCCTAATTTGGATCTCTCTTACATCTGTGTAAACCTGGCATCCCTTCAGTGGATTTACTCCAGCTTTATATCAGTTGGAGATTAGACCTTGGCCCTTAGTTTCTTGAACATTCTTTTATAATACAGCAATTCATTTTTAATTTTATTTAATTCCCCAAGAGAAAAGCACTCTTAATATTATTAGAACTGCATTGTCATGTCAACATGCATTGTGCTTGTATTACTGGAAGGTCTCAATAAGACCTTTTATTCTAAACTATGTAGACAGCTAGACAGCTGCATTTATAATATTATATTCTATATTCAAAGACTGGGAAGTGGTTGCACAAATTATTCTTAATTTATTCTACTGGACATTTTTGCATTTTAATGAGAAAAAGGCCTTGGACCGTAACTTGCAAACATACAGTTTTCTCTGCTCTCTCCTCCCCCTTTCCCTTTCTTTCACTCACTGTAAAATGGTGAGCAATTAAACCAGGTTGCTATATTTGGTATATCTAAACTTCACAAGTTGATAGCATAATGATTTTAATAACTACTTTAAATGTAACACGGTGACAAGTTGACACCTGAGGTTTGTGTCCTGCAATTTTATTTTTCAAGCATTCTATTGTTATGCCAGAGGAACAGCAATATGATTAGGAATATATTTAAGAGTCATTCCATGCTACTGCTTCTTGTTTTTTATTCAGCTTTTCTTTTTCCAGTTTTAGCTTCACAGACAATCAAGGTACAAAAGTCCATCCCTTGGCACTAATTTTGGAGAGTTTGTTTCACCATGTACATTACTATTCCCAGAATGGAACCACTTCCCTGGTAGTTCAGATGTAGAGATTTCTGCAAAAGGCACTGATGTTTGATTCAGCAAAAGGTACTCAAACACAAGTTAACATTACTAGCAGGCATGCCAAGACCTAATACTCATAGTCCACCAATGAAACAGTGAGAGGTATGCCCAGCAATATGGTGTTACAATAATAACACAATATTGTCCTTCTATAAAGCCCTGCCATCCATGGATCTCAAAGTGTTTTACAAACTATGAATCAATCTCCATAAGAGTAAGACTTACCAGATACATTTGACATCTGGAGAAAATTAGGCAAAAGAAATGATTAATCCAACAATACCGTATGGTTTATAGCAGAGCAAAGATTAGAATCAAAGAATTTCAGATTTACCCAGAAGATTATCCTTTCTGCCAAATTTTCAGCAGCCCAGAATTTAAGAATGAGATAACATTTGAATTTTAAACACCTATTTCTAGACCAGTGTAACTTTTAGTATTGCCTACATTTTCAGTTTCATTCTAGAACTACCACGTTCAATTTAAAAAATTGTTTGCACATATGAATAAAAAATGCATAGGGCTGACTTCTCTCTGAAGACTAAAGTCAGGGGCATGAATTTAAATGAGAGACACTTGCACATATCTGAATGCTGGGCTTTGGTCCTCATCCATATAATCTAAAATGTCACTCAAGTATCAGTTTATTATTTCACAGTGTCATTTGAACTTAACATTATTTTTATATTTATCATCACCTTAGAAACACTTTTCTCCCTGTAAGAATAGGGTGCATGCATCTACCCATTTGAAAACTATTGCACAGGTTGTACATCCCTTAACCAGGACTCCCTGGTCTGGCAACATCCATGCTCTGGCATGAACCATGGATGTTCCTATACCACAGATCCCAGGAAGAGAGGGGTTTGGTTGCAGGGCAGGAGCACTGTAAGGGGCACTGGTGACTCAGATGGGAGCCCAGAGACACAGAGAGACTGGCTGCGGCCGTGGACCTCAGGCCTGGCCAGGGAGCTCCAACCCTAGGGTATGTCTAGACTACATGGCTCCGTCGACGGAGCCATGTAGATGAGTTT
>JANRFK010006693.1:24371292-24418630 GCA_030068395.1 Apalone spinifera
TTTGTTTCAGCTACACCAGACTAACACGGCTACATTTCTATCACTATTCAGCAATTCCTGAAGCACTTTAGAACTTCACTCAGTACTTCTCAATTGAATGGTGGCTAAATCTAATCCTGGTCAGATTTGTGACCTGAGAAGAAGACAGCTATGTGCCACAGCTGTGCTAAAATGATGGGAAATTTAAATACAGTGAGCAACATATTGCAGTCCTCACTCAAGCAAAACCTCCATTCAATCCAATAGCAATTTCGCATAAGTTAAGATATAAGGAATTTAGCTCAAATACTTTCAGATAAAAAAATTAAATCACAGAACAGCTTTCTACAGGTTGAACCTCTCTAATCCAGGCCTCTCTGGTCCAGAAACATCCATGGTCCAGTATCATTGGGGACGGCATGCCAGGACCATGGTCAGTTTTCCCTCTAAGCTGTGTTGCAGCACAGCCCCGCAGCTGCTTAATCAGCCCTGCCCATTCAGGGGCTCAGGGCTCCATACAAGGAGCTGACTGACTGGGCGGGGCTGATTAAGCAGCTGGGGCTGTGCTGCCCTGCAGTTTAGAGGGAACACTGACCATCGGCATTGTTGGACCAGAGCCCCAGTGTCCGGGATCACAGTAGCTGGGAGTGGAGCATGGCTGGTGACCTGAAACAGAGCCTGGCTGGGACTGGGAACTGGCAGGAGGGAGCAGGGGATAGCCAGAAGTGGAGCCTGATGGCTGCGTCCAGTGGCAGGGATCCCAGCCATGGGGCTGGGAGCAGAACCCAGAGGCTGGCAGTAGAGGTGCTGTCACTGACCTCCCCTGGTTCGGGACCAATCAGGTCCTGAATGTTCCAGAGTAGGGATGTCCAACTAATAGAAACAAAGCACTTGGATGCTGCTGCAAGCTACAGTATAGTTTCACCACTGGCTCTGTGTAGGGTCTCAGAAAGATCAAGTTGGGAATGGGAAATTGTTATCTATGGAGTTCTATATCAGTGATCTGAGTCATAGGAAAACGCTAATTGCTTCCATATTCAATTTGCAAACATAATTTTCATGGTAGGTAGCTCTGACGCCCCTTCCCCCTGATTTTGGTATAAGCGTTGAACTACATTTATGTGACAGTAATAGTTAAGTCACATCAAGGAAGGGTTTGGGGTTTTTTTTAACCTATATATCGATGTTTTGTATGGGAATCCTCTAGGTGATCAGTCTAAGAAAGCTGGTTACTTTAAGATTTTTATTCCGTGAGAAACTATACTTTTAACTACAGTCTTCCACTAGACAAATAATAAGACTGCACTCTACATGGTTTCAATTCAGTTACTATGGAATGTGGAAAGTATGTTCTTTTACACAATTGTCATAGCATTTATAATGACTGTCTTGGTAGCAGACATTCAGGAAATGTTGAAGACAATTTGACTCTCTTCCTCTGTGACTTTAATCTAATCAAAGCAAAAAAAACAAAACCAAAAAAAATCAAAACAAAACAAAAAAAGAATCCTTCACCAAACAGAACAGCGACATCTACCTAACTCTAAAAACTCTACTTCAAATTTATACTTGTTTGTCTATTTCAGGTCTTTAAAAATGAGCCTGGATATGTTTTTCATTCAGTTACAGAAATGCAGGTAGAGAGGAGAAAAGATGACAAATGATGAACATAATGTTTCTGCTTGATGTTACTCATTTAATGGGAAATTATGAGAAAACATTCAGGAGACAAATCCAATATTTAATTGATTTTTTTCATTAGACTGGACATTAGGGCAATGTCATTTCTGTTCAACAAATATTACATATGAAAGTATTTTGAAAGGAAGACAGAATCAATCTGAAAGTGTATGAATATTTACAAATACGTGTGCACAGATCCATATGTTGGAGAAGTGTTTTAATCCAGCCTATTTTCCAATCAATGCCATGATGCTGAATAATACATTTCCACAGAGTAGCATTCTTATCTGATCCCTTAGAAATTTGTTAACTGTGATATTGTATTACAGCACTGACAGACATTGTGACAATCCTTCAAGAAACAAATCACACCACTTGTATCTATCCCTTTCCTTTAGTGCTGAATAGGTCAGATTCTGGGAGACTGGCTGGCAGCCAGGGAAATTATTACAGTGACTGCTCATAAGATGTTTTATTGCTTTAAGATTTTCATGGCAAGGCTATTTACCTAGGTACTCTCTCAGGTGGACCTCCATTTGCCCCTACCCACAAAAAGTCCAAATAAGTGGTTGAGGGAATGGAATCCAAAGATAAATTAGTTCACATGCCATTAGTGAAGTCCTGGCATAAAAAATGCTTGAGCCATATTCAAGAATGTGAGGACTAGAAATACAGTCTCTCTTCTAGCTAAGAAAAGTATGACTTCTTCTGAAGCAGCTCGAGCACTTCTCAATAAACCAATAACTGATTTTTTTCAGTCAAAGGCCATTCAAAGCAAAACATTTTTTTCTAACCAAGAAGGAAAACGCCTACAAAATATTATTTACATTCTATTGAAAGAATTTGTTCAACTTGAAATGAACCTTTTTTTTCCATTTCATTTTCAGCCTTTGTTTTCTTTATAAAAAAACTGGAGGTTTTAAATAAGCATAGCCAAATTTAAAAATGGAACACTGTTTCAAAATGAGAAGAATAAATTTCAATCTGAAATGAACCACTTTGATTTTTTTTAACTTTCCCATTTTCTTTCAGTTTAAAGATGGGTCCCAACCATGACCATACTAGTTTTGGTGCCCAAGAAAATACATTTTTGGCTAATTTAGAATTTGCCTAAATAAACAAACAAATTAATAAATTTGCCTAATTCTATCTCTGAGTGCTGCAGAAAACTTAAAATTTGGTATGGCTGTGTTCATGAGATCATGAATGTACTTATTTGTGCTCCAGGGAAAACTGGATTAAATTTGGTCAATTTAGAATGCTTTTAACGTGTACTTTGTGTGTGTACACTGAATTCTGTTATTGGATAACACTAGCCATCTGCCATTGTTCCATTAACAATCAATATGCACATGTCTATTTATAGAAACTGAGTGAAAATGTCCATTGAGACAATCTCTTGGCATTCATTAGGATATATGAATGAGTGCCTAATAAAACAGAGTAAAATTTTAGTTCTAGTAGCTAGTGGTTTGTGACCTTATGTATGGCAGGTATCAATTGCTCATCTCACTTTTGAATGTAGAGTAGTAGTTTACTCCACATACAGTCAGAGATCACCGTGAAGTACTACTCAATACAGGTGAGCAGTTTAGATTTACATCCAGAATTTTTAGGTGCAATAACTGAAAAACAAAACAGCAGAAAAACTCTGTGTGCATGTATGTATGGGGGCTGAGTCAGCTAAGAACTGATTCTCAACACATTCCCCATTCCAAATAAACTAAATATGTTATTATAATATAGAAAAATATATTCAATACAGTCTTTTTTATCAGTGTTATAAAACAGAAATCTCTGCAATCTTCATTGCTGTAGGACCCACATATAGTGTACTGGACTCATCCTGCAGGGGAAAAGGCTTTGCGTTAGGTTGTGGTTGACAATGCACTTGCCACCCCCTTTGCTACAATGTGGATGACAGATACTCTGTCCCAGTCCTTGTATTTTGTAAGCAGTCAGAAGGGAAATTCTAGACTAACCTACGATTTCCCAAAAGGATTTTGGAGAGCTGGAGTCATGGACATTCCAGGCTTTCTACTGGATCTTAATCAACTGATGGAGAGCACACACTGGATCTGCTAAATCCTGGCATGTGTTTTCCCGATGAAAGAAATTCAGGAAGAATTCATGGTGAAACCTTTTACACTTTGCTCATCAGTGAGTGTATGTAGGGGAATAAATGCCACAACATAGCTTTTATTATTCTAATTCACAGAAAACCAATACTTTTCCCTCTTTCCTGCCAAAGTTCTGTTGTAGTAAAACCACCTCTGCCCTCTAATATTGAATTCCATTGTTTTCCTACTAGTTTTGCACTATTCCAGCTGTTTTTTTCACAGCAATATGCTCTTGAATTAGATGGTTGGTTTAAGAACCTAGCCAAGAACTATAGTTCTAAATGGCTGCACAGTGCTTGGAAGTATAAACTCATTTTAAAGGAGATATTATTAATACAAAGTAGCATAAACAGAACCTTCTGAATCACCAGTGTCAAAGGTGAATAATGCTATCTATTGTGCCAAAATTAGTCCTGAAGTGGAATTTCATAACATAACATACTATAATATTTATGCAGTGTTAAGGATCATTTTAGATAGTGAACAGACAGTGAATGTATTAATATTAACCTATAATTGATCTGAAACTATTTGATCAACCTATTTCTGGTAACAAGAAAACATAAGCTTTGTAGTATGAAGCGCTACAGGGTAAGAAGCTCTCAGCATCTATCTGTTAGTAAACAGGAGGACATATAGCTTCAGAGAGCTTTAGTTGCATAAACTTCCCAAACAGAATTCCTCAGTGAAACTTGGGAGGCATAACTGTACACAAATGCAGAATTGATGCAGTAGTGGAATTAAACAGGGAGGGAGGTGAAGGAGGCCTTAATCTATGTCAAGGAGTCTGATCATTAGATCCCTGCATAGATAGAAAATTTATATTCGCATTTCTATCTGAAAACAGTGTCCTGTAGATATCTGCACCCACATCTACGGATGTGGGTACCCAAAGACACAAAGCAAATATCTGCAAATTTGCAAGGTTCTAAGCACAAAATTTGTATCCACATCTGCATCTGGATCTGCAAAAATGAGTCACAGATATCCACATCTACATCCATGGATACCCATGGATATAAAGCAGATATCCACGGATTTACGGGACTCTACAGATAAAGGGTTTTATATGCCACTCTTTCCTTTCTGCTGAGGCTCCCGTGATAGTGAGAAATCATCACAACAAGAGACAATAGCCTGAAGTCTTCCCTGCAAAGCTGTTGCAGAGAACTTTACCAAGAGGTGAAGCAGAGGTGGTGACTTGGTGGGATACCGTGCAGAGAGGGCTCTTTGCTGAAACCACAGAGGACAACACCAGAATTGAGTTAACTTTGCTGAGGCCACTCCAACTCAACCTCAGCACTGCACCAAGTAGAGCTTCCCAAGGGGCTGTCTTTAGTCCCTTGGAAAGCTCTGCCTGGTGCCGTGCAGAGGCTGTGTCACTTGACCCAGCAATAGTGATTTCAGCTTTAATTTGGTGGCTGATGGGCCCAGGACTCCTGGCTGCCACTACTCTGGCAATGGCAGTATCTGGAGCCCTGGGCCCTTTAAATCACCACTGAAGTGCCTCGCCATGCATTCCAGGCATCTACAAGGGTTGCAGGGGCCAGCACTGAGGGCTGGCCATGCCACTTATGCCCGAAACCCAACTCCTTCCAGGAGTGCAGAGCCACCCATCCCCTGAGAGCACCCAAGTAAGATGTTTAGTGATCTCAGATATTCTGCATGGGGGCTCAATCTAGTGGTGTGTATTAATTTTAAGAAAGACTTCTAGCAATCTGAACCTGGCCCTTGACATTACTGACAGTAACTGGCAGATGGTTTTAGAAACAACTGAGAGTCGGGGGCCTAAAAACACTGGCCATGAGGGATGGAATTCATGCACTGCTCTTGCAAAAAAAAATTAAATGACAACAATAAGGAATTCAATTTTGGGGAAAGAAGGTCACAAGAGTTGGAACTATCCTGACTAGCCTGTCATGCCAAATATACACGTAGCCAGGTCAAAGGGATGTAATACAGGCCACCTGCAACTCTTGTTCCAACCTGTGCTAGAACGGTTTCCCACAGTTTCTTGTACCAACATATTTTAATGTGGAGATGATTAGTTATTATTCTTTTGTTTCTTACACAGCCAGTTAATTTTTTTCTAGCTTCTATTACTTCTCCCACTTTTCTTGTTATGTACTTTGTTCTATTTTCTACCTCAGCAGTGATTACAAAAGACCACTGTGGAAATGGTTAGTCAAGAGTGGCAGAATATTCTTCAAAGGTAACTTTCTGCCTCCTCTTTGGAAACACATTTACACCTTTACAAAGGCATTTAAAGAACCAGCCTATAGCTTGCGGTTAGAACGTTCATGGAATGTATTACACGTGAACCTCTTTAATCCGGCAACCATGGGAAACGGTATGCTGGATTAAAGACATGGTGGGCCACGGAGGGCGCTGTGGGGTCTGTGCATGAGGGGCTGGGAGTGAGATGCTTACCTGGCACCCAGATCCCAGGGGCTCACGTGGCTCTGGGTGTCCCCTCCCCCCCACTGCTATGAGAGTGGCAGCGAAAAGTCACAGAGAGAGCGCGTCACTGCACTGCCTTTCGCCCAGGTTGGAGGAAGGAGAGCGGCAGTGCACAGAGCTGCTTCCTCCTCTATACCACAGGTGTTCCTAAATTAGGGATACCCAGAGGATGGAGATTCAAGTATAGCAGCTTTAACACACACCTACCTATCCATTGTTCCCAGGCACTCAGGGGCATTGTGGAGATGTCTGAACCTGTACCTATTAATGCTGCAGAACTCCTATTGTAGTCAGTAGGAATTTTGGCAGAATAGAGACAGTGCAGACCTTTAGATTACAAGCTAAAAGTGATGGCTACTCACTCTAAAATTCATCTTGTTGGCCAGTCAAGGGATGACAGTGGTGGCATTAGAAGAACTTGCTTGCCTACTATCCCAGCTGTGAGATGAGCACTAATGGATATCAGTAGGTTAACTTGGTGAAACACTACACATTAAAACAGATGTCATGATTGGTCCTGAGGACTTTTTAGACCAGCTTTTATATTTAAGAAGGCAACATTCTAACATGCATGAGTGGTGCATAACTTCTACTAAAGAAAAGGACAATTCAAAATTTAGAAAATATTTCAACTATAGACAAACTATATTATTCCTTGTATATTTTAATTCAATGTTTATTAGCTACTTTAATGTGGGTTATGTTATTTAGATGACCGGAAGCTTCCATTTAAATTTATGAACAGAAGTGTGTAGGGGGAAGGTAGAAATTGCAAAATGCGTGGTACTACATAATATACTTCTTTTTTGGGGGGGAGGGGGGAATCAATAAAAATCAAATTCAGAAAAAGCCTTTTTTGGAAAAGCAAAGATGCTATGCATGCCTGAGATTTCAATGAAATATTTATTTGCCAAGGTGAGTGTTTTCTTTCATAGCAGAGTACTTTGAAAATTTGAAACAATGTAATAAGCTCCCGAAACCAAAAAACCTCAGCCAGTCAGCCAACCAATCAACCAACAAAACTGACTGACTATCTGTCCACATCTCCATAGGATTTTACAATTCAGCTGATCAATGATTACAATAGATTTCTTTTGGACAATCACGTGGGTTTATAAGATTGCTGATATTCACATGCCAAATTGTTTAAACAATTCAATAAAAATAAACAGTTTAGCAAAATTAAATTAGCATTTTTATTTTCTTTTCAGCTAGCTCAGTCACCCACCCAATCACCACGAGCATTCCTACTAATAGAAACAATAAATATTTCTCTGTGGAAAGTTGAACATTTGTAACATTTTTTTAGTAATCTGAACTTCATCAAAGCCATATCATTCCTCTAGATATGTCTTCATATTAGCCACATAGGAAAATCCTAGACTATTTACATCTACTGACTCAAAAGGAATACACAAATATCTTAAAGGTCCAGGGATTTAGCCTGATTCACAATCATTCAAGAACTGTAAACAACGCTGTGCTAATTTCAGTGTCCTGGAAAAAATCCAGCTTGGGTAATTACATGATTTCTTCCTCCCCGCCTCTTAGACTTTGTTATGTTGTTCCTCACGTCCTGTTTAGAATAGGAATAGAACTCAGTATGTTTCTGGGATCTGATTCTGTTCCTAACTCAGGTCAGTGGGAAATGCTCTTTGGTTTAAAATTGTGACCATTGAACTACTACTATAATAAAAGGGGCTATATGTCCATGATTGTTATGATCATTCTTGTATATGATTTTATTACATTTGTAAGAATGCTTTGGGGGGGTCCTTCAAGGTGAGGGTATTATGTAAGAATGCAAATTCAGTGCTGATTTTCACTCCCACTCAGTCCTACTGGGACAGATTCTGATGGCAGTGCCAGATATTAAATCCAAAATAAATCTATTTATTTCAACTATCAATTTAGCCATTGAGATCAAAGCATGCATTGACATCCTGAATGTTTTGTAAACTAACACTGAACTTGTCCCAACATGCTCTGTATTACAATTAAATAAAATAAAGGTACTAGCTCTATTCCAAAAATTTTACAGAGCTGACTACAGAATATGGAGAGTGAAAATTGTGTGTACCAAAGTGGGTAGGAATGAAGTATTTATGTGCAAGGGGGAATGATATTGAGTGTTGTGTTTGATTATACAACAAATCCACATCTTCCTACATCTGATAGAAAGATTAAAAAGGAAGGGGGTTAGTGGGTTCAGAACTTTCTACTCTTTTGGAAAATTTATTTGACAATAAATAAAAATGCCCTAAGGCGTACAATGTATCTAGAGCTAACTCTAATGCATCAGAACATTGATTTAGTAATCCCAACACAAACTACAGTGATTTACTGGCTATGTGTGAAATGCAGAACTTTTTGCTTCAATTGTGTCCTAGCATTTCAATATTAAGGATGGCTGCTTAATTTTAGACCATAATAAAACATCTGTTCACAGCTGAAAAATATCCATTAAGTTGGCTTCAGTAAAATTCTTATGTGTATTAAAAATATTATATGCAATAACCAAGGTAAGCATCCTACATTTTCTTTATTATAACTTAATTTCTCTGCTCTGTGATCAGTTTGGGGTATGCAAATGAGCAACAATTATATTATAAACAGTTATATGTTATGAAACATCGCTGCATTAGAGTCTAATATTTAAAATACATTCTCACACTGAGATGCTATGAAATCACACCACTGTCCCTTACTAGTTTTACTTTGTCATTATAATCCAGATGTCCACATTCAAGCACAAAATTAGAACCTCTGCTTGTTCTAGTAAAAAAATAATTTACTTAGTCAAGAAAAATGGCTAAAAAAATGCATTGGCCTAATGATTTATCTACGCCTTGTTTCAGTGCTTATAATAATTTTGCTTCAGAGAGAACCAACAAAAAGTTGTAGGCCCAACTGCACCCCAAGAATTTACATCCTCAAAACCTATTCTCTTCCATAAGCACTTTGGAAGGCTCTCACACAGGAGAAGGAACAAGCAATGGAATGGAGAATGAAGAAAGTGCAATGTAAGGACAAGTCCAGGCCTGTTAATAAGAGGTGGTCCTTTGGTGATTAAGGCTTATGATTACAGCTACAAAAAATGCCAAAGATTCAGATACATTTGGAATGAGCATGTAGACTACATTGTATATACAAAGAAACCCAAAACTTTGGACATTTGTGTGTCAGTAATCAAAATTCCAAATTGAAACATCTATTGTTTTTCTGTGCATTAGCAGCAGAATGATTTTACTAGATTATATACAACAGTGCACTGTTGAACATGAGCTTAATCTGTTAAAATAAGAATTCCATGTGACCCTTTTATGATCAGCTTTTTAAAGTAAACTCTGATGAATCATCATGGCCAACAGCTCTATATAGAGACACTTCAGATGAAGGGGTCGGGGGGGGGCGGGGGAGGAGATGCCAGTTCTCCCCGAAAGAGTGGCACTATCTTTCATCTGTTATGTATTACAACTTCTGATGAGGCAGGTGAACAGATGAGATACTACATTAAATATCTTTTCTGGTTTATCAGTTATTCATGAAATATTGTATCTATGGTTCCACAGTATCAAAAACCAGTCAAGAGAAGCTGAGTATCAAACCCTAGTGTTGTCCCACATTCAGCATTATACTTTCTTTTTAAACCCATTGAATCCCTATAGTATATATAAAGATTTTTAGGAAAAAAAACAAAGTTTAGCATCCCAAGACATACTATTCATATGCAGACAATACATATTAGCACTTACCATGGAAGATGGACATTTCAATAACCTCTGATGAGATTTTAATTTTAGTTTTATCTTTATAGTATTTTGAAATTAATGTTTTGTTCTATTAGTCATTTTTCTAGTTTAAAGTGATAAAAAGGGAAATAAAATCACTAATATCATTGTTTAACAGAATTAAAATGGAAAAATAAGACCCGGATCCTCCTTGTCAGTTTATATAAAACTTGTAAGCTGTGTTGTCTGTAAGTATTCTTTCTGATTTATTGCAAATCAGAGGGAGGAAATATTCGCACGCTCATCTGACCATTCCTCTGACCAGAGTATTGATATGAAGTGCTCACTCTGTTGGAGACCATTTTCCCTGAATCTCCTGTTCATCCAGGTGTGTAAACCATCCTTTTAAAGAAGTGTCTGTGGTTATTTTGATGGAGGAAGGGTGTGTTGGATTGGCACTCCCTTGCAAAGGATGTCAGGCTGCAACCACCAATTTAGGGATTCTTTTACCTTTTTTTTTTTTTTTTTTTTTTTTTTTTGGAGGGCTCAAGATCTTGTGCAGATGGTGCTTGTGTGGCTGAAAACAGGTATGGAGTCAGACTTGGAGTCAACACATGTGCAACCAAGCTTATGGCACCACATAAGTTGTAGCTGACAGGTGGCTGAGCAACTGAAGGCATTGTCTGGTCAACACCGCAGGGCTGTCGATAATGTTTTGGGCTAATAAAGCTAGAGATTGGAAACACTGAAGTGGAAGCCTGGCTTGTACTCATGCTATCCAGTGTCATGCCTATGAATCCAACTCCTGAGAGGTAGTCAGGTGGGACTTCTGAGTGTTTATTTGTAGGCCCAGAGAGTTGGACAAGCTGATAGTTCTTGCTGTGGATTCCATTGTGAGTGTGGTGGTAGAAATAACAATACTGATGGTGCCGTCATCTCGGTACACTGTGGCATCGGTACAGAGACATCCAATCAAGTTGAGTCGTGGTTGTTTTCTGTACCGGGAAGGTCGCTGTGCACAATCCCGGTGTCATCTCAGATGGGATCTGTACCGATGGATCCGAGCAGCCCTGTGTACCAGTGTGCTGTGCCAGTGTTGGTGCCGATGCTGTTGGCAATAATGGTGCAGAGGCGGTCTTTTTTAGTTTTGAGGTTGAGACCACAGAGCATGCTTCCTTGGTCAGCACATCCCTTGGGACTTGTCCACGCCTGATGTACCCAGAACCTGCTTATCACCCGAAGCCTGTGCCATTGGTGGCAAGGAAGGCTTCTGTTGAGGGGATACCTTTTCCATAGGCCTTTCTGTGGTGGGAGAGGATGTATACTTCCTCTATGACATCTTGTTGACTGGTGGCTCCTGTAGTACCTTTGTCACTTGGTCCGAAACTACTGTGGGAGACATTCACGGTGGAGAAGCTTGTGATATTGAATCTGATGCTCGTCTCACTATCTTCATCATTAGAAGCTTAAACTTCAAAAAGATCTCACCAAACTAAGTGACTAGGCAACAAATTGGTAAATGAAATTTAATGTGGATAAATGTAAAGTAATGCACATTGGGAAAACTAACCCCAACTGTACATATAATACGATGGGGCTAATTTAGCTACAACTGATCAGGAAAGAGATCTTGGAGTCATCGTGGATAGTTCTCTGTAGACATCCATGCAGTATTCAGCGGCAGTCAAAAAAGAAAACAGGATGTTAGGAATCATTAAAAAAGGGATAGAAAATAAGGCGGAGAATATCTTATTGCCCTTATATAAATCCATGGTACGCCCATATCTTGAATATTGCGTACAGATATGGTCTCCTCATCTCAAAAAAGATATACTGGCATTAGAAAAGGTTCAGAAAAGGGCAACTAAAATGATTAGGGGTTTGGAACGGGTCTCATATGAGAAGACATTAAAGAGCCTGGGACTTTTTAGCTTGGAAAAGAGGAGACTAAGGGGGATAGGATAGAGGTCTATAAAATCATGAGGGGTGTGGAGAAAGTGAATAAGGAAAAGTTATTTACTTGTTTTCATAATATAAGAACTAGGGGCCACCAAATGAAATTAATGGGCAACAGGTTTAAAACAAATAAAAGGAAGTTCTTCTTCACACAGCGCATAGTCAATCTGTGGAACTCCTTGCCTGAGGAGGCTGTGAAGTCTAGGACTATAACAGGGTTTAAAAGAGAACTAGAGAAATTCATGGAGGTTAAGTCCATAAATGGCTATTAACCAGTATGAGTAAGGAATGATGTGTCCCCAGCCTCTGTTTGTCAGAGGGTGGAGATGGATGACAGGAGAGAGATTGCTTGATCATTATCTCTTCAATTCACTCCCTCTGGGACACCTGGCATTGGCCACTGTTGGCAGACAGGGCACTAGGCTGGATGAACCTTTGGTCTGACCCAGTATGGTCATTCTTATGTTAAGTTGCAGATCCCTGGCATTTAGGGACCTAGAGAATAGCTCTTCACAATTATGACATTTCTGTGGGGATACTGCCCCAGACAACGCATGCCCATCCAATATGGGGATGGACAGCCTGCAAGTAAGGCATCTCTTGAAACCCAGAGAGCCTGGCATAACTACACAACTAACTGGGAGAAAGGGGATAAGAAAAAAAAATAAAGAAAATAGGAAGGAAAGGCACCCAAATTAACTAAAGGAAATTCTAACTAGAAAGAACTACAAAATAACAATCTTATCTGTTATGAAGAACCGGAGCACTGCTGGGTTCCGACCAAGCCTTAGGCAGCTGAGAAGGAACTGAGGACAGTTGACTACATGAACACATTGGCACACTTGCTATGGCACAAGCAGCACTGCGCATGAGCATCAGCACCCAGGGTACTGCTGCTAAAAAGTTCCAATTATAAATGCAGGGGTGCCAAGGCATCTACATTGGAGTACCCACTGGGATACTCCACGAAGAAGAATCTTATTTCTCCTTAAATATTGTGCATGAAGATTTCATGCATCATTTTGAATGTTCACTTCTAGTATTTTGTTACATTATGATGTGAGAGAACTAGATACATGATCCAACTTTGCAGTCTGTCTGAGCTAATGAGCCTGAGGAAAAAACACCAAAACTGAGCTCATGCACCCCGATCCCATCACTTAGAATCATAGAATCATAGGACTGGAAGACACCTCAGGAGGTCATCAAGTCCAGCCCCCTGCCCAAAGTAGGACCAACCCTAACTAAATCATCCTAGCCAGGACATTATCAAGCCGGCACTTAAAACCCTCTAGGGATGGAGATTCTACCACCTCCTTAGGTAACCCATTCCAGTGCTTCACCACTCTCTGAGTGAAATAGTTTTTCTTAATATCCAACCTATATCTCCCCCACTGCAACTTGAGACCATTGTTTTCGTTCTGCTATCTGTCACTACTAAGAACAGCCTCTCTCCATCCTCTCAGCTACTTAAAGGCTGCCATCAAATCCCCTCTCAATCTTCTCTTCTGCAGACTAAACAAGCCCAAATCCCTCAGCCTCTCCTTGTAGGTCATGTGCTCCAGCCCCCTAATATTTTTCGTTGCCTCTGCTGGACCCTCTCCAATGCATCCATATCCTTTTTGTAGTGGGACCGAGAGGGCAGAATAGTATGCAATACTCAGATGAGGCCTCACTAGTGCTGAATAAAGGGGAATAATCACTTCTCTAGATCTCCTGGCAATGCTACTCCTAATGCACCCTAATATGCCATTAGCCTTCTTGGCTACAAGGCCACACGACTGACTCACATACAGCTTCTCATCCACTGTAATCCACAGATCCTTTTCTGCTGAACTCCTACTTAGCCAGTTGGTCCCCAACCTGTAACAGTGCTTTGGATTCTTCTGTCCCAAGTGCAGGACTCTGCACTTGTCCTCTTGAAGCTCATCAGATTTATTTTGGCCCAACCTTCCAATTTACCTAGGTTACTCTGGACCCTATCCCTACCCTCCAATGTATCTGCCTCTCTCCCTAGCTTAGTGTCATCCACAAACTTGCTGAGGGTGCAATCCATCCTCTTATCCCAGTCATTAATAAAGATGTTGAAAAAAACCAGCCCTAGAACTCATCCTTGTGGCACTCAGCTTGAAACCAACCACCAACCAGACATCGAGCCATTGATCACCACACGCTGAGCCCGACAATCTAGCCAGCTTTCTAGCCACCTTATAGTCCATTTATCTCATCCATACTTCCTTAACTTGCTGACAAGAATACTGTGGGAGACCATATCCAAAGCTTTGCTAACGTCAAGGTAAATCACATCCACTGACTTCCACATGTCCACAGAATCAGTTACCTCGTCATAGAAGGCTATTGGGTTGGTCAGACATGACTTGCCCTTTGTGAATCCCTATTGATTATTTCTGATCACTTTCCTCGCTTCCAAATGCTTCAAAATGGATTCCTTGGGGATCCCCTCCATGATTTTTCCGGGGACTGAGGTGAGGCTGACTTGCCAGTAATTCCCTGGATTGTTCTTCTTCCTTTGTGCTTGTACATGCACGCAGACTGTTGTGCCATGAAATGCCTCACTGAAGCAATGGAGCTGTGCATAGTCGGTTGAAATATCAGGGGCCTTAATTGTAACAGCTGCCTACAGATGTAATTGAAATCACTGGATATTTACTGACGTAATTACTGAAAGCTAAGTAATGGGAGATTTATAAAGTTTGAATCATCGCTACTTGATAATAATAGCTCCCCAATCTTTGCTGCTTCTGATGATTTATTACCAGCATAAAGAGTGTTCAAAAATAATGTGTAATAAATAATCAAAATGAGCAATATCTGTAACAATAACAAAGGTCTATTTAACTTTAGTTACTAAAAGCAAAAAATCTAGTTGGTAAGACTAAAGCAACACAATGTCTGTTACTGCAAGTAGTTTGTTTCTTAATAGTTTTCAGTTCTCCACATACCACATGTAATACAACAAAACAGTCATTTTCCAATAACTATTCATTATGTTTGTTTTTCACAAAATAAATACTGGCTATACAGGAATTAAAAGCAGTCTCAGGACTTTGAAATAATGATTTACAATATTTAAAAATATTGGTAAAATTCCTCCTATAACTAGATTATTTTAAAATTGCAATTTTCAATAATCCCATTAATAATTCTTTCAAATTAATATTATGAAAATGCCTAAAATATATTTAAAAAGTCAAGCTTTTAGTCACTGTCTTTCCAAAATAAACTGAAATAATTAAATTATTCTATAACTACTACTCTGAAATGTAATATAAGCCAAGATATTTTTCCAATTGTATTAGCAGTAGGGATGTTTAATTGCTTCACTCCCCTTTGTTGCAATTTGTGGCAACAACCAGTGTTTAAGGTAGTCTCAAAACAAGATTTACAAGATATACAAGGGGGTCTTTTCAAAGTGCTTTGATGGATGGATTCAGATGACACTTGGGGGGTCAGCTGGCAAGCAGACTCTGAGATTTGTATGTATGGTACAAAAAATATTGAATGGCTGTAAATAACCATGGCTTCCCCTGATTTAAATTGGATGGTGTCAGCAATATTCATAGGTCCAGCACCATAAAAAGACTTAACTCCCACTTTAAGTGCCTAAGTGCTTCTGCCTAATGCTAGTAGACCCTAATTTCCCTGTGCCTGAATTTTCACTGTGAAAGTCCTCTACAAATCTAAGGGTACGTCTATACTTGCACCCTAGTTCGAGCTGGGGATGCAAATGTAGCCGACCGAAATTGCTAATGAAGCGGGGATTTAAATATCCTGCTCTTCATCAGCATAATCTCGCCCACATGTTATTCTGCTCAACAGCTGATTCGAACCAGGAAGTGAGCTCCGGGACGCGTTAGTTTGAATCAAACCCCTTGGTTCGAACTAACGTTACTCCTCAGACCAGGCAACCACAAACTGAAGATTTCACAAGTAATATGTATAATTCTAATTTGGATAAAGTGCTTTTCTTTGCCACAAGAACAGATTTGTGATTAAATTATTCCTTAGCTATATAGATGAATAAATAAAGGCAGTATCAGCTACAATGACTTGTGACAGTCACTGCACCTAACTACAGGCTCAGTTATTTGGGTATGTAATTTTGCTGATGCCCATGTTAAGAGGATCTTCAATATTTGGACCACCCTAATTAACTCTGTAGTGATAGCTAGTTTTGTTAGAGATGTACTACTTTGGGTTGGTTTCTTTTTCTTTCTGTATAACAAATGGGTTTATTCTGCACAAAACTGATAACAAGGTGATTTCAATAGATAACAATGGTAAATTATTCCATTTCTTCTGTTCTACAAAGTATTTTGCTCATCCAGTAATTGCTCATTCAACCTGTTCCACTATGCTTTACCACAATATCCTTTTACACTCCATTTCCCACAAATTGTCATTATTCATTCGTGATGTTAATTACACTAGAGATAAGTACTGCAGATGATGGTCCTGTGCCTCTAGACATGGGTGGTATTTGGATGACGGGTCTGAAGGGACCACTGTTTTATGGTTGGAGGGGGAGGGGTAAAAACTGCTGCAAAAGGGGTCAGCATAGTTGCTGAGTCATCCCCTGGAATACAGGATTAAAAAAAAGGCAGTTCTGTACTTAAACTCTCTCTTTTACATGGAGCAGGCTGAAGCAGGACCTATCCTCCCTCCCTTATATCAGGTTTGCTAAAGACCTGCTCTAGGCATTACATTAGAATCTAGGCATTACATTAGAATTCCAGGCATTTTTAGAGGGCCTGGAATTTTTTTTCCCTTACCTTCATATTGGTGGGGGTGCAATTGGGGTATTTTTATATTCCCCACATCAGTTTCAGGGAGGGCTCTCTTCATGCATGGCCTAAAGGGTGGCAGGACATATGTTGCAACTCATTATTTAAATATAAAGTAGATATTTGGTGCACATATTCCACAGGAAAGACAAACATTGATCACATAAATGGCTTTGAAAAGAACTTAAAAAGAGGTGTTAGTAAAAAAAAATGAATTGGGGTGATGGTTAAGGACTCCTATGATTGGTACAGTAGGGAGACAACCCCCCATTCTGACTAGCCTAACTTAACCCTCCTATGAGAGGGGATAGATGGTAATGTCCTGGCAATGAATTTGTTGGAGGGATCAGGATGGGAAAAGGGGAGCTGGTGGAAGCCCCCTTGGTTATAATAGAATAAACATGAGGTTACTGCACTATACATTTTTATTTGCTGGATAGTCCCAGATATCTAATAATAAAGTTGTGGCCTGATTAAACTTATATTAAATACCTGCTTTCCTTCTTTTGATATAGTCAATTAATACAGGTATACGTATTGCTACTATTAACACACTTAACTTTCTGTGTTCATTTTTAAAATCAAAAGTTAGCAGGCATATACCATAACACGTGGTTCCTCAACTTTAATGCAGCATTGTTAGGAAATCACAAACAACACAATTTTCAGGGATGTATTGATGGTTATTATCAGGGCTTGACAAACCATGGCGAAATCTACTCACCAGCCCCACAATGCGCATGCACAAGACCTGCATTGCGCATGCGCGTGCCGCCGGTAAACGGGGCGACCGGCTGAAATGAGTGAGTAGATTCACTGATTTGTCGAGCCCTGGTTATTATGCACAAGCTCTTGCAGAGGACATGCGCATTTGAAAGTAAGTGTGAATTTAAGGATGTTACCATGCTTGTGTTACTATGAATACTGTCAAGTACAATGTGATGCATTTAAAGTGTATGAAAGTCCAAACTCAAAATGAAAAGTTAATGAAAACACAGCAACCAATGGATGCAAAGAACAACAAAAAGCAAAGTAAATGATTTTTTTTTTAAAAAATAAGCACTGCTTCTTGTTATACATGCAAATGGCCCGCATCCTAGCCAAAGCCCCTGACATGCAATATATTACTGTGAATTGACATGGGTCTCTGTGCATGCACAGTATGTCTGTCTATATGGAATTTGGGGCAGTATAAGAAGAATTTACCGTACATGCACAACAGACTTGATCCCAATTTTCATGTAGATTCTAGGGCTGTCAATTAACAAGTGCTAACGCCAGTGATTAATGCAGTGCAAAATTAACACTTTCATTTTTTTAATGCACGTTAATTGCAGCCGTTTTCGCAGTGCTGCCCCTTTGAAATGCCGCCACAGCATTTCAAAGGGGCAGCACAAAGCGGAGCCAGGATCAGCTGGAGTGCCCAGCTGAACCCAGGCAACCATGGAAATGCGGCAACATTTCAAAAGAGTAGCGCTGCACAGAACCCGGGGTCAGCTGGGGACTCCAGCTTATCTCAGGTTCCCACAGTGCTGCCCCTTTGAAACGCCACCATGATATTTTAAGGGGCAGTGCGACACGGAGCCTGGGGTCAGCTGGAGTCTTATTATTAACAGCGCGATTAATTGCGATTAATTTTTTTAATCGCTTGACAACCATGGTAGATTCTAATGGAAATACTTAAATAAAATGGCAAAAAATCTTCTTGATTTCATTGGCAACATGATAGGATACAGTACCAAAGGGAAGAACTGGTAAATTAACAACCAAGGAAGACTGCTTGATTTGATCATAAATATGAAATATTATCTACCAAACTGTTGTTGTTTCTCTGCTTGAAGGGCCTATGTCTGCACCCAGGAAAATCCCCCACCAAGTTCATTTAGCAAGAAAGCCTGGTCTATAGTTTAGAGAACTAGCATGGAACTTAGAAGAGCTGAGTTCTCCTCCCAGCTCCTCTCATGCTTCCTGTTAGACCCGGAGCAAGTTGGCTATGTCTGCAGAGAGTGTGCTAATGAAGCACTCATTAACAACTTCTCACGCTTCATTTGTATAATCTCTGCCTGAGGCTTTTTGCACAAGAGGTTTTTGCGCAAAAATAAGCAGTGTAGATGGGTCCGTTTTGTATAAAATCTTTCCCTCCGAAAAACTACAGTATTTCTTTAAAAGGAATTTTACATATTGAAATCAGGAAAAAGGAGATTATCAGTGTTATTATTGCAAGGCTTAACATATTGGCTAAGCTCAGCCAACACAAATCAGCATACCATTGACTCTAATGGAGAAATATTGAATTTATACTAGCTGTGAATCTCTCCAATTATTTTAAAATGCCCAATGTTCATATTTTACTATTCCATATTATACAGGTAATTATTTTGAAATATAAATTGGGGGGGAGAAGTATTGTTGAATTTACATCGTTTCCTTTTGTCATTCTGTTGGAGTAGGCTGAGAAAGCAAAGAAGAATTAAATTACAAAAAAACTGTTTATGTAGCACTTAACACTGTAGTATTTTATGGGTTTTTTTCTTCCATCAATTTTTAAAACTTTATCTCAGGGTTTTTATTTGATTTTATTTTTGTACGAAGCAGACTATATATACTGGCAGTTAAAACAAGCTAAGTCAAAACACTGGAGACTAACTTTGCTGTATTCTAACAACTTGTAGTTTTTGAATAACTTGTTTTCAGTAGGTTTGAACAGCAACATAAACATTGATAAAAACAAGATAATTTGATGAGAGAGAATGGGAACAGTGTAAACTGAAGCAAGAAATCTGAGAGTGGAACACACTGAGGAGAAGGAGTATTGGTATACAACTTGAGTTAATTTATCTCCATTGGCACATGACAGAACATTTACCTCAGGGTAAATTATTTCCCAGAAGAAAGAATATTTTCTACTCAAAACTCAATTATTCTTGAACAAGATAGATAGGGATATTGGTAGCAGCCCATTTCCATTTGCACTGTTGTACTGGGGCACTGTGTACATGAACATAGGCAAATTAAGGAACTAGATTACTGAGAAACACCAAAGTAGGAGGAGCTGGCTGAACACATATTTAAAATACAACAAATAGTATTCTTCAGTCATCTGAAGAAATGGGTTGTGTGTGCCCACAAAAGCTCATATTACCATCTACATGTTTTGTTAGTCTTTAAAGTGCTACTAGACTATTTGTTGTTTTTTAAGTTTTTCCTGTTACAGACTAGCTCCATTACCCCTCTGAAACTTATATTTAAGTTTGCCTGACAAAGTTAATTATAAGGGCCTCTTGTCATGATGGTTTTTTGTCTCAGCCCATGTTATTTTTTGAAAGCTTCAGCAAAAATTATTCAGCCATTTATGAGAAGAAATTTGTTTTGGTCAAGTTAAAAAATTCTTCCATTTTTACTGAGCTGCACTAGCAGTGCCATGTTTTGAAGCAGAAAATTAAATTAGCCAGGGTAACTACCTTGGTGTCAGAGATGTGGCTTTTTACCAGTCCCAAGAGAAACTGCCTACGTTCGGACAAGTTAGAAGGCTCAGAAAAAAAATCACAGTCTGTCACCCTAAATAGTAATAGCTAGGACCACCAGATTTGGTATGCGGCTTCCTCTATCATAACTTAAAGCAAGATAAGGGCTTGGTTGTTGGTGTTCGGTGGGAGCTGAAACAAGGATTCGGAAAACCATACAGAAAAGAAACAGAATCACCAGATAGGTGAAAGAAGCTGGGCACTCCCCCCATCTAGGACTGACCCACACCTGAGCCTCCCACCCCTCCAGGTGCCTTTTAGGGAGGGTGGGGAGGCTGCAGCTCCCTCTGCCCCTTCATAGGGGAACTTTGCTGGCTGTTCCCCTTTGTCAGGGAGCAAGGTGAAGTGCACAGTTTGCTCCATTTCTCACTCTGACAAACCTGGACCTGCCCCAGCCAGGGAACATGCACCCCTCCCTTAACTGTGCCTGCTGGAGATGCAGCAGCCATGGAGAGGCACTTCTCATCTGGCCTCAAGCTGCTGTGAGAGAGGGCTGGAGTTGTTTTCTCTCCCCAGGACAGCCCCTCATCTCCAGCCCCACCCCAGAGCAATGATATAAATGAAGAAAAACAAAACTTAATTGAGTTAAGGACATGAGCCATGCCGGGTAAATCTTCTAGTTATATGCTGTAATAACGAGAAATGTATTTGTGATATAAATATTACAATATTTTAATATATAAAGTCCCTCATATGTACACAAGGAAAATAACAAGAGAAAAGAAAGTAAAGTTAATTCATTTGATCCAGAAACCGGAGTGTAGAAGATTACATCTGTATATATAACATTCTACACAATAATTGCATATGCAACATAGAAATATTATTAGCCTGATCACACAAGTTCTGAAATATAAATAGTTAATGAACACCTGGCAGTTCCAAACAAATGCTATAAAATATCGACACATTATAATAAGCAAAGTATAATGAATCCTGAAGAAAGGCCCAGTCCAACTCCCATTACGAGAAATAGCAGTGTGAGCAGGTGGCGTTCCCATTATGCTCCTAGCATGGTATGCACACATTGGATATTTTCCAAACTTAGCTTTTTCAGAGGGTTTTCCTTAATTGTTAACTTAAATAACAACAAACAAATCTGATTCTGAACTTCCATATCTTTTAGTTTCTGCCTGAAGGATTCTGACTCTCCTGCTAGTGATCTCTTCCCTAGAGTAAATCTCAAATCTTTTATGCTCTTGAAATAGATTTAATATTACTCGCCTCCTCTTGCTGCCAAGAGGAGTCAACAAAATGGCTCTGCATCTCATACATCCTCCAAGCTACCACTTGACACCCTGTCATAAGGAGTACTTCTATCACCTTTAATCAGAGTTGGACTAGGTCCTAAAGACAATGTACAGCTATTTTTGGCATACTCTCATGAATCTTTTGTGTTAGCTCTTGCCAAATGACTAAATCCCATTATACGCTGAATTCTATAAAACAATATATATCTAATCGGTGAAAATATTAATATCCCATTATCACATCCCAAGAGATCCATATTCAGAAAGTTTAAGATGAAAGAAAGAACACTTCATTGTAAAAATCACCTCAACTCTTAGCAAATTAAACATGAAAAAGGAAGCTAAGTTTTCAGACAAGATGATGATAATTCTAGTCCAAATATTCAGGCATTTTCATTTTATTTTTAATTCAAAGAAATTTGAACAAATCTATGTTGAACTGCCAAGAGGTCTAACATCTAAGATCAAACATAATTTCTTCATTCAGTAAATTAAGAAACTTTGTGAGAAAAATATTACTTTTCCAGTCTACCAAATGATCTACCTCAATGCATATTTCAGGCAAAACAGACAACATAAAATTGTGGTTGGTGACTGTGTTTTGGTATATTCAATTATAGGGCCATGTTACTTAAAAAATCTGGCCTAAGCAAGTAGTTCTCAGACTGTGGGTCGGGACCCCAATACGAGTCAAAACCCCAATTTAATGGGATCATCAGGGCTGGCTTAGACTTGCTGTGGCCAAGGACCAAACCCAAAGGGCATCAACCTTGGGAATTGGGACTCAGGATACAGGCCCTCTACCTGGGGCTAAAGCCGTTAGGATTTGGTTTAGGTGCGCCCCAAAGGCTCAGGCTAGCTCAGGCTTTGGTCTCCTCCCCTGGAGTCATGTTAGTTTATTGTCTAAATGCGGTCTCAGTGCAACGAAGATTGAAAACCCTGACCTGAAGTACCCATTATTTTCAATATCAATATTAGTGTCACTCACCATTCATAAATGAAATGCTCTTTGAATAACTTAAAGAAAGAGCAGACTAAGGGGAAAAAAGGAGTACTGCTGTCTCTATCACCAATGTGGCCCATCATGTATTGCCCAAGCCTCAATAACCAGGTGTTTTTCATGTACCACTGTAGTTAAGTTGCTGGTTCTGTATTTATGAGCATAACTGGAAAAGGTGACTACCCCCATTTAGAAGCTACTTACATTTTGTTAACAGTTTTGAACAAGTTAGAGCAAGGCTTTCCACTGCTTAATATATTCCTCTACATTAATGTTCCAATTTAGCTTGCAGTGAATTAGGTTACAACAGATTATCTAAAAATGAGCAGGAGTCACTTCTAGCCCTTGATGTCAAGTCTTCCCTTATGCAAGAAAAATGTACAGGGGCTGTAATCTCTGCAAATTTTCAGTTTCACTGTTCCATTTGAGGATGGGGGCGTCTGGGATAAATGGTTTACAAACCTTACACCACTTTCTTCTTCCATAGAATGGTCTGGACCTTCCCTGGAAAGTCTGGACATGTTCTATATGTCTAGTGATTCTGCATTTCTTCCCTGCATTCTTTACCCTCTCCAGCTCCGTTGTACAAGTAGAATGAAACTGGCCCACCATCCCCTCTACTTACTTTGAAGCAGAAGACATATGGAATTAGTGCAAATAGCTCGAGGCGTCATTTATCACACACACACACATGCACCATTTAACTATGTCATAAATCAACGGCAATGTTAAATAAGTAATTATGTATATTTCATCATTATAGTACATGCTTGTTGAGGGCGGCCCCCAGAATTAAATTCCTTACTCATGCTCCCCTGTGCAATACCCAGCTGTAATGCAGGAGAAAATTGGTGCAAAGATTCTGTAGGAGGGAAAAGTGCACATTTTTTAGGCGGTATTCAGCCCAGATTTGAACTAGAACCTGAAGATATATTGGACGGTGCTTTGGGAATGCCTAAAGTCATTTTTTGTTATGAAAAATATATTCATTAGTATTTAACGAGCTCTTAATTGGTCAAAATAGATGTGGTTGTTTAGTGGCTTCTTCAGTGAGTAATTAAATACACTTCCGGGAAATTCAATAGCAATGCAGAACTGTAGTCTGAAGCTGTAAATTTTCTGAACTTACTGGAAGATATAGGGAGGAGATAAGGAACTGCTGATAAATCCTGAGGGCATCCACAAAACCAGAGTCAGATGTCAGACCCTGTAAACTTCCAAAGACAGCGCCTCAGACTAATGCTTTTTGGTGCACGGTCATGAATTATTTCTGCCGTGTAGTTTTATCTCCTTGTGCATACCATGAGGACTGAACAGATTATTGTGGGTACACAACAGTAGGCATGCATCTGTGATGAAGCTCTCCAGGGATCCTCTGCTAGTCTGCAGTGAATTCAAACACATGGTTGTCATCCTGAAGCTAATAGATGTCTCACCAAAATAGAAGACTAAGATGTTTCTTAAAACATAAAATTAAGTGCTGATTTAGTACCTGTAAAAATGCTGCCACCAATTGCCATGCACCAGATAAGATCATTAATTCTGTGCTTTGCACTGGTGTCCAACAGTTATCCTTTCACACACGATATCTATCTTTTAAGGTACATTTTTCTACCCAAGTTAATTTGTAAAAAAGACATTAACTACATATAAATGGCTGAAGCTCCCAAAGGAGACTTAGGCTCAGCATTGCAATGCCTAATTTTAGGCACCCTGTCACCTAGTGAAATCCTCAGACCTGCATTAGGGACCCAGACCATCTGTACGAGACATGGGGAGAATCCAGTCCCCCAAAAAAAGAGATTCTCAGAAGCAAGCAAGCAAGTTGAATGGGGTGCTGCCCAAGTTAGCCAGGAGGATGTGCCGAAGAGAGGGATATGGCTCAAAGAGACTGAAGAGTTTAACTCTCGGCCTGAGGGAGATATCTATCTCAGCTTGGGATGGTTAGGTAACTCCCGGAATAAAGTACCTAATCCTGGTCAGCCCTTTTCCACAAATAGCACTGCTGATGCAGCTGCCACTCCCTATTTTATCCAATACCCCAGAAGTCAGAACTGCTCCACATCCTGCATAACAGAGACTTGAACCCAGGTATGCCACAGGAGTGTCCTAATCACTGGAGTATTCACAGTATGAGGAAGGGGTCACTAGCTTCCTTTTGAAACTTTTCCATCTTATATGAAATAATTAAATACTCATTGGTCCAGAGACTCTATAGCTTAGTGATTAGAACATTCCTCTGGGAGACCCAGATTCCAATCCTCCTGCTATTCCAGGATTTCAGTGTTGGGTTTCATGCTGTCCTCAGATGCATAAAAACTTCCATTTCAAAAGGAAAAAGAAATAATTCTGCGTACAAAATACAACTGTTACCACTTCTAATCTCACACACACATACAAATTATGCACTGCATTCTTTCATTTTAATTATTCAATCAACAGAAATATTGTTTGATTAACAAAGGGTCTAACAAATATATAAATGTAGTCAATTCAGAGTTTAAAATCTTAATCTTCATTAACATATCCCATTGCATCCTGATGTATGATAGCATACTCTACAGACTATTCCAGTAGCGAACCTCGACATAGCAGATCAAATTTGTCCCAGGCATACATTCCAGTAAAGAACCTCAATTCAATACAGCAAGAGGAATTTGGCCCATGTACTAGATGGGAGAAGGATGAAGTATCATGCTGAATTATAAGTGTCCTGAACTGCATCATCTACAGAAATACCACTTTTGAACACAACTGGCTTATTCACTCTTTGTATTATAATATTAAAAAACAAAATGCATTACAGAATTATAAGAACATTAAACGTAACTTGCGAAATCCTCCATTGTGGTGAGACGGCTTGTACCACACTGTCACAGCAATCCAAGGTAAAGCCAATTAATCATTCCAGGAAGAAGACTACCATTATGAGGGCAATTGTTCCAAGTTGACAAACCAGTATTGGATGTTCTTTTTCTTTTTGCCACTGCCCTTGATGCTGACGATATAACAAGGAGAAGGTGGTACTGAGGTGCACCCGTGCCATGCTGAATACCAGGAAGGTTGTGAATCCTTGTGGTCACTGCAGCCTGGAACAACTTGCAGCAGCCCAATGGATTAGTAATGCATAGAGCAACACCAGGATCAAAGGAGTGCAAAGGTAAGTTTTTAGCTTCCTTGGCATACCAACACTAACCTGTTGCAATTTATGCATTTGACTGTATCAGAGGATCTGACCCAACGGCAGTTTGTAGTCCCTGATTACAATCTATCCCAGTCTGGGGATTTTTAAAACATCTCCTCTGACCCACTTGAGAATAATCATCTTGTCAATTACTCAAAAGCCACCTGACACAATAGACTGCAGTGGGCTATGTGAATTCTGAGTAGCATGGACTAAAATATGTAGCTCCCTTTATTTTAAAAAAGTATACTGAAGAATCCAGGAGCACAGATTTGCATTAAAACCAACAAAGGCAAGTGAGATTGCACAAGGTATACAACTGTGTAAAATAAAGCACATTATACATAAACATGGGGGCTGCATCTAGACTGGCAAGTTTTTGCGCAATGGTGGCCACTTTTGTGCAAAAACTTGCCAGCTGTCTACACTGGCTGCTTGAATTTGTGCAAGAGCACTGACTTTGTAATGTACAAAATCAGTGCTTCTTGCGCAAATGCTTTTGCACAAGAGGGCTGGTATAGACAACCCAGAACCGTTTTGCGCAAAAAAGCCCCAGTGGCTAAAATGGCAATCGGAGCTTTCTTGCTCAAAACCACGTCTAGATTGGCACGGCTGCTTTTGCGCAAAAGCGATTTTTGCGCAAAAGCTCTTTTCCGCAAATGCTTTTAACGGAAAAACTTTTCCATTAAAAGCATTTGTGGAAAATCATGCCAGTCTAGACATAGCCGGGGATTAAACACAAAGCAAAACAATTCTGAATAGATTTCTCCTGACAACTTTTGAAACCTTAGGTTTCAAATTTGCTGATACGATATTCTTACTGTTATACGTGTTTAATGTTTGCAACAGGGCTCTAAGTTCCAGGAATACAATTTATTTGCTTTTATATAAAAATGAACTGTAATAAAAAATATAATGAAATCTGTATTTCAAGGAATTGTTTTATTACTGTAGCTGTTAAACACTGAGGCCATGGTTTATAAACTGTGTGTACACATTTGTGTGTACCATATCTCCAACCTGTATATATACAGTGGGCGACTTGGTATGCACAAAAAAGTTCTCACGTCTGAAAAATTATGAATATGATGGTTTTGAACACAAATATTTGAGAAAGGAGACACACACCAGAGAACCTCAGACTATTTGGCGAAGCATAGTACTACATGTAGATCCAGTTAGGAATTTGCAAGGCAACATCTACATCTCATTAATAGGAGCAACCCTCAAATATTTATTTAATAAAACACCTGCTACAGGCTTGTAACATATTTTCCTGAAGCCTTAATGTGTAAGCTGCAAGTGTTTACATTTTCTAGTGAGACTTGCAGCTTGGAGATGATAGAAACACAAAGGCACATAAGGACACTTTTGGAAGTTGGAAGATTAATGGATTGTTACAGTGCAGAGCAGCTAGTGCACTTGAACTCAAGTAGTGGATAATTTCTTCCAGGAGAGAACTTAGTGGACAGAAGACTCATGATTAATAATTATCCTAATCTACTTTTATTTATAAATGAATCATTCCTGTACAAAGTGGGATTTAACAGTAAAGCAAGATAATTTGTGTTTGCATGCAGCGGCTGACAGCAAAGATTTCTCTCACTACATGCACTCAGACAGTCTTCTGCCACATCAAAGCTCAGAGTCCCTTTCCATATTTAATCCTCATCTCTCAGCTGGAGCGATTCCCTGGGAGCTGAAAAAGTCCAGGCTCTGAAAGTACTTTTCATAATTCAAGATTATATTTTTCAAATGTTATGTCATATTCACAATCATTTTCAAATATTATATCCTCATAAAGCACAGCCAACCATAAATGTAGGGTTACTAGAGTTGAACTGTTTAAGAGCAGTTTAAGAAGGCACATTCTTCAGGACAGAGAATGATTTGTTGTGCTGTGGACAGCAGAGAAGAATTTTTGTTTTAACTTTTGTTCTGTTTTTTTGAGTGGAGTTGAAGGAAGGCACCATAGCAGACATCGATGAATGGTGTGCAAGGGTAAGGGAGATGGATGGAGGATCCTCGATTATAAAGAAACCTCCTATGTCTCTCCCTATTTTGAAAGCACCTATTAAATAACTATATAGTTTGTGCTGCCTCCAATGAGTGGCTCTGCTGCAAACTATTGTTTTTACTGCACTTACAAAGTTTTCTTTAGTTGTAGGACTCCTGTAAAATGTTCAGCAGAAACATCTAAATGTCAGACCACTCTGGGGTAGTGACTGATTATGATCTTAAATGTAGACTGCAGAGACAGAGATTATGTAGGCAACCTTATTGTCACTTCTTGGTTTGGAATGCTTTGCCTTGTGCATTATGGAGTGTTTTAAAATGTAGGTGTTTTGTTTGTTTAGCATAGAACAAAAAATTCAATTTGTGTAATTACTTAGTCCTTTAAAAAAAAACAATAAGCATTCTGAATGGGCAGATAATTTGGAGATTCTTTGGACTTCTGAAACATCCATTTACAGATATTTGCTTTTTTATATTAAAACACAGAAACATTTATTAGTGCATCTCAGAAATGCCTTCTGTTCAACACAGACCCTTTTTTCTCTTAGCCAAAAGGTGGGGGTTTGCACTGGACAGGGGACTGAAGTAGGGAAGGGAAATGTGCCTGTAGATTCCAAGGTGTCCTTTTATATGACTCAATAAGCAAAATGTGTTCAAACTTCAGTGTTGTTTTATAATGTTACCAGCAGCTACGCAAAGAAACTAGTGATTAACTTAAATGTTACTTGGCATTTTGAGCATAAACACAGGGGTTTTGTGGTCATACTGGTGATAGCTAACAATTGTATGTGTTTGACATTATACTTGCTCCAGTTTGACATGGTTAGATTATACCAGATGATTCACTGAAAAGAGCATATTTTGGGTTTCTCGGATCATTTCAGTTTATCAGCTGAAGTATCCTAAAGTTGTAAAACATCAAAAAAGTGTATATTAGAGTGAATCACCCAAAAGACCAGCAAAACCTAGCTTCCTAGTAAAGATGGCCTTTAGAGATCAAACCAAATTATAGTGCTAACCTTAAGGATGCCTTACCATGTCTACTTGAGATAAGAGGGTGCCTAGCAGAGGTGGTTTTCATATAGTTTTCCCAATACAGTCATCTGCATTACTGGGACTAATTAACATGCTTCTATTCAAAGAAAATGTCCTAGTACACTGCTGAGAATTGTTACTGCTGTCTCATTGAGAGATAAACACTGCATATTGTTGAATCCCAAACTCATTTTCAGAAATATTAAACAAAAAACTATTTTTGTACTTGAAGGAAAAGAAAATCCAAAGAGTTCACAGCCCACATATATTATCTACAAGACAATCTCATGACAGATGTAGAAGCAAGTCCCTCAGGAATCCAGTGTACAGTACCTGGGCAAGAGGTCTGCCAAAAATCAGATACTGCTGTTGGAAAACTATCTTTCACAGCTGGTAACACTGGGTGAGGGAAGTAGGAACTGGCCCTTTTCTGAGCAAGCAAGCAAGCAAACAAAGCACTTCACAAATAATTTAAAATGCTATTTGAAATAGTCATAATACAAATATTCCATATTTTTATGAAAGGGAAAAATAATTTTGAGGAATTAAATCCATTCAAACATTCTTGTTCTGAATGTCTGATACATAAATGCCAGCATTAGTATATTTCCCTTTTTCATGGAATAGCTGTGAATGCTATATGATAAATAGTCCAATGAGCTTTTATTCTGCAACCGCAATATGCGTGAGATCTAGATGGGTTAGTATTGGGGGAAGTGAAGCAGTGATGAAGGAGCACTGCAAGTGTTATTCATGACACTAATTAGATTGCATTTTAAAGGATGCTTTTTCTATATTTTATGTCTTTCTTTGGAACTTCATAAAAACATTATGAAAAATTGAGGAATTAATTTTTGGATGGATTCCATATTTCCTTGTTTTTATATTTCTTTGCTTTTAGACATTTGGACATATGCACAGAAGGAATGGCTGGGGAATATGCACATACAAATGGGTTTAATTTTGAAAGCAAGCTGCAATTAATTCTTCTGTCTGACCCCAAATTATACTAAAATTCTGTTATTTGTGGAAGCATCATTTTCTAAATGGAGATGATGAATTTTGGCTTCACATCTAATTTAGACACATTTGTCATTAATTTTCTCCTTTCTCCTTCCTAACCTTTTGTTCTGCAAAAGCCAAACTGTTACTGTAGTGTAATTATTAAGTAAAAGTGTTGGTATTCATTATTTCCTGTGAAAACAATCATTCACAGTTGTTACCCATTGTAACCTACCAGATTTTATCATTTTATGCATGCATTGCATTGGAATAGATTATTCAGATGTACATTACTCTAATATGGACTTATTTTTCAATATCCACATTAAATAAGGCTATTCAGTCACTGAATATGTATGGTGAATAAACCTAAAAATAAAGAATTTCCATCATTTTAACATGGGGGGGAGCCCAAATTAAGCATCAACATATACTTAGGAATCTGACTGGATTAAAAGAAGACTCAAACCTTTGAAATACGCATTTATAAATGTCTTCCTCTTTCTCTTTTATAAGACTTCATGCCATCATTCCAACAGCAGTTAGGTCTTAGCACTTAACATTCAGAGAAGCTGACAAGCTTAGCAAATTCCTTTGGCTCTGGTTACTCATCTGCTATGAAAATCAGCTTGCAATTTTTTTTATGTAACTAGTAGCTAAAAGGAGTGCCTTATCTCAATACATGAAATTTTAAAGAAATAATAGGGAACACAACTTTGACTAACATCTCCCCAGTTCCTGAGTTAGAGTCTGCTGTTTATGAGAGATGAAAATTCAGATCTAGCATGTTCCTCAGAATGTTTTGGGGAGAAAGAGTTATAATAGAATTTTAATATACTAGTGGTTTGGGGTTGTGCTGTACTGAGTACATAAATGTCAGAGATTGAAGTTTTGGGAGGAGGGGAATACATCTTTGAAACATCTCTCTCAATAGCATAATCTGAAAAAGAAGCAATAGATGTAAGAGAACGAGGAAAGCAGAATTGAGGTGGAGGCAAGAACAGAGCAGAAGCAAGAACAGAGAGGTGATCATGCCAGAGAATTTCTTGCCATGGATAGCAGAAGCTATGGGGAGGGGGCATTCTGAAGCACGATTCTTTACAGAAGGAGTAGCAATACTAGGAGAGGTAAAGAGTAAACTAGCTGTTGGGACCCGGAGCATATAAGAATGTTATCTGACAAGATGGATGAGATAGTATCTTCTATTGAATCAACTAGAGACAAGCTTTTGAGCCACAGGCTATGACTACACTATAAAGAAAAGTCGGAAAAAGATAAGCAAACTGCGAACTGCTTTTCTTCCAAAAGAGGCTTTTCCGACATTTGGCCCGTCAACATGGAAAATGTTAGAAAAAAACCCTCTTTCAGAACATACCTTCTTCCTCGTAGAATGAGGTTTACAGAGATCCCGAAAAAACACGTCTGCTTTTCCAAAATTTGTTTATCCCGGAAAAGCTCTGTAGTCTAGACACACCCACAGAGAACTAAGAAGAGCTCCTGTGTGGCTCAAAAGTTTGTCTCTCACCAACAAAAGTTGGTCCAATAAAAGACATCACCTCACCCACCTTCTCTCTCCAATATCCTAGGACCAACATGTCTACAAAAACACTGCATACATTACAGATAGTCCCCGACTTATGAACAAGTTACGTACCAAGCACTTGGTCATAACTTGATCTGTTCGTAAGTCAGACCCCATTCATTTCAATGTGATCATGCTGTTCGTAAGTGTGGATCGCGTTCGTAACTTGGGGCCACGCTTAATGGGAGGTTGGTCGTAAGGATGAACGGTCATAAATCGATGCATTCATAACTCGGGGACTACCTGTACATAGTTTGAGCTTCTACTGCTGTTATTAAAACAAGATTTTTGGGCACCATGATAGTTATTAGGCAAAGGGCAGGAATCAGGAAATATTTGCAATGAATATTATTTTCATTATGCACAATTTGTGAAATTCATCCCTCTGAAGAAAGCTAGCAGAAAGCTCAAGGTAGTGTTTAAGTGATGCAGAAGACTTGTGTCATCCCCTTGTGAACTAAATTCTGTGACAAAATATATTATTGCTCCCTCCCCCTCCATAATGATGCTGATACAAAAATTTTACCATTTTGCAGTGTTGTCCTGAAGTTTTGAAGAATCCTTAGTGATTTTCATGTCACGGTGTATTTCAAGGATGAACCTTTGTATTTATTTACTTCGGTACTAACACACTTTCCACTCCCAGTTTGATATATGTTCCCAGAAATACAGAGATGTTTACTCTAGATTTACATGCAGATTTTCCAAAATACTCAGCACTGGTATCATTCTGCTCCTACTGAGGGTAATAGAGCCTTTCGTAGCCAGTGCTCAACATTTTAAAAAATCCCAGCCTTACTACCATAAACTGAAAAGAGTCCCTAAAGCACATTTGCAGGATCATTCCTGAAGATACTGATTCTTTCTCAAATTACATCTCACTTGTGGAAAGACTGATGAAAGCACTAAGGGCTAGAACCAGTAAGACAGTTTTAACAAGGCACTGAGCTTGTGGGAGTTGAGGGTATTTAACACCTTACTAAATGTACTTGAATTTTACAGATTCAGGCCCTAAATGTGGAAAGAGATGTTCTATATCTGAGGCTATATCTACCCGCAACGTGTCCACACCTCAAGCATGTTTTTACGCAAGACAATTCACAGCAGAACAGCAGAACAGCGGGTTTTTTGCGGTTCAGGTATACTTCTTCCTACGAGGAATAACTCCTTTTTGCACAAGAGTTCTTGTAGAAAAAGGCATGTGTGGACACTCAACTGGGGTTTCTTGCACAAAAAGAGCCTATCGAAAAAAACACAGGTGCTCTGATGGCCATTCTGTTAATGGTAATCAGAGCTTTCTTGCACAAGAGCATCCATGCATTATGGACGCTCTTTTGCACAAAAGCAAATCATTTTTGCAATACTCTTTTGTAGTGTGGACATGCTCTTGCACAAGAAGTTTTTGCGGAAGATCTCTTCTGCAAAAAGCTGCTTGCACAAAAAGTCTGCAGTGTCGATGTAGCATGAGTGCTCTGGAGGCACTCCTTCGGTAGGGTAGCATTCCAAAATCAGCTTAAAATGGAACATCTATCCCTGTTTTGTTTTGTTTCAAATGAGGATGGCCAAGTGGTGTGAAATGTCATGCAGGATTAGTTTTTAAGACCTATGAAATGTATATATATTTTTGTTTTCTCTCAATTTTTGGAAAGGAATTCTTGTATTTGGACTCTGGTTCAGCATTTTCCTTTTGGCTGTCCTGCTTTTCTTTGTTAACTGCTATCTGAGCTAATTGGAGGAGAGGGACATTCAGGAGGGTCATTTGGCCTAGGTCTCAAGCTCAAAGGGGGACTCAGATTTAGACACCTGTTAATTTTTTGGCATTTGTTAAGTTTCACAGCTTGTTTTAATGTGCATCCCTATCAGATCAAAATGTGACACTTTCTCTCAGATTAGAGTTGCAAATTTAAGCAAATAAGTTATGTGAAAAAAGCTAGAAAAACATTTGTTAAATAAAAAATATTCAAATATGTCTCACTTTTTGGATGCCTTTTTGTGTTTTTATGTGTCGTCGTTTTTTATTTTTATTTTGGCTAGGGACCTCAAAAGCTGGAAGTGGCCCAGACCTCTCTGGACCTCTGAAATGAGAATGTCCATTCCTGGGGCAACCGGTGCTGGGTGGAAGAATAGTGCAGGATGGGAAGGACTCAAACCCACAACCCTGAGATCCTCAGGCCAATCCCCATGGCCACTCAAGAACCCACTCTACCTAACTGAGATGATGATGTCTAAAGAATATTGTCTATCAACACGAAACTTGATAGAGACGTGTATCCTGTAGACAACTGGTGCAACAGGCAGATGTTTTAGGCTAATTTTTAACTGTTACGCACATTATTTCTTGAAGTTCATGTGCTGTGCAATACACATTTGATGAAAGTTAGGCATATACCAAATTGATTGGTTGAGCCAGACTGGATGCACACATATCTGATTGGAAGGCCAAGAATACATAGAGCCTTTCCTGTCAGGAGGTACACTTCTCTGCCAGATTTTATTGTACAGTCGAGAAAGCTCATGGCTCATGCTGACTGGTGAGGGGTTCATGAACTGCTTGGAACATATAAAATAGTCAGCAGCTGCACCACTTTGCATAAGCTCACATTCTCTAACGTTATCCAATATTCTGTTGTCAAGAGGTTAGGATTTTTGTAAATGTATATCAAGCCTAAGAAACCTAGAAATGAAATATTAGGTCACTTCCAATTCACACCTTCTGCTTCTCCATTCATTAGCATTTACCTTACTATGACTCTATTATTATACATCACAGATCATGTGCCAAGACATCCACTCTGGTCACCTAGGGATGTTGGCATTCTGTCACTAGCATTTATTGCCGTTCTGCACACAACCCTTTAACAAACTACTTTTCCAACACAGCCAAACACAACACTAAACATGCATAACTAATAATGTTGGGTGGGCAGGAAGGGGCAGGGAAAGAAAAGCTATAACTTAGGAAAGGGGTGTTGTCAGAAGGACAAAAAGGCTATGTCTACATTACAGAGGTTTTTTGGAAAAACAAATGTTTTTCCGATAAAACTTCACTTACGTCCACACTGCAATCGCGTTCTTTTGAAAAAAAAAATAGAAAGAACAGAGGGGATTTTCCAACGTGTGGATACATTCTTTTGGAAGAAGTTTTTTCAGAAGATCTCTTCCAGAAAAGCTTCTTCCAAAAGAAGCCTGAAGTCTAGAATAGCCAAAGAACGGGCAGAAAACTCTCCTCTGGGCAAAAGCTCAAATGACCTATAAGCCCCAAGCACAGGAGGAGTATACTAAAGCTGCAGGGTTGCGGACTGTTGCTCTCCTCCATGGCGGGCTCTGGGCTCCCAGCTACTGGTTAGCCCCACACAGTACCAAACCAGGATTGGGGTCCCTGCTGGCTATACAGCGCTCTGCTCCTTGTCCACTATAGGGGTATGTATAGACTTCATCCCTCTGTCGGCAGAGGGATGCAGATTAGGAAGGTCGACATTGCAAATGAGTCAGAGAATTAAATATCCCGTGCCTAATTTGCATAAAAATGGCAGCCGCGTTTTGCCGAATCAGCACTTTGTCTGCAAAAAGCGGCAGTCTAGAGGGGGATCTGTCGAGAAAGAAAGCCTTTTTCAACAGATCCCTTATGCCTTCTGCAAGGAGGTTTACAGGATCTATCCCAACAGAGGGATGCAGTCTAGACATACCCTAGGAAAGGGTCTTTGGGTGGAGGACACTGGGCATAGGACTTTGTAGGGGATTATGGGGGGGGCCACTGTAGTTGTCAGCCAATGGGCCCAGGTAACTTTCTGTGCCACATATGCAGCGCAGTGATTTTCAACCTTAGTGTGTAAAGAAAAAGGCACATTCTCTTTTGTTCCCCAAAATACCTGCCAATATAAATCTGACAGACACTTATATATGTGTAACATTGCTCACATTAATAATCCATGTAATAATAAAACCCTACATTTGCAATGGGATAAATTTACATTATGTAGATTCATAACTATTACAGCTATATAGGAACAAAATCCATCAAATTCTTTTTGACAAAAATTCCTGAAAAGAATGTTTTGTGGAAACATTTGTTTGATTCAAAGTGTTCTGTTTTTTTAAAATAATAAACAAAACCAACCAATTAAAACCAGTTTTATGTTTGAAAACACATTCCATTTTTGAAACCCTAGAAATTTGCAAACACTTTAAAATTGTGTAATTGAACATTTTTCATCCAAAGTTCATACCAATTTATGACCTGTTCCAGTAATTGCTTTCTTGAATTCAATACAATGAGCCAAGAGTTCTCTCATTTTAGGTTAAATTATTTCATAGAGTTGCAAGGAAACTTATTCAACAAAACTTTTTAATTAAAAAAGTTCATAAACATACAGTTGGTTGACTTAACCATTATTTTATCAAATTGTTCATAATGCTTTATCCATCATAATGAGTTTCTCCAGAGAACCAAAAAAGAAAGTTTATGGCCCAAAGCAAATGAACCATTTTTAAACTCTTGAGACATTTTGTACAGAAGAAAACATAAATGTGAAAGTAAAACATTAGAAAAAACAGAACAGAACCATATTAAATACAATGGACAATTAATTAATTCAATTTCCAAAACAGATAAACTGTTAATATTGTACCAGAAACATGTTTAATGGCCTTGGAGATGTCCAGCTGCCTCTCCAGAAACCCAGCACAGTTGCATGCAGTAAGGGGAGGACTATGAACCATGTACCTTGTTATCCTCAAGCACGTAGGCTAAGATGGACAAAGGCCGGCATAGCAGAAATGGCATGGGGCAGTAATGGATGTTATCTGCTTCTGGTCAGGGCAAGCTGTAGATTATTTCACCCAGAAACATAGGTGGACTATCAGATACTCTTTTTATAGAGACAGACAGCAGGCACTATCTAGTCCTAAATGCTTTAAAAAAAGAAAAGAAAAGAAAGAAAGTGTATTAGAACTCTGCACTACTGAAAGTAAACCAAATCTTATCAATGGGCACTGTAAAAAGGAAAAATGATTGAAGTTCCTTAAAATAATCTATGGTATCTATAATGTAATAATTCATGGTGTCTCAGATATGGCACATTCACCACAAAAATAAAAATATGATCTTTTAAAATGTGTACTTTGCTCCATATTTTTATTTAACAAAATGTTTAATTATGAAATCAATGCACAAGAACTGAACTGGAGTTTGTATGAGCTCTTTTCCTGTTATTAAAACAGTGCCCAAAATTAAGATAGGCATTTAATTAAGCACTGAAAAAAATGCATGTTCTCAATATGCAAGAGTTTACAATTTAAGAACCTTATTGTATAAACAGTTGCACAAGGGAATAACTTTACCTGTAGAAGAAGTCCTATTAAATTTCATCAAATTATTTATGCAGATAAAATTTTTCAAGTCCTCTCAAGTCATTGCAATCTCTATTTAAGGCAAGCTGTGACAATTAACACCGACAAACAATAAGATGAACATAACGAGTAGGAAGAAATTGGTTTCAAAAGTAAGGTTATGCTGTTGTCCAGAGTTGTATGTCTCAGTGGCACCACTGTATCCATTTATTACATACCAACCCAGACCCCAAAACCTACATAAAAAAATGTTAAGGTTGCAAAGTGAAACAGTCAAAAGTGCATTCCTCTTGACAATGGGTTTGCTTTCAACTTAAAAAATAATAAAAATAGCCTTCCTTTAATACACAAATAGTACATCAACTGCAGCTCCTTGTATAACATGGAGTAGTTCTGAAGTACCACATGCAACGTGCTTTCCAGCACAACGTAAGCAGAAAGAACCATGACCCAAAGATTGTATCATGAACAAAATAAACTTAGTACAGCTCTCTGATCACAATGTGCCATATTATGCCATTGATCCATGTGCAGACCTTCTCACTAAAATCAATTGGGAGTTCAGCATTTCTTTAAGAAAAAATAAAGTAATTGACAAGATATGGTTCATACTGCAGTGGCTCTAATAAAATTAAGAATGTCATTGTATTGTAGAAGGGGGTTTGGTTATTTCCTTTTTCAATTTACTGAACAAAGGCTCTTTTGAGTAAAATCCATAAAAAGGTTCACAAGTCCATAGATTCCTAGCCATTATGATCATCTATTTCCACTTCTTGTCTCCAACACAGACCACAAAAATTCCCCAAAATAATTCCCAGAGCAGTTCTTTTATAAAAACATCCTATCTTCATGTACAATCTGTCAGTGATGGAGAGTCCACTACTATTGCTGGTAATTTGTTCCCTTCCTCTTTTAAATTAAATTAATCTTCCTCTTTTAAAACTTGTATTCCTTATTTATAGTCTGAATTTGTCCAACTTCAACTTCTGGTCACTGGTGCATGTTATACCTTTTTCTGCTAGACTAAGAGCCTTTTACTTAATATTTGTTCCCCCCTTGTAAATACTCAGGTGCAATTAAGTCACCCTTTAACCGTCTGTTTGGGTAACAAATAGATGGAGTTCCTAGGCAGGTTTTTTAATCCTTTGGAGAATGCTCAATTGGAGAATGCCACAAGCATGAATAATTTATCAAAATCCTTCACAAACTATGGGCACCAGAACTAGATTTAGTATTTCAACAGCAGTGACACCAGTGTCATATAATAAGCCTGTCAATGAACTGATCTCATAGCTTAAAAAAAATTATCTAGCCATCTAGGTTACTCCTAAATATCTTCTCAGCTTTAATTATGTAAAAAAGCTCTATACATTAAAGAAAGTCTGATGTATTGAGAATCCTGGTATGATTTATGCCAAAGCTTAAAACCGTGTGTTCATATTTCGTTATCTTGATTTGAGTATGAGATTGAAACAAGCCATGCAAATCTGTAAAACATTCATTATCATTTGTATTAAAATCAAGTCCCGCTTTAGGTATTTCCAATTTTGGAATACTCATTCTCTGTACTATTTATGTTATATTAGCCCATAACAATATTTATCATTGTATTGAATTATCTATGATATAATTGCCATTACACACCAAATACAATTCTATCCCTAACTAAGCCTGTTGTGCTTCGTTTGTTATACTAACTTATATAGGATAAGTTTGTAATTTCTGCAGTATTTTCACATTATTTTCATAGACTAAGCCCTTTGTTTCTGGTTTCTCCCCACCAGTCTTAACAAAAAAGTTTGCTTAGACTGCCTGCTGACTATTCTATTGTGTTCCATAAAGCTCCCCATGAAATAAAAGCACATTATAACAGAGACAACTTATAACAAGCAACACAAATTATTAAATCTTTTTGCAGGGATATATCTTGAATTAGAAACCATAGGCAATTGCATTGGTATATTCCGTTAAACTAGCCAGGCAATTGTAAAGCAGCTACATAGGAAACCCTTCACATTTTGTTCTTTATTAGTACAGGCACACTTCCAAACTCTACCTCTATACAAGCAAAGAACTGAACATGTCCTTAAATGCTATTTACCATTTCAGAATTGTTTACACTTAGTGGGTGCCATGCCTTACCCTCTATAAACATTGATCAGTTGAGATCATTTTTACCTGGACTCGAGCTCTGTACCAAAAATCAAACAAACAAATCACATACCTCGAAAATTTTTGGAAAAAAAAAGAAGCTATTTATTCTGGGCTTATAGCTCCAAAACTCCTGGCTCATATGACCCACACTGGGATCACTAACTCTACTCTGCCAGGGAAAGAAAATTTCAAGAAAATCCATGAAAGCATGTGGATTTTAGGCCACTAGCATACTACATATATCTAGGGCCCTACCAAATTTACAGTCTATTTCAGCCAATTTAATGGATTTTTAAAATATTTCACAATTACAAGTACATAAACCTGACATTTCATGGTGGTGTAGGAGGGAGTCCTTACACAAAAAAAGTTGTGGCAGGAAGGTAGCAGAGTTCTTTTTGGATGTCAGATTTGCCATTCTGCTACCCTTAATTCTGTGCTGCTGCTGATGGTGTTGCTCCCTTCAGAGCTGGGCAGCTGGAGAGCGATGGTACTAACTGGGAGCTTAGTGGTGAAGACAGAGCTGTCACCAGAGCAGCGCAGAAATGAAGGCGGCGTATTGCAACCCTTACTCCTGCACTGCTGCTGGTGGACTGCTGGCTTCAGAGCTGGGTCCCCTCTATCACCCTCTGTCTGCCTACTTCTGAAGGCAGAGCAGAAGTAAGAGCAGCTGTACAATTATCGTCCCTAAAATAACTTGATGGCCCCTCTGCAACTCCTTTTTGGATTAGGGCTCCCCCAATTTGAGAAATGTTGGTCTTCCTCAGGAAATCTATATAATATAGAGTAAAAAGTACACAAAAGACCAGATTTCATGGTCTCTGATGTATTTTTCATGGCTGTGAATTTGGTGGGGTCCTATATGTATCATATAATGGAGCTGCAGGACAAGTCACAGGACATTTCACTAAGGGAGATATAATCTAGCCAGAGAGCCTGCCACATAGATAATAATGCATGCAACAGGCTCATGAACTATACCTTCCATGAAATAATGCAAAGTATATGATTTTGAATCAGTTCAGTATTAAAGATTTAGATTTGGAAATGTCAAAATGTTTCTCTTTACCTGAAAATATCACAGTGAAAACACTGAAATATTTCCTAATTCAAATGTTCTAAAATTTACATGCCATGAAAGTTTGAAGTTTTCATCCTGCTCTGGGTTTTCCTATGGGAAATTCCGAATTTTGCTTAGTTCTTCTGCATAGCCTGCAGAAGGTTCAGGAGGTGCCACGATACAAGCTAATCTTGGTTGTGATGAGATATTTCCCACTGGGATATGACCAGATAAAATTAATTTTTGCCTCTGCCATCAGGAAAATCTGTCTTTTCCTCTCATCTGAATGCCATAAAAGTCAGGCTCGTGGGTTTAAGGGACTGTTGCCCAGACTATGAAGAAATTTTAGGGAGGCCATGTGGGCTGAAATTCTCTCACTACCTAATACCACAAAAATTAACGCTAGAAAAGCAGAACAGAAGAGAACCATCAGCACCAAAAAGGAGGCAGTCCTTGCAACAGCAGGATGAGCGGCCCACAACATCTCAGCTGAGCAGTTATAAATGATTGGGGGGAGGAGGGGAAGGTAAGCGGACTTCCATTTGAATAAACTTCTGCTGTTCAAATAGATTCTAGAAATGTATTCTTCTTAGGAAAGCTAAGCCTAAAAAACATGAGTAGTTTGGATAATTTTCAGCCTGGAAAAAGTGTTATGTTTCAAATTCCAAAGAACACTCTCATGAAAATAAAGAATTAAAATGAATCTATGATAGCTAACTGTATATAAGATCAAGTTTCCACTCTCAAAACATACATAAAATAAAATAAAAAACATCCTAGCTTCAAATGTAAAGGACTGAAAATATTATGTAACTAAATGGTGATTTAAACAAAAAATTATGATACTCCTTATCCTCTAAATTGGTTGAATAATACACTTCAGATTAACAGCCAGATTTTCTCTCCAATAATATATACATATGCATGCCAGTTGTTTAATACTTGATCACCTTTACTGTAGACATTCAAAGCTTGAGAATTGGCAGGGATAGAGCCCATATTTGCAGATATGCCTTTTGGTTGTTTCCTGAAAACTAATCATTATTGGTTCTGATTTCTTTTTCTCCTTTGGGCTTTTCTAGTACATTTAGTATTTTGGAAAAAGCATAATTGCAAGTCTGGAAGAATATACTGTTATTAATATTATGTTCACACCTGCAGGCCTCAATCAAGACCAGAAGCCTCATTTTCCTAGGCCATATATAGACATTCAAAAACAGCCCCCACCTCAAATAATATACCATCTAAATAGACAAGACAGAAAAAGGGTAAGAGAACCAAATATTACCATAATCCATTTCACAGATGGTGGAACTGAGGTAGAAAAAGATAAAGGCTTGGACTTTCAACTTATTTTAATGAAATCAGGCCTCCAACTCCCATTAATGTTTCTATTAATCCATAAAGCACAAACATGTACAATCACCAACATGTACAATCTCTATTACAGGATATTTATTTCTGTCTGTATGACAAGAAAGCAAATATTGCTGCTTATGTATATCTGTTTGAAAAAAATATATATAATCAATGGATTATATGAGAAACAACATGTGACCACATCACCCTATACTGTACTAATAGATCTTACAATGAAACTGAAACTTATATATTTAGAAACATATTTGTTTCTAAAGTTTGGAAAAACAATTGTATAGTATCATACTATATTGGTGGAATTATTTGAGAAATAGCATGCTAATACAACAACATACAAAAGGCCAGACTCTGATACCCAGACTAATGTTGATTAGTACCTAACCACAAGTCAGCAGTTCTGCTTCTCCAGAGTAAGGTTCCCAGAATATGGCCCTAAATGATAATGTCTGTGTAAAGGAGGGAATAAGTAATATTTGCACATTCCTAGGTTCACCATTAAATTTCAAGTGCTTTACATTTGGAGCCTTACTATTCTTTAAGCTTAGTTTCTGTACGAAAGATTATATTATTTATAAAACGCTTTGAGATCCTTGAGGTTCAGGATGAAAGGAACTATATAAGTATAAGGTATTACAATTTCAATTTCCTTTCTTAATTTCACAGTGTTCATTTTTCTGACTATACTGCTTTAGATTAGTTTAATTTCTTTTAAATATGCTGTTAGTGAAAGTTATTGAAAGGATAAAAATCAATTCACTGACCTTTCTCTCCCCTCCTTTAATTTTTTCAGATAATTTCCTCTGACCATCTTGCTGTATTTTGAGGGGGACAAGGGTTATTTTATTTTGTTCTTGTTCAAGTGCTTCTTTGACTTTAAGATGATAGATCTAATATTTTAAAATATATTATGCCACTAGTATATTGTAAAAAAATAGGAAATCAAACCATTTATTTCTTATAGTACAAAAGAGAAATCTGAATTCATAACAATCTTAGACTAATTTGCATTAGATGAAAGCAGTTGAAAATAATGGATTTGAAAAAAGTGTTCTTTACATGAGTGATTTTATTTATTCACAACACCTAGCTACATCTGTAAGTGTTAACCTTTTCTCATTTACTTACGTTTCACTTATTGATAAAAACCATGAACTTATGTATAACAATCGTACTCAGTTCACAAATATAAATTTAAAGCATGTTAAAATTATTTTTAAAAAATACCAGTGTGACATTAAAAGCTGACATCCACAAAGAAATTATCACACGTACATCAGAACTCTGGATTATCAAAAACATAGATTGCCTCACTCAAGCTTCAGAGCAGCACGGACTGGAATAATGAGGGGAGGTAGCCAGCCAGGGTCCCCTGTATGTCAAATGCAAAGACACTTAGTTAATTTCTCTCATTCTAGGCACCTGTTTGTCTTGCCCGAAACCAGCTGACTCAGCAAGACTACAGTACCAAAGCACCCAGGATGTGGAAATAATCCTCCCTGACAGCTGTTTCAGTCCATCTCTTGTGAATTATAATGAAATGCCATAATATTATTTTCTCCTCACACAGTTAGTATTAATAAGGTCTCTGCCAACTCCCGACAGGTATTACTTCCTACCATATACTCCCCGCCCTATTTTTTTTCCTGTACTGGATCTTTCAATTATCTAATTCATTTTGAACCATGTGGAGGGTAGTTATAGAGTATTTTGCATAGTGACCAGCAGAGATGGAGACAGTGCTTTGTAATAGGCCCTTTACAGAGTTTCCTCTGAATCCTTATCTACAAAATGCAATTCCCTTCTCCCTGTCAGCCCATACATATAACCAAGTTATTTGCCAGACAAAATCAGCTCCATTTTTGATGTGGTAATAAATATTTTTCAAGGGATCTGACAATTTACAGGACTCTGGGCAGCTAAACATCCACACCCTCAAATTTTTCCCTTTCATCTTCATGAAGTGATGGAAGTTCCTGGTGCATTTACATTAACCAAGGTTAAATTAAAAATAAAAGCTTGCAGTGCAAAATATTTAGCGTCTTTGATTACTAAATGAAAATACATTGTCAAATGCTCCATTATTAATTACACATCATCACCTGGAAACGTGTGGCTGCTTATCACAATTTGACCCATTTTGTATAAAAACAGATTCTAAAGAATATTTAAAATACTCTAAAAGAAAAGCCTTTAGCAAAGACATATCATACTGTAGCATATTCTTAGCACAATGATTAAATATTAAATACATAAGAAAGTGTCTAAAGCAGAGATTTCAAACTCATGGTCCATGGGCCATCTGTGCACCGTCGCTGGCATATGAATCCTTGTGGCCTTGGGAGGTGAGGGTGTCCATACTAAGACCTAATGCTTATTGGATAGTCGACACTCTAGTCAACTAGTTGCTTCCCCCTCCCTCCCTCCCCATCAGAAAGAGGCAGCAAGGGGGAGGAAAGAAGGGCAGTACTTCAAAGCAGCAGCGCTACTTCGAGCCCGGCGCCTTAGCTAGCTCTGAGTCCTCAGCTGACCCTGGGCTCCATGCAGCGCGGTCGCTTTGAAATGCCACAGGGAGCACAGGGCCAGTGGAAGACTGCTTGATTCTCCACTTGCCCTGTGCTCCCCGCAGCGCTTCTGCCTTTGAAGTATAGCAACAGCCTTAGGGCTGTTGCTACACTTTAAAGGCAGAGGCACCCTTATTGATTAGTCAAATAGTGATGCAAAATGCATCGACTATTCGCTTAGCCAATTAATCAAAATTTTACGTCTCTAGTCCATACCCTTCCCCCAAGATCAGCTCCTGCTTCACCCCCACCCCATCTCTACCTGCTCCTGCTCCAGTTTGTTCCCTTTTCCTTTCCTCAAGCCCCCTTCCTTGAGAGATGCAGGCCTGGGAATTACCAGGGGCATGGTGTGGGGTGGCAACAAGGTTCAGGCCCCCTGCACTCACTGTGGCAGAGGGAGTTGTGGAAAAGTAGAGTGACGCAGCAGCCTCTGCTCTGCCGCCATCTCCCAGACATGCCCTGTCACTCAGCTTCATCACGGTGGCAAGAAGCAAAGTGCTCCAGCCCAGAGGGCTGGCTTGGGTGATAGTAGCCAAGCAGAGCATGCTGCTGCTTGGCTCTGCTTCCCCATAACCCCTGCTGCCCCATAGCTCCTGCAGTGGTATATGTGGGAGAGCCCAACCATGCTGCTGGCCCCAGCCCAGCCAGGGCCCTGCAGGCTAACCTGAGTATGGGGGACAATCCCATTTTTAGGATGGCTGGGGTAGCTGTCACAGAGGCCTCCAAAAATGTGGGGCATGGGACAACTGTACCAAATTCTGTACGAACAGGCACACATCTCCCCCTGGCCATAAGGATGTGCTGACAGTGCAGAGGGGGTTTAATTCACCTGAGCAAGGCAGGTGAGGTCGGGAGATGCATGGGGGGGAGAGTGCGCAGGCCAGCAGGTGGAGCCAGGAGACATGGGGGGAGTAATGCATGGAGACATCCCTTCCCCGCTGACTCTTGCCAGATGGTACCCACTAGCTTACTAGGACTATGTCTACACTACAAGTCTGTGTCTACATTGGTGCTATCTTGTGCCAAAGCGGCTGCTTTTGTGCAAAAACATGCTGCCTGTCTATCCTGGTGGAGAGTTCTTGAGCAAGAACACTGACGTTCTAATGTGTGAAATCAGTGCTTCTTGAGCAAGAACTATGATGCTCCCACTCAGGAATAAGCCCTCTTGCACAACTGTTCTTGCGCAAGAGATTTGTGTAGACAGGCAACATGAATTTCTTCCGCAAGAAAGCCCAATAGTTAAAATGGCCATCGGAGCTTTCTTGCGCAAGAGAGAGTCTACACTGGCATGGATACTCTTGCGCAAAAGCACATCTCTTGCGCAAAGGCACATGCCAGTGTAGATGCTGTCTTGCACAAACATTTTAACTCAAGAACTCTTGTGTTAAAGAGTATTTGTCCAAGATCATGCCAATGTAGACATAGCCCAACGTTTTTGCGCAAAAACCAGGAGAGCGTCCACACCTCAAGGGTGTTTTTGAGCAAAAAAAATTACAGTAAATCGACAGGACAGAGGGCTTTTACCAGTAGAGTTATTCCTCTCCCCACAAGGAATAACTCCTTTTTTGTGCTAAAGCGCTGCGCAAAAAGGCATGTGTGGACGCTCCGCAGGGGTTTCTTGCTCAAAAAGGGCCTATCAGAAAAAGTACAGATGCTCTGATGCCATTCTGTTAATGGCAATCAGAGCTTTCTTGCAGAAGAGTGTCCATTCAGTGTGGGCGCTCTCTTGTGCAAAAGCACGTCGCTTTTGTGATGCACTTTTGGGGTGTGGATGCACTTTTGCACAAGAAGTTTTTGCAGAAGATCTCTTCCGCAAAAAGCTTTTTGCACAAAAACCCTGCAGTGTAGATACAGGAGAATTTGAGGACTGGCACTGATCCTAAGGTAAATTAAGTTCGAGACCCCTGGTCTAAAGTGTGAGTTCTATAGAGCACTCTTCCCACTAAGATTCATACTGATGAACTAAACAAAAACTAAAACTAAAATCAAAATAACAGTTTGATCTGCCACCGTCTCAGATCAGAGGCACAGTAAATAACTCTTTGCCTAGGGGAAGAGACTACCAGGACATCAATTATGACCTTGATTTATACAAATCATAAATTGGCACAGATTTTGTCCAAACAGAAGATACTTTATACTGTAATTACTGGTCCAGAATATAAAATGGCTGATATTAATCAGTTCATATTTAATTACAATTACAGCATAGTGGTGCCTGAGATACAATTGGAAATAAATGCAATATGTACAGAGAGAAACTATGGCATGTAATATTCTACTATGAAGCAGATGGAGGTGAATATTGGCCACCACTCTAACATTGTGCTGAAGAAGTGAGTTGTGCCCACGAAAGCTCATGTTACCATCTCCTTTTTTTTTGTTAGTCTCTAAACTGCTGCAGGACCATTGTTGTTTAAGGTTTTTTTAGTTAGACTAAAAAAAGGTTTTTTTAGTTACCTCTGAGGCCTTTAATGGTTTTAAGAGTGTATCTAAAATAAATTATTTTTAATGTAATACAAAACAATGACAAACAATATCAGCACAATCTATCCCCTAATTTTAGTTTCCAAGTGTTATCTGCAAGAGACTCTATAGCAGGCCTTCAAAAACTCTGCTGATTCTTGTTGATGGTGAATAATTTATTATGGGGAAGTGAAATGTGATTAAGTGTGGGCAAGTGTATTTTTTTGTCTGGGCTGCTAAATTCTCATGATTATATTGCAAAATATATCTATATGGATATTATTCCCTATGAATGTATGTTACATGTTTGGCAAACATGTTAAATTCAAATACATATTCAAATATCCCAATCTCTAGTACTTCAGAACTATGGTAACAAGAGGAAGCAAAACAGCCAGTGCATTGGTATGATCTGAAAGGCAATCCAAGTAAGTTAGTTTTCAGTTCATCTTCCTATACATAGAAGGATAAATTAGTCACGTCTACGATAAAATGCATAATAAACTAAATAAACCTCAGCTCAATGTATGGGACTGGCTTTAAAGAAAAATTCACTCCTTCAAACTATATTTGACAGATTTGCTGCTCCATCAGGAAAACTTGGAATTGATACTTCACTGGACTAAAGCCAGTGAGACTATCAAGCAAGAGTACCAAGACCATATAAGTTCACAAGGAGTCATATACTGATTTATTTCTGAGCCATTTTGAACATTAGTTTTCTTTATATTTAATACAGATTAATTTACAAGGCTACAAGCCACACTCCAGAACATGCAGTGGGTGACTGGAGCCCCCTTTTCTGCTGCTGGCTCACTGGCACAAGCCTCTTACTTCTTAGCTGTATCTACACTGGGCCACTTATTCCGGAAGATCAGCCGCTTTTCTGGAATAAGCTGCGAGCTGTCTACACTGGCCCCTTGAATTTCTGGAAAAGCAATGACTATCTGCTGTAAGAAATCAGCTGCTTTTCCAGAAAAACTATGGTGCTCCCGCTCGGGCAAAAGTCCTTTTTCCGGAAAACTGTTCCAGAAGAGGGCC
>JANRFK010006693.1:24427553-24450139 GCA_030068395.1 Apalone spinifera
AAACACTTCGGTTAGTCTATAAGGTGCCACAGGACCCCTCGCCGCTTCATCAATAGCTACATGCACTTCAGCACTTGTACACAGGCATGCCTTTTTAGCAAACTAAAAGTTACTGCAATATTTTAAGTTTGTACACTTTTCTTTGTTACAAGATTGTTAGTCTTGCCAAAAATGGCTCATGACAATTCTGTAATATGAAAGGAGGTTGGCCAGTTCAATGTACAAGATACTATATAATTTTACACAGTAAACTTTGATGACTTCCTAGACTGCTATTCCAATCAGCTGGCTTTATTCTACTTTTGTTGCAGAAGCATATTTATATCCTTAAAATAAAGTAATGAGTTATACAAAAATGCCTATTCAAGAGATCACTTGTGTAAAAAAAATCCAAAACCCACACAACAGAAAATGTCTACAAGAAAACAGCAGCCATTACTAGAGTCAGAGGAAAAGAGATGGGGTGGGAGGGTGGAAGAGGTTACTTATCTTGTATTGCCAACAATCTTCATTTGTGAGAATGCAATGTGTTTGAATAGCAGTAGGAGACTCTCTATGGATACAACAGCAAATAACTAGTTTGATTTCTTATATAACAATTGAAATAACTGCTTCTTTTTTCTCTAGAATATATGTAAAGGATAGGGACGGTGCAGAAAAACCCCCCACAGGTAGTAATGCTGATTGTGGTTTATACAATCTGTGTTCATTGAGGCCATGTTCCTTTAACATGCAGAAGTACCCTATCAGTGTCCAGTTGGACTGAGTATTAAATAGCAGAATATCCTTAAGCTATATGTAGTTTGAAACTTTAGATTATGATAAGTGTTTTAATATTATAGAAAGAGCTCTACACTGAAGTTTGCCTTTCAGCTAGAAAGTTGTAGCAACAAGACTAATGCTGAAGAGGAGCTAGAAAAAGCATATAGCAATATTTATCCTACAATATGTTTTTATAGCTATTTTAGGTAACTACATTTGTATATGTTTAATTTTTCTCCTTTAAAATAATCTGCTCTTGGTCTATCAATTTGATTTATTCATTTTTATGTGTAGTCATTATTGTAAAAAATACAATCAGAAATTGAGAATTTTGATCCTTTTTTAAAACTAGAAACCTGCCAGCTAACCTTTGGTAACAAGACTTTAATTTAGTCCTCTGAAGGATCTGAAACAGATAAAAGTGTGAAAGGTTACATCGACTGAGTGTACACTCACCCTTCCAGTTGTATAAAACATAATTAAATTACATTCCCCTGATATTCTTATCTAATATATTGTTCCACTATAATGCCTCGCTGACAACTTTGAAAATGTTAGTGAATTTGTTTTCAAATCTTCTTCAACAAAATTATACAAAGATTTTGTTGCTTTTCAGCAAGCTTTTCAATCAACTGGACAAAATACTTTCAAAATAAAGAATATCTTGCTGTCTTACATGTCACTGCTACAAATAAAATGTGAACTGGTGACTGGAATCATTTCTAGAGAGGTTTTCATTATCGCTGCAGCAAACAGGAGTTTCATATGCAGAGTTTGCTACTGTTTCATTATACCATGTTCTTTGAGACCCTCACACATAAATTACTAAATATTTTACCTATGTCAACACAGATGATCATTTATAAGATTCGGTGACAAAAACAGTTTAATATTTATGGAAACTGTTGTCACAAATTTGAATTTTAATCAATAATCAATTCCAGCCACTGGCTGAAAGATCATGGTTTGAATTCTCAGGCATAAAAGTAAAAAAAATAAAGTCACACATTTATAACTAGATAATCTGTTCCCCATCATTAAACAAATATTTATGTTTTTTGAGGTTCACATTTTATTTAAAGAATTAAATTAAGGATATGTCTAGACGATAGGCTTTTTTCGGAAGAAGCTTTTCCGGAAGAGATCTTCCAAAATACTTGTTCCAAAAGAGAGTGTCCACACTCACTGGATGCTATTTTGCATTTAAGCTGTGATTACTATGGATGGAGAGGCCACCAGAGCATCTGTGCTTTTTCCTGGAGGCCTCTTTCGAAAAAACTCCCTCTTCCGCGTCCACATATACCTTTTTCCAAAAGAGCTCTTTTGGAAAAGGCATTCTTCTTCACAGAATGAGGTTTACCAATGTTGGAAAAACTCCTGCATGCTTTCGATTTTCTTTCGAAAGAACACAATAGCAGTGTGGAGTAAGAGAAGTTTTTTGGGAAAAACAGCCATTTTTCTGACAAAACTTTGTAGTGTAGATATACCCTCCAGTATGTTCAGATTTATACCTCTTTACAAAGCAAACATGACTCCCATTTGAGCCCTGTGATCTAATGTAAAGGCTTTCCTGGATAGATGGAAAGTCCAGTAGTTTGAACTCACTTCTCCATAGACAAGATCCAGTGTTTTATTTCTAGTAATTCCCTAGTCCTATTATTAACTCATACAGAGATTATATTTCTGTCTATATTAAATTTTTTTTGCATTTTTGTGCTCGATTTATCATGAGACTTCTATTGTCATCAGCTGCTTTGAATTTTACATTAGTATGTTTTTTGGCCCTCTGCCACATATATAATGTATATAAAAGTTCACACTTTATAAGAAAACACTGAAGTTGCTAATTGATTCATCTACCACAACGATAATCCTGACCAAATGCAGTAAAGTGAAACACCAAAATGCGTGCACACATGCTACCTGTTAAAAAAAAATAGAAGAGTGAAACAGGTTTTCCCCTTCCATAATATGAAGGATCAGCTTCCAAAAATGGCTGTTATGACTTGGCTGGGATGTGGGGAAATGGGCCCAAGGTATTTATAAAATGCCTATAAATGGCCAATGTCCCTGATAGCTCTCATATGCCTTTTCAAGGTGGGTTTTGTTTGTTTATTTGTTTGTTTGAATCCAAAAATGGGGCTGTGAAAGGTGGGTATCTGGTACCTTTTAACAATAATCAGATGGCTCAGGGCAGATGGGGCTCTCCAGTCCACAGCTTACCTAGGAAAAGGAAAATCTTGGGTCTACTAAGGCTAAGGCAACATGGTGGGAAGAGAGTGGGCAAATACTTGGTTCAGCTGGGAAAAGGCTTCTCACTGCAGTGTATGTCAGGGGTGCCAACCATATCTGACTGCACTGATGTAGTCACTTTTGCACAAAAAAACAGCTTATTGTTTTTCGTGAGTTACCAAAGGACAATAATAGATACCACTTATAAGGAGAGGTGAGACTGGCCCCGTTTGCCTCTTTGCTGGGGAGCACAACTAACTGTCCCAGCTCTGTGCTAAAATTTTGCCCACTTTAAGTCTGGCAGCCACGGACAGTAAGATTTCTGGTGGACAGAAATCTCTGTCTCTAAGGGGCCAGAGAATTACCAGCCAGATCAAAGAGTGAAACAAAAAGCAGTGACTGTCACAGCCTAAAAGGTCCCATATTATACAACTAGCAACACTATCCAGTTTGATGGCAAAGATGTGGAGGTAGCTTACATGACAATAAGAAAAGAAACTGATGTGATTAACAGGGTGGGGTCAAGGCGGTAGTGAGAAGTGAGCCGAGGAAAATGGTGATTGACAGCAATTCCAGTCAAGGGTCTAGAGCGCAATCGATTTATGGACTGCAGCCTGATACCTAGTGAGATGGTAACAAACAACAAGGGCAAGAGAAATAAAATTAACGTACGTACAGAAAGTTAAGAAGACGTGGTAGAGATGTTTCCTGTTTTTTCCCCACTTACTGCCTCCCTGCCTGAATTAATACATCTCATAGCCTACAGAAAGCCAGGCTGTCCTGCAACCAACAGGGCTCTGTTCCCAAAGGCACATGCACTGGTTGGCCTCCGGCAACTGGGTGAAGTACATTCGGTCCAGTTGCACGTGCACCTCAGTGGATGCTCATTCCAATGGCCATGAGGTGGCAGCAAAGAGACGGGGACTGGGGAGCAGCACAGCTCTTAGTAAAATCACCCAACTTTTTCCACAAGAAAATAATTTCTAGCCCCAAAAGTCTCCTGTTGCCAATTTTATATTTTATTATAAATGTCACTGAGGCCTTTCAAAAGTAATCCTCCAACTAGAGAAAAATCTCTTAGTCTGGCAACAACATCAGATAGCTCTGCCAAGATCAGTGGGAGACAAAATGGGTGAGGTTTTATTGGACCAAATTCAGCTGATGAGAGAGACAGATCTCTATGCCTTCATGAAACTGCTTTAACAGGCCCACCAAGGTACATGGGTGAGATTGGAATAACTATTTGGGGAAGAGCTGGTGGAACAACACCACTTACTAAATATTGCATTTGATAACTTATTTTTATATTTCCACGATTCTAAATAAATATTAAACTAAATTATAGCTCCTTTTAGATTTCATTCAGGTGACAATATTTTGTGAATAAAGTGACTGTTTTATAAAGATTTTAAATTAAAATGATGCCAATTCTTAAAAAGCAGCAACAGAAACATCTTACACACTTTGCTTCCCTAAGTTTGATTTGTTCCTGTTTCAAAGGAAGAAAAATTATTGTACGTGCTCACAGATTTTCATCTACCTAAAAGCAAAACATTTTTAGTTTCACATAAATAACTAAGTCTAATCCTGAGCCTCTTGTATGTTAAAGACTAAGTGCCATGTAACCAGGTTTTGCATTGGTCTGATCCCTGCTCATTATTGCGGAGCTTAGTAAGGAAGTGGAGGGAGGAGCAAATCAGGGAAAAGAAGAAGGTAGGAACCTGTTTAGCTGAGGTTCCAATCCAAATGGCTGGGCCTTGAAGAAATTCCCATCCCATTCTCCCTCAGTTTTTAAAGGAGTATTTTAAAGGCTTGGAGGTTGTTTTAGAGAGTGGATAGTTTCTGCTGTTCTTTCAACTTGCCAGTGGGCCCAGACTGCCCCCTGGCTGCCAAATGAACAGGTCATTTCAATTAATTAAACTAAAATATTTGCTTATAATTGCATCAAAATCTGTAACAAATGCAAGCCACTATTTCAGGCACAGATGCTGTTTCTTGTCAATTAAAGATCTAGGGAACATGCAGAAAAATTGTTTTCACAGGATCAAAACCTGTTCTTACCCCATTCTGCAGTGCTGACAGCCAGAGAGACATCTGGATGCACTAGGGTGATGTTTGCCCCTTCCTGTTTCCAAATGGGCAAAAAAGCCACAACTCACCCATCCTCTGAGATACCTCCCTCATCTCTCCTCCACCAGCTGTGGGGTATACAGCCCAATATGGAATTGTGCCTCAAACAGGGACATCGAGAAACACTACAACCTGTCTGTCTGATGCTGAAAGTACCCTCTTTACCCAAGGGGAGAGGAGCAACCTGGTAGGTGCTGAGCAGCTGACTCAAAGGTCTTCAGTAGGAACCACACAGCTCCATCCTGTTTGGCCTGGCAGTGCAGGATAGAGACAGGATTTGTCCCAGTAAATTTATTTTTCTGCATTTTTCCTAGGCCCTTAAGTAGTGGGAAATAGCAAATGTGCCTTGGGGAGGGGAAAAGGGAAGAATTTAAAATAAAACATATAAATGAACCTACAAGGGATCGTATTCAATGGGACTATCATTTGTGAACAGGTATGTGACATACATAATCCCTTGTATGTGAATGATGAACAGACACTCCCTGTTAAGATGATTGCAGTTCCTATTTACTGCTTTATAACAATGCCACATTGCAAACCCATTGTGTACTGTCATCCTGATTTTTAAAAGGGCTAAATAGCTGCATCCCCTTTTTGTGGGATTTGGGGATGGGAGAAGGAGAGGCTGAGCACCTCTAAAAAATTTGGAGCATTGTAAAATTTTCACCTTAGTCACCAATTTTCATTGGGGGGGGGGGGCTTTTTATTTCTATCTTTACCTCTCTTGATTTGTTTCTGTTGCACAATCAAGACTACCTGCTGATAAAATGTTAGGGTAATCCCAATGACCCTGAGGGGAATGATCACAAATTCTAACAAACTTATTTGGATTGTTCAGTCATCATCTCAAAATAAACATTTTCAATAGATTTTTGGTAGATTTTATAATGTTTACTTTATATTATAATGACCCAGTCCTGCAAACACTGCACACATGAATAATCCTTTTGTCTTTCATGGGAATTTTCATGTGTGCAAATCTATTCATGGGCCTAAATGTGTGCTGGATTAAGCCATAAAGCCACCACATTTTGAGAAAAATGCTTCAACTGAACCTTTCCTATTCATTTTTTCATATGTTTATTACATTTTACAATAAAATGTGAGACATCTGTACCCAGTAAGGATACATTTGGGTCTGTTTACCTCTCCCTCCCTCTGTTAAGGAATTCTTATTCCTTTCAAGTCAGTTCTACAACATTAAAAAATAAATTGGTTCCATCTGACAGATAAATGGATACTTTAAGGTCAATTAGCGAAGCCTCCTTCCCTCCTTACCCCCATTATTGCATTGGCCTTTGTGTTACTCATCAAGTCACAAACATCCTGAGAACAGATGAAGGATTGAACAAGCATCCCAATAAGCAGAGAATAAGTCTAATGCATTAGCAGTATACCAGACCCGCTACTTCATCCGTCATCAAGTTTAAGACCATGGCAAACCCCATTACGTTATTCCTGTCATCAATATAAAATGGAAAATTATAGTTTTCTAGATAATAGGGATATTGTAAAAAATGCAGTTTAATGAGTTGTATTCGATGTTTAAAATGTTTCACATTTTGCAGACACTACAGTTATCAGTAAACTTGGAATTCTGCAAACATTTAGATAAACATATAATTCCACTGGAGTCAGCAAGCTACACACACCTGTAAAGATGCCTATGGCTGTAGGTGTTTACAGGATCAGAGCCCAAAATAGCAATCAAGGAAAAGAACACTGTTTTATTGGAAAAATGTTTCTTGCTTTCCTCAAAGTTACTTTTTTCAAATATGGTAATTCTATGAAAATAAAAAATCCATATTGTAACATTCTAGTATTTAACAGAAAAGAAATAACTCGTGGTAAAATGAAATGAAATAAGAAAAGGTTATCAAAAAGAAAGAGTAATTATTGTGCAGTTTTAATCAGCATTTACAAAGAGATTACAAAAAGGTGCCTTCTAGCCATCCATGCACATGCTGAATAATCCCTTCTTTCTAATCACAGATTAAAGCAATGAAAAGTAATGTTAAAAAATAAACTTGTGTACTATGATTTCAAAATAATTAAGATAAATATACTTAAATATGCCCTGCACATATCCATGTCCACATAGTGCTCTTAAAAATGTACGTATAAACAACATATATGAAACATCAGTGGTAGAGAAATGTATGGATTTCTCTCCTGAAGTCCTATTTGCTCATTTTTAGATCAGAGCTAGTGACCTAAAACGTAGCTGCCCAGTACATAACCAAAGCTAGAACAAACACAGTTTGCAAAACACAGGTACAAGTTAGTCTACTTGAGAATTAATCACAAATACAATAAACTAATTAGCATCCTCTACAAGAAAGGCAAATACTACACACCTATGACATTTCATTAGAACCTATGCTTGCTAACTGCTGCCCCAGTGTGGTGTGTATTTTAACAATCAGAAGTACTTGGATTACTCAAAATCAAAACAAAAACAAAACTACTTAATAAGTTTGTGTCCCATTTTTGTGTCCCTTATGGTTTTTAAAGACATGTATAAATCTCTTAAAGCCGCACACTGTTGTTTATTGAGAGACGTGTTTGCAAGACTCAGCAGTTGACCCTACTTGGCCCTTACTTACAACCAGCATAACCTCAGGTTACTCCCAGTATGAATGGAGGCGTGATGCATTGCAGCGCTTTAATACATATTCCTCAACCCTGCATCCCTGAGCAGAAAAAGTCAGCCATTTCAATGGGAGTTTGCCAAATGAAATCCATACTCAGCAGTCTCCCTCACAGTACCTGGTGAAAACCTGCAAGCTACAACAGAGGTAGGAGGCAGTTTATTCAGCTGACTCTTTCAAAGGGAACAGATGAACACTGGAGAGGAAAGGGGAAGAAATGCCAATGGTAAAGAGCCAAAAGAGGATTCCTTCTCAGTATGTAAAACCTAGATCCTACAGATATGCCAGACATGCAGGTGGATAACTCATGCACCTCAGTCATCCCACTCAGTGAGGAATAAAGTGTTTGAACTGAAGGATAAGGGTTCTTTTTTTGTCAAGAGAAATAAATCATTGCAATGATTCCTACCATCCTAAAAAAAAGCTCACCCTGTCCTGTGTTCTGGAGACCCTTGTCAATATTGTACAATAAAGACTCAAATGAACATTTTCTAACATACCCCAAGTTAAATATCAATCACAGCACAAATGTATATATAATTAAATTTAAACTTAATCCCCTCGGTTACTCCTTTGCGAAGGAGAGGGTAGAAAGGAGAATAATGAGTCCATTGTGGGTTACACTGATGTAAGTTAGATTAAATCTCTTCACCCTGCCATTACCTGTGCCAACCACTTTCATGCTCCCCTCTACACTTAGCTTGGTGACTACATTTGGAGAGAGTGTGCCAACAGCCTTGGTCTGTTCAAACATCTGTTGCCCCTACCCTGCCATGAAGGAACCAGTTGAAATTAAAATTAAAAACTGAGAAGGGTACAAGAAAGAAAATCACAGTAATTGTAGATCCTATCTTTAAGGCAAAATATTTCTCCACCTCTCAACCTTTTTATTAACTTAGCAACTGTGTTTTTTTAAAAAAACTACAATGCACACAGTCTAACATTTATTTGTACAATCTTCGGACAATACACAAGCACATAGCCCCCTCACAAAAAGTCAATCAAGTGCTATGCCAGATTTGTTTCACAAATATTCCATAGTCTCAGTGTCCAGTAATCACAAAACAGGAATAACAGTTTTAGACGTTTCAGGGGTAGCCGAGTTAGTCTGTACAGAATAAACTTAAAAAACAACAAATGGTCTGGTAGCACGTTATAGACCAACAAAACATGTAGATGTTATCATGAGCTTTCATGGGTACAGCCCACTTCTTCAGATGACCAGAGTTTTGAGTTTAGTATGTGCAGACCCAAAATGGGGAGGGAGGGGAGGAAAAAAAGGAGCCGGGGCAGGAAATAAGGAGCAGAGGGTATGAAAATATCAAAAGGAAAAACAGGAAGGCAAAACTGGGTATCAGTAAGCACCTGAAGATTGGGTAGTTAAAACAAAACCAATAAGAATCAAACACAATAACAGGAATCTTCCCTTGCAATTGCTTGAAATAAAACTGCCTCTGGCTTGTTGCTAACTAAAAACAGAGTGAGGACCTTGTTTTCTTCCACACTACTTCAAAGTATCTGTGGCCACCTTTGCTCTCTTCTGTTCCGTCCTGATTATTGACCCACGGCTTGACACACCAGAAACATTGATTTTGCCCTAAGTCACTCAAGTTCCTGAATCTAGGCCACATCACTAAACTTTTTCTGCCCTGGCTCAGTATCAGGTTTGCACATCTACTCACAGCAGAGAGTGAAATGATCCCCATGTATGTAAAAATGTAGATGTACCTTATATGCAGTAATTCTCTAAATCAGCCCTTTGGAGACTTCTTAGATGCTTAGAAACCCTTAGAAAATGTTTTCACTGCTGTCTGAGGTAGCAATGTTTCAAATGGTCTGTTTGAAGACAAGAATGCATCCCTCTTCAGAGCTTAAAGTAGTGCTTATTAAATTGTTGAGTTTGTCTTCGAACAAAAGTGGAATTGCATTAACTCGTAACAAAATGTTGAGGTTTGGACAGCTTGTTTAAAAAACATTTATACTGCTCTCTTGCCAGTGCCTGACCTTGTTCAGATTCATAGGAGCTGCCATAACACATCATAGTAATGATCCATCTAATACAATATTGTGTTGTTGACAACAACTAGTATCAGATACTTTAGAGGAAAGTGCAAATAATCCAGCAGTGGACAACTATAGAGCAGCCTGCCCTTAAGGGACGTTTCAGCCTAACTCTGTTGGTAACTGTTTGGTTTATGCTATGGGCGGGGGGAGAAGAAAAGGGGCAGTTTCTACAGAGCCCCATGATTTAAAAGGGCCCAGGTGGTGGCTGAAACCTTGGGGCCTTTAAATTACCAAACAGCGTACTCCAAGCACTTCCACTGCTCCCAGCCCCACCCCTTCCAGGAGCATGGATCCACCTAGCTCCACATTTCCTAGGAACTTGGCAAGTCTATTGATCCCCCAAAGCTCTGGTTTCTCTTTTCCTCCCATAAGACCCCAGGCCATTTTACACATCAAAGGAGGAGGTCAATGTCACTTTTGTCCACACTCTCTTCACTATGTTCCTGCCCAGTGACTCCTACTTTGATTGTCACTGATTATCCCACCCTCTCTTTCTCTGCTATCAGTTGGTACCCTGGGCCCCTTAACTCCATTCATCTGAAGAAGTGGGTTGTGACCATGAAAGTTCATGATACCATCTATATGTTTTGTTAGTCTATAAAGTGCTACCAGACCATTTGTTGTTTTTTAAGTTTATCCTGTACAGACTAACTTGGCTACTTCCTGCAGCTACTAAGAGATTGACACTTCAATATAATAAATATCAGCAACTCTAAACTGTAAAATACTCAGCATTATTTTACAAATAATTTACTATAATTGTTTTTCCTTTGTAAAGTAATGGTCCTATATGAAGCCATTCACGTTTTATTTGTAGTTCTCTTATTAGGCTAATTCACAAGGGAACATATGAGTGGCTTAAAGTTAAAAAAGGTATGCATTTAAGTGTAAAGTGCTGGCCTGCTTGACTAAAATGTCACCTGGAAAAATATCATAGGAAGAATCCTATCTGATCTTCCTGTAATTGCTGAGAGTCCTTTGGTTCATTGACCAGTTCCCTCAATTGATGGGGCAGATTCTGGTTTGTTTGTAGAGCTCCTGACTCGTAGTGGACCAAGCCACTCCCTCAATTTGGAGAGTAAGATTTTGACAGAAAGTGAAAGACTTGCTGTTCATGGCTTTTTACAGAGTTTTCTTGACACAGACATCACACATGGCAATACCACTCTTCAGTGGTACACACAATGTCAATTGAAGCTAAGAGGAATCTCCAGCTTTTGTGATGGGAAAGGCTGACAAATAAACACCAGCTGGCTTGGACTCCTTCAAGAAAGTGCACATCTGTGACTTACTACCAATCAGCTTCCTTGGTTTATGACTGAATGTATCCTTGCTCTTCTTTAGGCTAACCTTCAAACCCACATTTTCTGTACTTGTATGGGAAATAAAATCAGCAACTATGGGTTCCCATTAGTTATTTTTCCCATTTTTACCTGTATAGATAATATTATTTGTCCTGTGAGCGTCGAATATTAGACATAAGTCAGGTAGCAGCATGGATAATGTATTTTACTCAAATGTTATTAAATCATTTATAAGCAGGCAAAATGCCAGATGCACAGAAGGACACAACACCAGCCATTAACAAACTATCACAAAATTGTGAGGATTATGTCTAGTTGCTAAAGTGGATAAAGAATAATGTATTACCACCAATCCTGCTGCTGATTGGAGTAGAAAATTAAAAATGTACAGCCCATGACAGTGGTACAGGGTATAATGCTATACAGGAAGATGGCATTGTAATTAACTTTTCAATTTCTCTGCAAACACCAAGATCACCTGCCAAAACTGTTGTCTTTGTTGGCTGATTTTCTCCCAAAGATTTGGGAGGGTACAAAAACATTACCTTTTATATCCTCACATTTATAGCATTTCTGCTGCATGCCCATCTCAGAATGCTTTCAATTTATTATAAGATTCTGAACATATATAAATAATATTCTGTTCTGGCAGCACAGAAAAAATGCTTACAAAAATTGTATAGCATATTGCATTATTAATTACAGCTTTTGAATGTTTGTTTGCTCTGCAAAATGCTTTCCAAAGGCACAGTCATGGATTAATAGTAACCGCTAAATATAGGAGAAAAAAATCAGGCACAGTTAAACTCAGTGCGAGGTTTGCCTCTGACTTCAGTAGGACCAGGATTCCACTTATGATGGCTTTCTTAAGACCTGGTTATGATACCTAGGTCCTAGAAGGACTGAGTGCCTTTCCGTGTCCAGTCAGTGACCAGATTGGCCAAATAAGGAGCTGGAGTTGCATGCGTTCCAAAAGGTCCTTTAGGCTGAAGGAGAATGATTACAGCAGAGTGGGGCCTGAAGAATAGGTAGGTAGGGAGAAAATGAGGGGAAAGTGAAAAGAATCTCTAGACCAGGGGTGGGCAATAATTTTAGAAGGAAGGCCACTTCACAGATTTTTGAAGTGGCTCTGGGCTGCCCTATGAGGGGCGGGGCCTCGGGCAAAAGGGGTGGGGCCAGGACACTTCCCATGCTCCCCTGTCCATTGATCTGGGGGTGGGGGAGGACAGGAAGTCTTTGCCCTCAGCTCCCAGGTATCTAGAGCAAACCGTTAGCTGTTTTGGACAGCTAGTGATTCCCTCTAGACCCCGTATGCCCCTGGCAATGGGAGGAGACTTTGCATGCCCCCCATCCACAGGCAAATCAAGGCCTGGGGGCATGGGAGCGTCTGAGGTCTTTCACCCTCTGCCCCGCCCTACAAGGAGCGTGCAGCACCTAGAGTGAACAGCCAGCTGGTGATTCACTCTAAGTGCCATGCTCCCCTTGCAGAATGGGAAAAGACTTCATGCATTTCTCCGTTCCCAGGTCTTGATTGGCCTGGAATCGAGGGAGCGGCAGGGCAGCTGTGGGCTAGATTAGCTGGCTTGGCGGGCCAGATCTGGCCCACAGAAACTTTCTTGCCTTGCCCTCCCCTGCTCTGGACAATCTGTTTTCCCCTTTTCTGCCCCTTGAATTGATAAGTGTGGGAGAATTCTCTGCTTTAAATTCATTTTTGACATATTATTTTAGATGTTTGACTCTGTAAGCAAGGTGATTACAGAACTTTGAACAAAAGGACTAGGTTACTTTGCTTCAGTGCTTAATGACTGTAATAAAAGAAATGACACATCTAGCTCACTCTTAGGAATTTTAATTATCTAACTTTCTAGATATTGCATTGTTAATTATATTTCAGTGTTGAAGCTATTTAAAGACATAATCCTTGAACAAAATAATCAGAAGATTGTTGGAAAAATGGAAGATGCAATCAAAAAAAAATCAAACCCTGTTCACCTCACTTGGACAATTATTCCTACTGAAGTCACAGGAACAGCAGGATGTAGTCCCCAGTTTGCAATAAAGTGGGTTTCTGGATATGGCATTAATACAAACTTTTAAAAATATACATTGTATTTAATGTAATACATTATCTAATGTACACTAGATGTAATACATTTATACTTTGTTCACCAATTCAAAAGATTGTATTTTATAATAATCCCAATATCACTAAACAATTCATATACAAAAGGGTGGTTTTTTTGTTTTTGGTTTTTTTTGGTTGTTGTTATGCGCTGCATAGTATGCAATGTTCTTTTAATTATGTGATTATCTATGAACTGTCCAAGGGCCCATGTAGCCTTTATATCTATATTGGAAGAAAATTACCAAATTTAGAACCTTATGAAAACCTCTTATTAGTTGAGGCTTGATCTGCCTTTTGCACTGCCAATATTTAAAGTGCAGGGCAACAATGTAACCAATTGGCCACACAAACTGTGAGGCAGACTATAGCATGTATAGCTTAATGTATCATAATGGTTCCTAATATTCAGTGTAACAATCACATGCACAAATATATCTCTTACCCTTTTCATGCAGAAGGATCTCAAATGCTTTTTACAAATTAGGGCCCCAATTCTGTAAACAATTATATGGGGCTATTCATAGTATTAGGCACTGTGACTAGTGAATGAAATGTTCTATTTTATATAAAACTATTTCCATCTAAACTTCTACTGGGTATATCCTTCCACTTCAGCAGAAGTTAAGTGTAAGTCAAGCCTGTGAGTAAATGCAGGATTGGAAGCTATGTATGATAAGCAAGTATTGAAAAGATTGAGCCCTATATTTACTGCACAAGAATACTTTTTACCACTGAAATGAAATCATCTCTATAGGGAAAGACTGCCAAACTATACACCTCATTAAGAAACAGAATGTAGACATGAAGAATATCTATTTTAAATTAAAGCCATAAGGGGAGTTGAGCTAGGCACAATATAATTACATCAAACAAGAATTCTGTCAAAATTCTGGGGCTGAAACTCACACCTCTTGTCAAGATTACTAGGAGGCCAATGCTGACCAAAAGTGGTCAATAACATGAGGAGAGCTTGGTTGTTTTTTTTTCCTAGTAGATAAAACACATTGACTTTTTTATATTTTAAATTGTATTCTGTTTATGCCATTTTACATATCTAATGCAGTAGAAAAAAAAAGGTTCTTTTCTGACCTCTGAATGGCTTTAAACATTTATCATATTTTATAAGAGGTTCTGCTTCTGAGTGGCTCGAAATATAAATTATTAAGCATTGCATTTTCACCAATAAATACAGTACATCACATAAAAAGTTGGCCATCTAGCCACTTAGTGATTCTAATCTTTAAATATTTTTAAAAGTTGCTTTCTCGGGCCCTGCATAGCACTAAATATTTTTAAAGATATTACCTCAGTTGCTGAATGTCTCATTAAGTGCCTTTTTTCTAGCACAATAGCTGTTTTCCAGACATTTAGTTCCTCTACACAATCAGGACTTCATCTTGATGGATGGTTATTTAACTAGCTAACTCATTAAACCTGACCGTTGTGCAAGCTCATTATCTTACATAGTCACTTACATGTACCTACATATCTACGTAGCATACATTACATGCATGTTAGAGTATTTTAATAAAACTAGTTTTATTTTCTGGAATCGGACTGCCGGATCTTTTCTACTGGTCCATTTTTAGTTTTCTTCATGCTTTCTTGAAAAATAATGTATTCCAAGCAACTTTAATTTTCCCAGCATACTCTTCTTTTCAAAAACTTAAAAAACAATGAATGGCCTAGCAGCACCTTAAAAGACTAACACAACTTGTAGATGGTATCATGAGCTTTAGTGGATACGACCTACTTCTTCAGATAAATGGAGTATTAAAAGTTCAGTTCCAAAATAAATAGGGAATGGGGAGGAAGAAGGGGAAAAAAATAGTGAATTAGAGCATTCATATTACATGAAGCTGATAGAGAAGGTGCAAATCTCAGTACTTACCCCTATTTATTTTGGAACTGGACTTTTAATACTCCATTCATCTGAAGTGAGTTGTACTCATGAAGGCGCATGATACCATCTACATGTTTTGGTAGTCTGTAACTGGAAAAACTAAAGGAAAAAAACAACCAATAGTCTAGCAGCACCTTAAAGATTAACTCAACTACCCCTCTGAAGCTTTTGGTTCTTTTCAGTTTGTTCTTCTTTGAGGATACCAGTGGGCTGTATGATCTGATCTTTTCATTCCAGCAATGTAAACAATCCCCAAACTTCTAACTCTTCCTGCTCAGTACTACAGGTACTACAGTACCTCTCTAGTCCAGAACCCTTGGGACCTGACTGTTTCCAAACGAGATAATTTTCTGGACTATGGGAGGTCAATATGGTCCAGCAGCATTACCAACACTTCCACTGTTTACTATGCTGTTAGAGAACATTTAAGGGTAAATTAGAACTAAATACAGCACAGAACACTGAGAGCTAGGACTGATGGCTGTCAACAAACTTTATGGGACAGCAGGAAATGTGGCCACACCTATGAAAAGTGGACATCCAGCTAACTAAAATAATTCTGGACAACAGATGTTTCTGGACAAGAGAGTTCTGGTAAGAGAGGTTCACCCTGTATTTAAATATGTTGTTATATTATCAAGTTAAAGCAAAAATGGAGTTTTGATGCAATCCTGTCTGACAAATGGCCAAAGAGGCAAAGACTTCTCTAAAATGTTCATTCTTTTGCTGTTTTAAAAGTCTTCCTTCTTCCATAAGCGTTATCTAGTTCTCTGACAGGCTCGGTACTTACAAGCAATTCAATCTTCCCCAACTAACACAAATTTTGGAAATTGAAAGTTACCCTCCTGTTTGCATTACCATCTGGCAGCTTCTCTTGGAACAATCTCAGCAGCTTCAGTGGTAGGTTCTTATCCAAAAGAGCTTAGATAATTACAATTCAATCTCTTCTGGTTTACCCACCAAACGTTACATTCCTTGACATGAAATGATTTAAAATAGGAATATTTTATTAGGGGTTTTGTTTTGTAGATTGGTTTCAAATGGAAAAAGCCCACATTTTGGATCTCACATTGGTCACCTGAGCCTATCCCCAGGGGTTTACCTTGTCAGCAGTTCTTTAAATGGGCAGGGCACAGGAAATAGAGTTTCAGTCCTTTAAATGAGTAGAACACAGGAAAATAACCCTCTTACAGAATAAGAAAATTCCATTCCCACTAATATGTATAAGTTATGTTAAGTTATGCAAGTGTTTGGAAAGATTTCCCCCATTTAAAGGATATACTGGAGAGTCAGAAGAACAAAATGCAAAACTTTATAAAAACAGTAAAGAAAACTTTAGTTTAATTTTATATTTTTTCCTCTTCAAGAGCTAAAATATAAAATTTATTTTTTCTAATCAACTGAATAGCAGCTGAAATATCATTAAATCTCTACCAGATCTAATGAATTAATGAGTGACGCAATTAACACAATATTTATTAGAGACCTTTATTCTCACTGAATACTCAAAAATGCTTCTTTTCCTATTATTTGTAACAAAAAATACTGCAACAAAAAGCTAGAGCTTGAATTTCTCATTAACTGATTGATCTTAAAGCATATCATCTATTTTTAAAAAGGAACCTGTTTTTGAAAAGTGACCCAGAGTAGAGTGAGAAAGACGGAAAAGAAAGAAAGAAAATGGAAAAAAGTGAAGGAAGGGAGGACATAAAATGAAATAAAAGGGAAAGAGAAGAGGCAAGAAAGAGAGAAATGGGAGGATTTATGTCACATGGCAGCTAATAAGTAAGCATGGAGAATGTGGGTAGCCCAACGTGGCAAAAAGCATGGGATGCACTAAGGTCTAAGGTAATAAGGGTAAGGCTACTGTAGCTCTTAGGCAGCACTATCATGCTTTGTTGTTAATCCCCATTTCTCATGGAATCATCCTGCACAAAAAGCCAGGTAGATAGGATTAGCATCTATAGGGAAGAAGTGCCCTCTTACTTACAAAATGGATTGCGTCTTACCTGGCAGATAATGAAATAGTCTTCAGGACTACCAGTCATGGACAGTTCCCTGTGCTCCCTTTCTAGCCATACACTTCCAAGGCAGTATATACTAGAGGAGTTTCAAACTGAGAATATGTAAGGTGAAAGATGTGAACACACCATGGGGAGTCCCTAAGACAATACTCATCAAGCAGGAAGGTAACTAAGAACACCTGATACAAAGAGTGATATCCAGACTTGCTCAGAAGAAAGATATTCACAGACAAAGAAATGTCTCTTCAGAAAAGTCACATTTGACAAGCTTTATGGCAGAGAAGTGGCTGGTAGGGAGATCTAAAAACAGGGGACAAAGGAGTAAGCACATAAAACAAATACAGAAGGAAAAGATCTATTCTGTTAAAATACGTAACTAACAGATTATAGAGTATCCCTCAACACAAGCTCTGAAGAAGAGATTTTGTGAACTTTCCATCCTTTGGAAAATGTGAGAGCAGATGGCAGCCTTACAGATTTTGTTTGACTATCCCGATCACTTGGCCCTGAATAATGAAGCTGATCTTGTTGTATGTGCCCAATATTCAACAGGTAGATCTGTTCTAATACCTTTGCTGCAATTTTCCCAGGGTTACTTCTTACCAAGCCTTCTAAAGTTCTCCCCTGGGTTTTGCCATCTGTTCCATGTATTTGTCAGGGTCTCTGCCTGCCTGCTGGGAGTTTTCTGTCTGGATCTAACTTCAACTTATTCACTTGTTGGACTTCATCATCACTTAAATTAATTTCTGTTTTACTGCAGATTCCTTCTGTTCTTTATAGGGAAGTGCCTGATTCCCTTCAGGTAGGATTTATTCTGTAATCAGATTACTTCAGACACAGGTTCTTCAGCCACAAGGAGAAAAATCAGATTTCACATCTTACAACCTGTTACTTGGTGTAACTAGTGAAGCCCTGTGCAGATACAAAATTTGTATCCACATCCACAAAAATGATCTGCAGATACCAAGTAGATGCCTGTGGATTTGCAGGGCTGTAGTAACTAAGTTTAGCCTTCCATGCTATAGAGGGTTCAACTCTTTTTACTGATAAGACATCAGATAAATCAGCTTACTCAGTAAAATATTTTAAGATTTGTAAAATATGAACTTCTCTCTTCTCAGCTATTTATTTGGAGAACAGGCTTGCAACAAGTTTATCTGCACTCTGTTTCAAATTATTAGCTCAATTTGGCCCATATTTGTACTTGTTTATAACAGCTAGAAGATGCCACAAATTCCACTGTATTATTGCACATTTTACTCCCTCCTTTCTTATCGAGTTTCATACATATTTTACAGGGTACAAAGACATTTGTCCCAACCATCCCTAGTACCAGCAAACTATTCATATTTGGGAAGTGTCAACAGAACATACATCTTGTTTCTTAGAGAAGAACAAAAATAACAATTTAACTGCTAGTAGATTTCCTCAACAAAGATTATATTCCAAGAGTGATTTGTACCCATGCTAGTTTATAATTATGCAATTTAGTGCAGATACAAAACAATCAGGGAATATATTGTATTAGCTAACAACACATTTGAGATACAATTCCTTATAATCTCTGAGGCTTTCTTTTCTCAGAATCTAGTCTAAAATGTGATAAAAAAAGGCAGTGAAGTTGACCCAAAATAAAAATAATGAAGAACAGGAAGCCAACATTGTTATTTTTCTGTAGCATCCCTTAGTATGAAAGATGCTTCAGATGGATCACAGAAAAACACAAACTCTGTCTCAAGGATTTTACAATCTAAATATCAGATGTGGCTCAACAAGTAAGTGTGCCACTCTGCATGGAGAGGATTGGGCAAGAAAGGTCAAATGTTAAAGAAATACGATTACTCAGTGTAAGTACATGCATGTCTTGGTCATTCTGGGTTTTTTTTACACTAAAAAATAAAGATGATAACAAAGGTAGACTTAGAGACTGTGTGCATACTAGAAGAGTATTTTTTGCATAGCTTTAAAAGATTTGTTCTAATAGAGATCATAGGGAAAATGATAGAGAAAGCAGCAATAATAAATAAGTGATGAAGGTTATGATCTTTTGGGCCTAGTGAAGTTTTGTAGAATAATTCTTTCAGTCAGAATATCATAGAGAGGGTTGAAATCTATATAGAAGAAATGTTTCAAAAGTTACACTGATGAAGAGTTAACATTTCAATTAGCCCTAACACACTACATTTGGTTCTCTACCCAGAAGGAAGCAAAAAATAAGAATCAGTTAATGTGTATTGAGGAACTAATCAAAGATCTGAGAATAAAGAAAATCTCTTCTAAAAATAGGAAAGAGAAGAGCTAATCAAACAAGAATATTCAGAGAGTCAGCTAAGGCTTGCAAGCGAAAAATTACAAGACAGCAAAATTACCTAATGCTAGGCAAGCTGTTAAGGAAATAAAAAGGGATTTTGCAAATAGAGCAAGGGGAAAGAAATATGAGACAGTACGTTCACTAATAGATGAAGAGGGGGATGAAATTGATGATGGCTCAGATGGGGCATAATTAATGTGTTTGTTTTAATTGGTCTCCCACAAAAAATATGGAAAGGAAATATGAGTATTTAATATGGAACAAGGATCCTATACAATAATAATTTCTAAAAAAACACATGAAATAATATTTTAAACATACAGTAGGTCTTTAGAATTATGAACACCAGAGTTACCAACTGACCAGTCAACCACATACCTCATTTGGAACCGGAAGTACATAGTCAGCAGCAGGGGGCAAGAGAGAAGCAAATACAGTAAAGTATTGTGTTAAATTTAAATTACTAAAAAGGGAAAGCAGCATTTTTCTTCTGCATAGTAAAGTTTCAAAGCTGTATAAAGTCAATGTTCAGTTTTAAACTTTTGTAAGAACAGTCATAATGTTTTGTTCTGTTATGGAAATTTCAGTGTTATGAACAAACTCCATTCCCAAGAAGTTCATAACTCTGAAGTTCTACTGTACAAATAATCACAAATTAGAATGACTAGGATAATATAGGATAGCCAATGTTGGGTAATAATGGAATAATTGAATAGATTTACTGAGTTAGTGAAAAATTGTTTCCAAATCAATATGCTTACAGCATTAAGAAAAAGTAGAGACTATACATCGGTCCCTAATGAATCACCACCAAGACACACACCAAGACCTAGATTGAAGAACCTTCACTTCTCTTGGCTTATTCATGTAAGTATTTTCCTTGATATCTGTTGGCATAATTAGTTGACTAATCACTTACCAACTAGGGATGTGAAGGAGTATAAGCAAATGCTTATCAGATAGTCGACAGGATAGTTGACTAGTTGCTTCTCCCCACCCACCCTTGCTGCCTTTATCAGAGAGAGGCAGGAAGGCGGGGGGAGAAGGAGGTACTTTAAAGCAGCAGCCCCACACGGTGCCCAGGGTCAGCTGCTCCATGCAGCTCTGCCACTTTGATGCTGTGGGGAGCCTGGCATCAGGCTCATAGTGGCATTTCAAAGCGGCAGCACCACATGGAGCCCAGGAGCAGCTGGGGACTCCCTAGCTGACTCCAGGCTCCGTGTGGCGCTACCGCTTTGAAATGCCTCATGGAGCACTCCAGCTGACCCTGGGTTCCACGAGGTGCTGCCACTTTGAAATGCCATGGGGAGCTCAGCAGATGGCTCCTCATGGCATTTCAAAGCAGCAGTGCCTCTTGGAGCCCAGGATCATCTGGGGAGTCCCCAGCTGAGCCCTAGGGCTGTTGCTACACTTCAAAGGCAGAGTCATCCTATTGCTTAATTGAATAGTCGATGCAAAAATGCATCAACTATTCAATTAGTCAATTACTTGATACTTAACTTCCTTATTACCAACAGGAGTAAAGGTTATACAATTTAGCCCCAAAACATCTAGATGGTAATGGAACCATTAGCAATACACACAGAATTCTAGGCTCACCGTACTTTGAGTATTGTACCAAGTTGCAGGTACCACTTTAGCAAATACATATTGAAATGCTGGAGGAAGCTCAAAAAACAACACTAAATATAATTAGAGTGAAAGGGACTGATGTATGAAGAAGACTGAAACAGCTAAATACACCTAGCTCAGCAAAGATGTTAGTAAGTAATGGGGATATAAGCAGCTTAAACAAGGGACATAGAAGTGGCCATAATTAGGAGTAAATGAGTGGAACTAAAAATGGAGAAATCAGGAAATCTTTCCCAATAATGAGATAGAACAGCTGTTTATTACTCCATTGTCTTCAAGTCTGGGAATATTTAAAAGTAGACTGGACAAAATACAGGACTACAGGAAATAATTCTGCCTTGGTGAAGGGATTGACTGGTTTACCTAAGAGGTTGTTTCTACTTATATTTCTTGGCTATAAAATTATAAGTGATGGGGGGGGGGTAGTTTCCAAGGCAAGGAAATTGGCTAGTCACAACACTGCTACTTAAGAATGAGACAGTGGTAGAAGAAGATGCCATTGCATCTAAGGAGCCTGGAAGTTACCAGAGGCAGTAAATGAACACTCAACAGTGCAGCATATAGGGGTTAACCACTGTCAGGATATCAGCCTCAGATCTATGATAACAAGTGCCACTCGTAGGCTCTATTATTATTTAATAGACATGAAGCATCTAATATATATGCAAATACCCCTATTTATTTCATGGTAAAAGTAAGCTTTCTTCCCTTTTTCTTGTCCCTCTTTTACTTTAAGAGAAACCCTGAATGAATAGGAAGGTGTAATGTCCTTTTCCAAAATGTATTTTTCCTATCAGATATCATAGGGTAGAAGACACAATGTTTATAAGTAATGATCACAGTAGAACTTTGCTGACAAAGGATCTGAGTAAAAGATCCTTTGCAATGTTTACCTTTTAATCACCTTGTCTTATTTCTAAACTACACCTCAAAACAGTGACAAGATTTGCATGGAACTCCAAACCATATTGAGCACTTATGGCTATTCATCTGAAAGAAAATTTCAAAGTAATTATAGCTAATAAACATGTTATTTCTAAACCTCTGCGGTGATATCACAAGTATGATAGACCATATGGCTTCAGTGTACTTATAAAGCATTGTGCTTCAGTGAGCCTTTTAATGTTGGCTGTGACCCATGAACCACCTATTCTGGAGGTGAATATTTCATTTACCAAAATCCTGTTAGTTTGCAAAAAGGAGGCAAGGAAGCATGATCTCACAGTTCAGGTACATGATAGAATACAGGTTTCCTGATTCCCAATTTCCATCTCTAGTTCCAGATTTCTTGTGTGACCTTGGTAAAAATCATAGTTTCTTTCTGATTTCTCACCTGTAAAACTGGAGATGATGTAGTGCCTACTTCTCAGGGAGGTTGAGGTGAAACTAATACTTGTAGGCTGTGTCTAGACTGGCCCCCTTTGCCGGAAAAGGCATGCAAAGGA
>JANRFK010006693.1:24450239-24462059 GCA_030068395.1 Apalone spinifera
GGCCTCCTTTGCATGCCTTTTCCAGCAAAGGGGGCCAGTCTAGACACAGCCGTAATGTATATTCTCAGAGGTAGAAAGTGATAGTTTTAAATTTATATCTCTATCTGGTAGGAAGTATTTTCATTTACAGATCATTTATGCTAATTAATTAATATTATTGTTTGCTAATTATGATCCGTGTTTATAAGCATATCACTGTGTAAAAAACCCTCAAAGTATAAGCAGATTAATCCCACTATAATATTGCCATTTTATTTCAAATATGACCTCCTAGTAATTAATCTTAGACCTTGAGATACTATAGTGCTCTTCACTTCATTTTATAGCAGATGCTGTTTATACATTTATAGCCATTACTAAGGCTCCTGAGAGGGTAGAGAGAACTAGTGGGGAGTGTTAGCAACTCTGGAAATAATATAATTATTCCAGGCTTATGTTCCTGCACGATAATTCACAAGAAGCTTTCTCCATTATCCTTTAATTAACAACATACTCCAGGACAAGAAAGACCATTTTCTCCTTGATGCACATGTGACACTCATTCCTTTAAACTGTGTTTATACATTCCTATTGAAAGGAGAATAAACCCTAAAGATTTTCAGTGAAACTATCAAAGTAAACTGGTAAGGAGACATTGTTGATTCACATTTTTACTTTCTCTAATACAATGTTGAACAGTCAGCCATTCTTAAAATAACTAGAAAAGGTGGAAACAAAGAGTTCAGTTTAAGGTCTAATTTGTAAAAGAGTAATACAACTTTATTCAGGGTGTAATTTACACCTGATCATATGTGCCTCTCACTACCTGATTTGTGCCCACAGTCAAGAGGTCTGAATTGCAAAGCAGTTTTACGTCTGTAATTCAATTTGACTGATATAAAATGCAGGTGCATATTTTGTCTGCAGAAAATGAGCCCACAAAGTGACCCTGGGCCTCAACTATTTGATAATTTACCCCACCCCACAGACTTCATAGTAAGTATGCATTGCACCTAAAATGTAGGTATTTATTATATGCATTTACTTACTCCACCAAATCAGCCTGAAACAAATCCAGCATTATGGCACCTGACACATTCTCAATACACGGTTGTCTGTTTTGGCTAATGTATGGGTTATCAGTCTGATCCTGTAGTGACACCCAATGCCAAGAAAACTACACACAATTCTAAAAGATTAATCCAAATGCTTTAATCATCAAATTGTTACACACAAAATTAATCAAATCATTCACACCATGCTTTATTCTTCGATGGGGACTGCTGGACAAATTGAATCAAATATTGTCCTTGATGTTCATGCACAATTCCCATTTAGCTCAAAGGAAGAAAATATATTAACAGATTAAACCAAATCTTCTTTTCTATCCCAAAGCCATATACAATATTCTTCACACTGTTCTTCACTTGCCTACAGTGGTGAGTAAGAAACTGTTTACAGAGGACTATACTGTTGCATTAAGCAACAGGACTAAATAGCAGATAATGCTGAGTCCCTTTGCACAGGATGAAGTAATTGATCTGGTTGAATGAAATAAAATTGCCTCGTCTTTGTAGATTTCTGAAATATAGAATCTGATCCACCTAAACAAAGTTGCCTTTGATGCTTTCCTACCCCTACCAAGTAGTGCCTCTGACCAAACACACACACAAAAAAGAAAACCACCACATTTCAGTATAGTGTCAATTTTCTTTAAATATGTTTTGAGAATCTGTCCAACATCAAGATTATGTTCTGCTCTCTCTTTTCCATGTCAAGAAGAGAGGCAGTAAAATGCTAGTGTTAATTCTTGAAACTTGCATAAAAATTAATTTTGAAGAAATTCTCAGTACTGCATCATGTTTGTGAAAAATGCAACACTATCTTTCCATAGACAGAGACTCAATCATTCAGATCCTTTTGACTCAGCTAGTGGGTCTCCAAAATGAAACCTTTCATGAACAATCCAGGGAGCCAACAGCCCCCACAGGAAGCAGTTCAGTGTTCTGGGAAGGGGTGGAGCCTCTGGCAAAAGGGGTGGGGCTGGAGACAGCCAGCTCTCTGCACTGCTGGGACCATGGTCGCCTTACCCCACAGAGCTCAGAACTGCCCAGAGTGCACAGTGAGGCACTCCAGCAGCAATTTAAAGGTCCCAGGCTGCTAGCTTGCTGCCATAGTAGCAGCAAAAAGAGCCAGGAGCCCCGGCCCACTTTGAATTGCTAGGCCTCAGGGTAACTGCCTCCTTTGTCCCCCACACGCTGTTGAAAGGCCTGTGAATAGACACATCATGTGAATGTTCTTCAATGATCTGACTGATCTTCTATTCCATTTAAGGCTAAACTCTCTGGTAAAGTTGGGTCATTTTCCACAGTATATACATAATATGCAAACAATGACCTTAAAGGATCTAGAGAAAAATAGTGGAGGATTCCCCCTGCACAGGGAAACTCTTCAGCCTGGGAAAGCGGATTATAGAGATTGTGCCAACTGCCCCTCACACTGGCATAAAGACAGGGAGCAAGTGTTATGGTGGCGGGAAGAACGTGGAGAGGATAGTTTAATCAGCAGCTGTAGTTTTAACACTATGTCCATGCTACATAGCTCTGAGTTCTTTACAAAGCATTTTCCAATGCTTCCCTTGACCATTGTGTGTCTGTTTCCTATCAGTTGTTCATTCGTCATAATTATTTTTGGGTATACACTTCTGTTCATAGACCCAGTCAAACCTATCTGCACTGTATGTTTATCAATAATTGCCACCATAGCAATAAAATCACCACAATTCAGTAGATTCTTCCTAGTTATTTTGTTTTGTTTTCTTTATACCCCAAAACAAACATAGGTGTTTTTATTGGGTAACTGTTTAGCATTTTGAAATCCTGTTGGTAGCAAGTCCTTATCTCTGCACCATTCAATAAGCTACAAAACAGTGCTACGCCAGTGAAACTTGGGATAAACTTGGCAGGGTCCCTTTAAAATAAGCTTGTTGTAATGCCTTTGTCATCTCCTTTCAGTCTGTTTGCTGACTCCCTCTGAAACTGTCATTTGTTTATCTGGCAATATGTGTTTGATAATGTTTTCCTTATCCCTCCACACATCCCAGTACCAGACTTTCACCAGAACCCTTGTTTGTTAAATGCTCTGCAGAGTCAATGTGTGCGTGTGTGTGTGTGTGTGGGAGAGAGACAGAGCAATACAACTTTTGGCTGCCCCACAGCTAAATGGCTGTCAAATTATTTAGTGTGCCAATGCTGCAGCAAAAGAGCAGCCAAATATTCTCTACAATTTTCTTCCTTCTAGGGAAAACTGTTCCCAAAATTACAGCTACTGTTGGCAGATCAATATGAAGAAAAAGGCAGAATTCTGAACTATGGAACAACATATTCCATCACTGACTTGGTAGCATATTTAGCCATCATGACAGCTACCATAATTTGTTTTAAAGAACTAATAATTTAAATTAAATCCTCAGTATAACGAATGGCTGCTTTTTAATACTTATTGGATTGTGACAGAACTATTTTCTGTTAAATCATTATTGTTTATTGTTCAAATAAAAACAGAAGCTTCCTTGGTTTTGTGAATTATTTTGACTAATTCTTATGAGATATATTTGCATTGATAATTTCCATATAAGATTTAATAAGTAAAGTAATAAAATTCATTACTTCCATCAGCCTATCACTGTAAAAGCAGAATTAAAAAGCACAGTTGAAAAAGTTTTACAGACCACAATAACTAATATATTGCAGTATTGGTCTGTAGCATAAAACAAAGTTTTTACAATAGCATTGAAAATTTGTTCTTTGCTTTATATTTTTCAGCCTAGGATACAAGCCACAGTATTTGTAATGTCACGTTCCATACATATCAGTCTTTCAATTAATTCCTTTATTTGCTATAATTTTAAAACTAAGAAAAATGTTTAAAAATTGCATTAATTATTTGGGAAAATTTACTTTGTCCAAAGGTTTTATTTTAGGTCTTCTCCAACTTATTAGAAGATGTTTTAATGAATCCTATTGATTTTTCTTCCCTTTCCCTCGTATTAATATTGTGCTAAGAATAAATTATCTTAGAGTATATGTAGTCCAAAGAGTAAATTCTTAGACACAAAGTAACAGCTTTTACATTGTGGTTATGAGATATCTGAAGTGATTAACTGAAGTGACTAACAAGCCTGCTGGTCTAAAGAAGTTTGTTATCAGAGTGGGTAAGTACCTTGACAGAATCTTGGCCTCTTCAGATAATGATAAATTTACTCCTGCACTACATTAAATGAAAAGGAGGAATGTTCCTTTGCAGCTGACACCAATGTGCTGTTCAGACATCTTCCTGATCGTTCCCTGTTCGCACATCACAAGGTGCTCTTCATTTTCACCCTTCCACTTCTCTGCAGCACAGCCAGCAATTAGTGGAGAATAAATTTAGAAGCAACCGAAACTAACCAGACATGATATTAAAAGACTGCAGATCATTTAACGTTTTTTTTCCACTGAAAGACAGTTACTGAGAAGGATGAAAGGCTAACCTGTAAATTATGAACTGTCTAAAACTAAGACTTTGAAATAGACAGTCTTAAGATTGGAAAATGAACATCCTTACCCATTTTTCTCTTACGATAAATCCAACATTACATAATGGAAATGGTCTAACAAATTATTTTATCCAAATACACAATCTCCTTATTTAGAGAATACTATTTAATTTCAGGCTGATGTATTACATGTGAACATTTAAATGACAAATTAGTGCTTACAAACTTTTTGGTATTTAGCATTCTTGTGGGAACCTTAGCAAATAAATCCGAGGCTCAGGTAGGTATGCACAGAGTACTATCTTTCTCACCCTTAGAAGTAGTCCCTCCAGATCAATTGGAGGCACGTAGGTGAATCATTATAGAGACTTTTACACTTTTGTTTTCCTTGTTATACTGGTCTCCATGGCTGTCACTCTGGTACTTGTCATGACCACTAGATCACTTAGAAACAAGAAAACAAAACAAAAAATAATTAGTTTAAAATAACCATTCATAAGAGAAGATCCGACTATTTAGGAATTTTGATTGTAGTTAAACTACAGAAGATCTAATTTAGCTACAAGAGCAGAAATATCCTGAGTTAGCATGATCTTCATGCACTGGGGACTTAATTGTCCATTGTGTTGCACTATACGGAGTCAGTGGTACCTGTGTAAAATTAAATACTGCCACTAGCAAAAGACACATCTATTGTGCAAAAGGACAATCTCCTCAGAAGTAAAGAAGGGTAAGTTGCAATTCCACTAGCTGGCTCTGTGAATTGAAGGGTAAACTCTCAGTGACGTGGTTCATCCAGAAAAGGATACTTTTAGCAAAAATTACACTGCACTTATTCTCCAGGTAGTGCCTAAATAAAGTTAGTGTTGTTTATGCAGGCCACTTAAAACAGGCAGGAGGCTAAATTTAAATGCCAAGCTGTGCACCTGCACCCAGCTTAATAATAGCATCTCATGCTATGACTGTCCTTCTGCTGATGACTTTTAGGGAGAGACACATTTCCTTTATGCTCTCTTCTTTTGATGCCTTTTAAAGTTAGGCCATGGAAAATGTAATCTGTTTGCCTTTGTATAAGAGAGGATCATGCAAACAAATGATATAGGAGAAATACAGCAGAGCACTTGAACTGATTATAGGTTTGTAAAATGAGGACACTGCATGAAGCCGCTGGTTGTGAGGAGATGGCCAGGATCACTAATAGACGAGTATGTGGGAATTCCACTGCAGTAGGTTTATGGTACGTCTACACAGCAACATTATTTTGAAATAACTGGCGCTATTCCAAAATAACTTAGTCTGCCTCTACACACCAGGCCGTTACTTTGAAATAATGTCAAAATACTATCAAGCTAGAGGACTTCTTACTTCGACTCCCATAACCATCATTGTACAAGGAATAAGGGAAGTCGGAGGAAGAGTGCTCTATTTCGAAATAAGTGCTGTGTAGAAGTTCCCTATTTCAAAATAAGCTATTTCTAAATGTAGCTCAATTCGTGTAGCTTATTTCGAGTTAAGGGTACATCTATACTGCAGAGCTTAGCCAATTTTATCTCAGCACAGTCAGAGGTTTTCTAGAATTTTCCCTTTATATATTTAGGCTCTAATAGTGCATTCCCATGAAATAGTGCAATAAGCTTTGCTCAAAGTCAATGGGCCTCCATATGGGCATAGGAGCTACCTTGCTCAGCATTTATCTTAAACCAGGGCTACTCAACTTTGGAAGCCCTGGGGACCACAGTGATACTCATAGCATATGCCAAGGGCTGCATCTTAAGTGTGGTTGCATATACATACATATATATATGCAAACATATGCTAATGGATTCTTTCACTCTGACAGGCATGAATACAAAGATTAAGGCAAGACTACACAACACACATTTAAGTTAGTTCTGCTGATATTAATAAAATGCAATATTTACCCGATTTCCACCCATGTGACAGCACTTTTAATGAGCAATGACAGTCCAGGAATGTAACTACTAAAACGCATATCAACAGAAGACCATTATATCAAATCCTTTTTTGCTTTGACTCCCACCTTCAGGCTGCATGTTGAGCCCTGTGTAAAGCCAAACTGCACCACAGGCTGCAAACAAACAGGCTACGGGCCACATGCAGCCCACGGGCCACATGATGAGTAACCCTGTCTTAATCTCTCCTTTTGACTATTTTCAAATATAGTCTATTGGGAGATATTTTTCCCCTTCTGTACTCTTCAAATTCCCCAAGCAGTAGTGACAGGACAATCAAGTTGGGGAAAACAATGAACTTGTAAGTGCACCATTGAAGCATAGACAAAAGAACAGACTAATGTGGGTGCAGCTACAAGGAATCTTTTGTTCCTATTATTACCCACAGAAAAGCTTCTGTTTGTACTTGTGCATTCCTAGTATAAAAACTATAGGAGAATCAGTGAAACCAGAATTACCCTCTTGGAATTACAGACGCAGAACTCGCTTTCTACCTGTAACTCTTAATCAAGCCTATTAAGTCAGTGTACCGGAACATTTACCATCAACCGCCTATAATAACCATGTACAATTATGAGACAAGGATAGAGATGAAAGCTTAACTAGACCTTAAAGTTAAACTTTAAAAATCTAAATATTGAAACAGATAGCTACGGCTACAGTCTGCAGCTCCAAAGATATGCAGAATTGCACATGCAAATAAATGTCAGAGTGCTTTTCATGCACATTTATTAGATACATAATTCCACCTACAACAAAGATGAAAAATAAAGATCCTAAATGTTGCTTTATGATCTTGTTTGTAAAACTTACAAAGGAATCACAAAATATAAGTTCTAGTAATCAAATTAGTAAGAATCATCAGCTGCAAAATTTCATATATCCCCAAGCATGGTTGTAGTGCCCATGGGATTTTGTAGTTTTTATATAAAATAGATAGTTTGTGAGGTATTTGGGGCCTATGAAATAAATTCTTCACGTTTGTACAAGTTTGCCATTATTTCCAGGGATGGCCCGAGGTGGGCTGCCGGCAGCTGGAGCCTCAGGTGGAATGCGCGATCGGCGCTCCCATGCCCCAGGCGGAATGTGCAATCAGCGCCCCCGCCTCCGCAGCCCTCAATGGTGTGACATTATCATTGGGCGCCCCATTTAACGAGATGCCCTAGGCGATGGCCGAGTCGGTCTATACGCACGGACCGCCCCTGATTATTTCAAGTTGACAGCAATAGTGTGTTTATGAAAATGCATGATAATTGACATAAACCACAGTGGATTTACCATTATGGTCTATTGTGTAAATCCATATTCGGATACTTTCATATTATTTAATGCCTATCCAAAGGAGCCATTGCATTCTGAAATTCAAATCAATATGTACCTGCTTATTTAGAATCAAACTCTTTGGACACCTATGGACAGTAACATCTATTTTCTGACCCTTGTATGGATCTTAGACATGCCACCTTCCCCAAATAGTAATCCATGATTATGGCATTTTCATGTTAAATTGCCTGTTCATCCAAAAAATAGTGATATTTAAAGTGGTTTGAGAGAATAAGAAACCTCTGTCAGTTTGTCCTAGCAAACCTAAACATTTATCAGGATTGGATCAGTTGGGTAAGTCAGGTCCCTAAATTATTGTTCAGCATGTGTTATGCAGTCCCTTCCAGCGGTTGGCTCACAAAGAATTTGGATCTGCTACAACTGTAAACACATTTTAACAAAATGTAAAAGAAGGTGTTGAAGTTGAAAATAATTTTTAAAAATTAAGTACCTCCAGCCTATCAACTTTCACATGTTCCTAGTCATCTCTGAATGTTTCTCGGTTAGATTGAGAAACAGCTTTTGGAAAGAGAGGGATCTGTTTTTGTTGATTTTGTTTGTTTTTTTGCAGCCAGTGACAACATTTTATTGACCCAACATCAGTTAAGTTACAACTCATCACATAACACCCTGTCAATTATGTTTGATGCATAGCAATTGTCTGCTGTGCCATCATTAAACTGTTTCAGAAAACTTTTAGTCACTATTTATTTGTTTTTTCTGTAATAGTAGGCTACATATGGATACATGCTAGTGTTTCTACCTTTGCATCTGAATCAACTGCAGAAATCTACCAAGCTCTCAGTGGTATGCCAGCCTTTCATAAATGAGAAACTATGAGACTGTTATTGTTTGCAAAGCCAATTCTAAAATCTGTATTACAAATAAGAGGACCCTATTATACAATGGTATACAATTAATAATGCACCATCAGATTTTTACAGAATTCTTGTATGTATGCAGGTACACAGTGATTGCCATTGTAAAGTCGACATCTTCTAGTGGTCACCATTTAGTGCAATCAGGATGCTTAGTTATTTCCTATACTTTCCAAACTACACAGAGGTAAGTTAAGAGACTTTCAAAGACTTTAATATGTTTTGGAGTAGGTCCTCAGACTAATAAATATTGATTATTAAATTGCAATGACTATAGATATGGATAGGATGACTCTTCTACAGTTCAGTTGTTCTACTAAATTGAAAGAAAACATTGAAACTCTCAGAAGTACAAACTATACTAAATGTGGATATTGACAACATTTAACAAAATAAGAGTGCTTCAGATATCTGATGAACCTGTGATCTAGTTAATTCTGAATGCCATTAAGTAGATACATAAGTAGACACATTTGCTATCTTCCATTAAGTCTGATAAACATGAGCTTCTAGTGTTATGTTAAAAATATCATATTTCACTGACCTTGAGAGAGTGCAACTGATAATTGCTTTAGAAAATTCAGGGGTCTGATTCTCTTTTCATTTACAGTATATAGCTCTAATCTTGCAGTAATTTACATGCCTACTTAAATTAACATGTTAGCAATCTCACTGGAGTCAGTAGAATTACACTAGTATATGCTGGCACAAATAACAATCGGGCCCCTATGTATTTCAAGCTTTATGCACTGTTGCATAAACGTAAGTGCAGATTTTAAATTTTTGTAAAAGTTAACATTGAATTGTGAAAGTAATTAGCATAGGTAAGAAATCTTTTTTCACTGATAAGTTTTGGAGGTGAGCAAATGCAGTAGTCTTAGTTTAGAAAAGTCCCAAGATTAAATAGGCAGTGAAATACCCTTTGTATAATCATGGTAGGAGATGTGTGATCCCTACAGAATGATATTTGTTTCACAGTAAAACAGCCTGCGATGCAGTCAATATATTGTCACCTTCCCGTGGATAGAACAATTTCAAAATGTCTTCCCTTTTTTTTCATAAAACTTATGAACATCACTAAAACATATTACGCATAACTAAAATTCTTATCAAAGATTTTGACAGCATAGACAATAATAGATTTGGATATTAACTATTATTTTCAATTAAAAAAATATTCTGTTTCTTTAATGACTGGTTTTCAACTATTATTGTACACGTAAATGCGAATAGCTCAGAGCTGAACTGCATAGGATGATTATATTTTTGTAGTGTTTTAATACTTTGAGTTAGCATGTGTACACTATTATGTAGTATGAGATATGCATGTTTTAAACTCAGATTACCTAAGCATATTGAAATACTAAATGGCATTAAAAAGGTCCAGATAACAAACAATGGATTAGAAACAACAGAATAATGAAGGTTTAAATATCCAACTTGAGGGTGTGCAATTTGAAAGTCATATGCTATGTCATCTTCTATAACATTTTGGTTTAGCTGTTATAAAATACTCTCATGTTACAGATCAAAGACCCAATCCTTCAGATGTTCACTAAAGATGTAATATTTACTATTATGAAGTGTCTCATAGAAGACAATGGTAAATGCAATGAAGAATATGGCCCTGAATCACCAAAGCACTTAAATAAGTGGGTAACTTTAAACATCTGAACAGTCCCTTTGAAGTCCCTGGGGCTTAAACTCATGTGAAAGACTCCATGTGGCTTAAGTCTTGCCAGATTGAGGCTTTAGCTAGTCAGTATCCAATATGTATCCAGTATGTATTTATCCAGTATGTATCCAGTATGATTCTCCAACCTGCAGCATATCTTATTTTGAAGACAATGGGGCTGCTCATGATAGTAAACTCTACATGCAACAGTATATGTCTGAAGGATTGAGCTGATACGCAGACATTTTATTCTAACTGAAATTGATTATTAGAATAAATATCAATATGTAGGATATTTGAAATGTATATAGATTATACTGGATTTAGTTATAGTAGAGAATGACAGGGCTCAAATTTAGTGAACTTTGTAAATTTTTAATCATTTTCAACAACTGAATCTACACTATAGGGCAAGCAGTGTGTCAGGATTTTATCTTTAATAATTAAAACAAATTTATGACAGAAGTATTATATTTGTCTCTTACATGGCTCTTTATTGAACTATGCTAACTCCATTACTCTTCTACAGGAAAGTGATTTTAAAAATTACCTTGTAAATGTACTGAAAATGTTTGTAATAAATTGAATCATAAAATAGATTTTCATGTCCACTTCAACATATTTACTTTAGCTGAGCTGTGAATGCAGAAATATTCTAAAAATGTAGAAGAGATAAATACAACAGACAGCCTGAAGGACAGATGGCAATTTCAGAATGCACTAGTATATCATTATTTTCAGCCCCATGGAGTTTTTATAAAAACATCACTAGACCCTGGCAATTGGAGACTTACAATACTTTTTAATTCAAAATACACTTATTCAGTAAACAGACAGACATTTTAAGGTGTGTAAGATACTTACTGAGATAAGAGAGGAAAATAATCACAGAAGCTGTAGACAACACCTACGCTGAAATTTTCATAAGAGTGATTAATGTTGGGCACTAAAATACATATTAAACTAAATAAATGGTCCATTTTCAACAAAAGCTGCATGTGTTACATATCTTTGAAAATATGACCATTTATTTACATGCCTAAAGCTATGAAACTTTTCACTTTAGGACTCAAGCTACTTCCTACTGAAGTCAATGAACCAAATTCTCAAATGGCATAAACTGTGCCATTTATATCAACTCAGGACCTAGGCAGGTGACTTCTGCCATTGACTTCACTGGGAACCGAATGGCTAAGTAGCATTTCAGCAAAAAAGGACCTGGGGATTACAGTGGATGAGAAGCTGGATATGAGTCAACAGTGTGTCCTTGTAGCCAAGAAGCCTAATGGCATATTAGGGTGCATTAGGAGAAGCATTGCCAGAAGATCCAGAGAAGTGATTATTCCCCTTTATTTGGCTCTGATGAGTCCACATCTGGAATATTGTGTCCAGTTCTGGGCACCCTACTATAGAAAGGATGTGGATGCATTGGAGAGGGTCCAGCGGAGGGCGACC
>JANRFK010006693.1:24471334-24494956 GCA_030068395.1 Apalone spinifera
CCCAGCGATCGTGGCAGAACGCCCGGCCCTTCCCCGGCGCTGGGGGCGGGGGCGTGCCGGGTGCTGCTTTCTCCCCGCTAGCTCCTCTGAACGTGGCTCTTCCCGAGGATAGGCGGGACTTGTTAGCAGGCACTTAAAGGGATCAATACCAGCCAGCGGGAAGCCGGGGGACCATCCCTTCAATGGCTGTATAGCTTGATTTCCTTCTAGCTCAGGGCTGCCCTAATTGGCTGATACAAATTTCAGAGGGATGGCGGTACCTGGGCACAGGGCAAATGTCATTCTGGGTTCTGCTGGCCCCTCCAGGGGGGGTGGAATTGGTATACATCCCAGGACGCTTCAAGTCACAGTCAGGGCATCACTCACGTTGGACAAAGCCTAGATCCATGCCTCGACTGCTCCCGTGCCAACCACTTCCTAAATACACAAGAGGTACTAGCCATCTCGACTAGCCCACTGTCCCTTTTATCCGGCTACAAACAGATCCAGGCTTCCTGGACGGATAAAACACCGCCGTGTTAAGGGGGAAATTAAATAGCGTTGGGCAAGGAAAACAATCTTTCACTCTTGAGAAGAACACTTGTTACAGCGCAGATAATGGGAAAATTTGACATAGACCGGAATTCAGCTTCTTGGAAGGGAGTTCTGCTTGTTTATTACTAATAATAACACGCCAGAGTTTTTCAATATACTCATAGCTGATAAATTTTCTAGTTATCCACTTGGGGGAGTCTGGAAAGCTTTAAAATAAAGGCAATGTTTACAAAACTTTCACATCACAGACTTTGGTTAGGGTAGGACATGAGCGCTGCAGTGTTTAAACAAAAAACTAGCAAAACTACATCACTTTGTTGTAATTTTATTTGAAGTTTTCAAGGAAACCGTAATCAACAATCTTCTAGAACTTCACAGTGTTGTTTATGGAGGGAGGGGTTTCTTAGCTTCAGCTTTTATATCCCACTGAGCTGTGAACGCCTAATTATGTGGGCTTCTCTGGCTTCCAAGCACTGTGGTCCAGTTGATAAGGAATGAGGATGCAAATGAAGACAGCTAAATTCTATTCCTAATTCGTGGGACATCTGTGTGATTGCCATGCGGTCACTTTCTACAGATAAAAAAGTGCTAAATAAGAGCTACTATATATATTATTTACCTTCCCTAAATCCAGCCAATATTTTAACTTACTACCAGTTAGAAAAACTTCTTACCATTTATTAACAATAAAAGAGACTTTGCATGCGAACAACTCAGCTCTGTCGCAAAATAAATAGGTTCTTCCTATGGATTCAGTCACCTGCATCTTTATTACATATAACATTAAGATATTCTTAGGTGCCTCCTTAACCACTCCAGCCCACTTTACATTCATTGTTTAGTGTTAGGGGTCAGGTTTTATGGCATAAGATTTTTTCCATCGCTACAAGTGGGCACTGCAGGAAAATAATTTAACTCAGGATCATCATATTTTACTGCCGGGAGCAAATGCTGGCTGGGAGGCATTTTGTGATGCTTCTCCTTGGTGCTATCCGTTTATGTTGGAAAATAAGGAAACTGCTTCTAGGAAATTCTGATAGGTGTCACTTTCCTGTCAGAATTTCCTACCTTTACTATTTGTATTCTTGATACAGGAGGCAATAATTTATGATAGGAGCCTTCCTCCTATTAGAATTTGCTATCTTCTCTACGTCTCATCTTGCAGTAGGTAGTACATTTTGGCAGGTGTCAGTCATCCATCAGAATATGCCAGCTGTTGCACCAATGATTCAAATGATGAAAGTAGTACATTGTGACAGGTGAACCACTTGTAAGAATTTGCTACTTACTGCTACAGGAATATAAGTGAAAAAAATAGAGTAAAAACTATGTGTGTATGCTCACATACACACAGACATACACATGCACACACAACTGAAGTGAGTAGAAAGACTTACAAAATAATATGCTTTTACAGACACCTCACTACCATCAGTAGTTGGTAGATTTAGTATCATATCACAGTAGCCCAAACCTAATCAATGGCAGATATGAGTATGGTCTACAGAGATTGGTCCCATGAGGGTATCTCACTGTAGTTGATAGCTTGCACTATTTCTTTGTTGTCAAGACAGAATGCCAATTGTGATGTTTAGACTGCAAGATTTTTAAGGCAAGGGTCATATCTTCTTATCTGATAAACAGATAAGAATAGGGCATGGTAGAATAGGGCTCTGACCATGACTGCAGCCTATGGGAATACAAATTTAAAAAGTATCATAATCTCTTCTCCTTTGGTGTTCTCTTTTCCTGCCAGTTCTTATATTTTATGTTAGAAGATTGTGTGTGACTCCTTGCAGGGTATTTCCTACACAAAAGTTGTAGGGTAATTCTATATCAAGTTTAAGCATCTGAAAGATGTATAGTTTAGTTTTTGTTATTTTCACTGGATGCGCTGACTCCAATATAAAATACTGATGTGCTAATATCAACTACTATCGATTGAAAACTACTGAAAGCAAAAGTTTGCAACAGTAGAGTGTGTCAACTTTATGGCAATAAATGCATAACACTTAAAATAATTGTGTTACCATTATGATTCCATGGAATCTGCTGTGTTTGTCATACTTTACCCTTAGTGTTCAAATAATGTATTATTGATGGCACCAATAGTGTAACATAGGCTCAGGATGATTATGTCTAACTATTTGAACCAAGAACATTAAAAAAAATTACTGATAGCTACTGATAAAGTTTTTATTTCCCATAATCATCAAACTATGCTTGAGAACCAAAGAACTGGAACCAACTGACAATGCAAATGGACAGTACATAAGAGCAAATTTCAAGTACTCTAAGACAAATCAGTACAGTTGATTTGGAACTAGTTTAGGTGGATAACAAAATATTAAGCAGATAAGTCTGGGGGAATAAAGGTCTGGTTCTATCTGATTTAATCGCTCCAAGAAAATATTAAATTTAGAATGCACATGTTATCATAATATTTCATGCAACCAAAATGTTAATGGTCATATCTATTCCCCCCACCGCTCACCCCCCCCCTTTTTTTAAAGAGGAATGAGTTAAGAACTGGCCATTCAGAATATGTAGTAAGCAAACATTAACTAATTTGTAAAAATTGATCCATCATAAAATCTGTAGGTATATATACAAATAATTAGTTAACTAAATAATATTTTGAATGATGTAAGTCAAATGACCTCTCCCATAGTCATGTGTAACCAATCACTGAGGTAAAAGTCTAAGGGTAAAGTAATATTCAAAAGCCACTTCACCTTCAATTCAAAGTGCATACTAGGTGCAAATACAATTTCATATAAAACTTTGCATTTACATATCCTTTTCATGAGAAGGTGTTAGAATATCTTGCAAACATCAATTAATTGGACCACACATCAGCTCTGTGAGGCAAGAAGGAATTATACCATTCCCATTGAACTGACTGACACTCAAAATTCGAGTGTTAGGCCTACAGAACAAGTCACTGGTAGAACTGGGAACCAAATTATTCAGACTCCAATCCTCTGTTCTCACCATTAGATAATACCTCCCTCTAGTGCATGCAAAAGTGAATTAAAGTCTCCAGGTGTGAAATGGTGAGGGTGGGGAGGATTCAAAATAGACATAATGTACACAATGGACAGTCTGGAAGGAACCCCTTATATAATAAATCATACACAATCACGGCATTAATATTACATTTCTTTGAGTCCCAAATAAATCATCCTGAGGTTTTGTGCAAACTTTTAAAAAGGCATTTATCCTAGTATGACTGGATAAAAGCTAAGATCTAATTATATCTTGAATTGTGGAGTATGTAAGTAAAATAGGAATCACTGAGACAAAACTGATTTCCCTTAAGCCAATTTCAACTCATTGTTCTACAGTGTCATAACATTTTAAGCCAAACTCTTCTCTCTTCAGCAGTTACTGGAGAAGGTTATTTTGTAGCCACAATAATTGTGGTAACACAATTATTTTAAGTGTTATGCATTTATTGCCATAAATGCATAAGTGAGCATTACTTAATTATCTATTGTATGATTACATTATTTTATTATTTATTCATAGATATTCTAACTTTCAGTGGTACTTTCTATCAATTCATATCAACAACCCCTACATAATTGTTTTTTTAAAGTTCCATAGATTTAAGACAATAACAATGCACAGAGAAACAACAAAATGAAAAGAACTAAAATGACTATGCAGTCACCTTCCTTGGAATAAGGCAAAGACAAATATTTGCAGGGGCTAACCAGAACAAAAATTGTTTTGGCCTCTAAATACAACATTAATAGCTAACAAAATTCTGCCTCAGTTTACGAAGAAAATTTCTCTATCAACAAGGTATTCCATAATTGTCCTTTTCAGGGAATCTTGTGCATTTCTCTAAAGTATTGAACACTGGCCACTGTTAAATTCAGGTACCTGATTAGACAGACCACTGGCTGATCAGGAAATCCATGTCCAGTCTAGTGTAATGTCTTCAGACTTCTGTCAGAAACACAAATATTTTTGTGTACCAGAGCTAGTTCCAGAAAGTTCTGTGTGTAAACTCTTCATGATGGCTGAGTACAAGCAGTGAATAACTGGCCTATTCCATACACTCAAGTCTGTGAATAATTTAATGTGATCTATAACAAAGAATATCTGGAAGGCTATGACATACTTCTTGCTGGTGATGAATGCAAGGTTGCCACCTTGTCTTGGACAAGATTTTAATCGGTTTCATAGTTATCCCACTTGTCAAACTCTTCCTCCCCACTCATCTCCCCAATTTGTGACCATATACTTTTTTGTTCTTTCCCTCCCCTTTTCTGTACCCTTAATCTCCTCTCAATCCATGATTCCTACAAACCATGAAGCTTTTTTCCCTTTGTCTCCCTCCCCCGCCCCATTGTTCTGCTTTTCCTCTGAACCAGGGCTACTCAACTTTGGAAACCCTGGAGGCCACAATGATACTCATAGCACATGCCGAGGGCTCCAACTTAGGTGTGGTTACGTATACATGCAAAGATATGCAAATAGCTTCTTTCACACTGACGGGCATGAATACAAAGATTAAGCCTTAAGCCACGACATCGGACCCAAACATGGCCATTCTGTTCCAGTCAACAGCTCTCAGGCTCTGCCCAGAAGGATAAGCATCTTCCCACAATGCCTGGCGCTCCTGGCACCTTCTTCCTGGGGGCTAGAAATGACGACACCCTATACCCGTCTGTTCCAGCGAGCCCGTCTGCTTGAGTCTTTCAGTGCTCACTCTGTCTGAGAGACACCTCACCATTGTGGAGCATGTTCCCAGTAGAGGCCATGTTCACCCACAGTGCGCATGTTGAACCCTGCGTAAAACCAAACCACACCTTGCACCACAAACAAATGGGCCACGGGCTGCATGCAGCCCACAGGCACATGTTGAGTAGCCCTGCTCTAAACTTTAGAGTCTAAAGTTCTCTTTCTTGGATACTGTTGTTCATTCTGCCTTGTTCAACCTGCAGTCCTTCACCTCTTCATAAGAGTATCAGACCTGAAAATAACCATATGAGACCTCTTCATAGTCTACTTATTCCTCATTTGAATAGCCAGCAACGATTTGTGAGGGTATATAAATTCTTACAAAAGCAAAATGCAAATTCAAACTCTAGCACCCAAAGAGAGGAAATGGATTTGTGACAAACCCTAGGAGGCTGTAGGACAATAAACCAATGAATAAGTTTTATTAATCAACACAGTGTTTAGTTTTTCTGTCTGTGACAGATATAATGCACAATATTCTGCAGTTTAATATTTAACAAATTTCTTCATTTAATAAATAATTCAAGAATAATTTAGTACAATTTATTTTTCAGTAAAAACATTTTCCTTTTTGCTTAATAGTCCTTCAAGCATGTTACAAACTACAGAATACCAAATAGCTTTATGTCAACAAACCATTTCACTCATCACTGAAATGCACCCAATGATAGTAGAAATTAACAACTGTTCAACACTCACCGGAATTCCAATCCAGCTCCCATTACAGCTCCTATTGATTTCAGTGAGAGTTAGAAGCCTAGATAGACTTTACAGTTTTCTGGGGATGGTTCTGTTTGCTCCATTGATACATTTATGTCTTTTTATGCCACCCTGTATATTTAGAACAGCCTCCTTCTATGGGCCTGCCCCACTTTGCAGAATGTTTTCACAGCTAATTTCCTCCATTAGACCTTCAATTTTTTTTTTCATTTCATTGGATGTCCCTTTTCTTTGTGCTGAGAGAAAGGGTTAGGCATAAAAGATTACTATACGGATACATTATAAAGATTGGGATATTGATTAATAGTGTAGAAAAGGTAAACTAAGAATGCTTGTTTAAAGTCATATTCACATCTATTACAATTAGGAATAATCTCTATTTTTTGGGGGGAGGGTGGCGGAAGGCAGGAGTAACCCGAATTAAACACAGCATCCAGAATAAAGATAATGCCTGAGATTCATGATAATGATGATTCATTATAATTTTTTCACTAATTTGTTTAATAAATACAAAATTTTGTTTACTTTTTGGCTGCCGCTGCACACTGAGTAGAAGTTTTCCTTAAAATAGCTATGATGACACTAAGGCTCTTTTTCCTGAGTTGATACAGTGAGATTTAGAACCTAATATATGTAAGAGCTGTTCAAATTACTCGTTCATCACCTATCATTTATTAGCAATGAATGTCACCTTGCATGTTCTCTGTTTATGTAGCTTTGTTATTTAAACAATTTTGTGTAATCTCTCAAATTTGCCATATCACTGCTCACTGGATTTTCCAGATCATAAACGCATATATTCAACGATACCAGCACAAGAACAGATTCCTGGGGTACCCTACTGATGTTTCACCATGCAGAAATTGATAATTTTCTCCTACTTTTTTGGGCTCAGCCTGTTGGGTCTCCACCGAACCCTATAGCAAATCCAGTATAAGGTGGATTGTAACTACAGTTGACTTCCGATAATCCGGAACCTATGGGACTTAGGTGGTGCCGGATTATCAAATATGCTGGACTATCAGGAGGTACTATAAGCAGGTTATATATATACTGTTATTGTAAGACATGTAACTTTCTGTTATTGTAAATTGTGTAACTTTCTGTTATTGTATGTAAATCATATAACTTTAAGTTATTGTAAATCCTATAATGTTTTAAGTTCTGCAATTTCTTGTAAACTTTGTGACTTCCAGCTATTGCTTGTACAATCTTTAAGCTCTATAACATTCTATCCTGTGACAAGGGAGTTTGTGTGTGTGTGTGAAGAGAGAAGCGTGAATAGAGTAATGTCTGTGCCTTTGTGGAGAGGAGTCATGAGGTTATAGACTTAGAGCTAGGGACTAGGTGGGGTCTGATCTAATCTTTGCTTGAATATGAGAAAGGCAAGAAGTGGAAGTGCAGCGAAGATGAGAAGGAATGAATATGCATGAGGAGAATGAGAGCTGTCCGGGCCTCTCGGTGATGGATACAGAAAAAGAACTCAGTATGCATGACAAGGGCTGCCCTGATCATTAAAGAGAAAAGAGCATGCAGACCACAGGCTGCACAATCAGCTTGCCAACCCAGATTGGTGACTGAAGGCAGACCACCTGGACCCACCATGCTTGCCTTCTTCTGCCCAACTCATCGCATGCGCAAATATATGAGTGTCTGTCTCTACGAGTGTGTGTGTGTGTGTGTGTGTGTGTGAGAGAGAGAGAGATCCATTCTCTTCTCACTTGATCCTCTTCTCACTTGAATAGAGGTACTGAATAAATCAATATAACTGTAACCCTGGGTTGGTCTCCAGCAATATTAAGTAACACAGTCCTGCAAAAATGTATCCATGTGAGTAATCCTACTTGATTTTAATCTGATTGCTTATGGAAGTGGTTACATGGATAAAGCATCGCAAGATTTGGCTCTTTGTTTTCTGTCTATTAGGGTACGTCTACACTGCCGGCTAAAGTCGAGTTAAGATACGCAACTTCAACTATGTTAATATCATAGCTGAAGTCGAAATAGCTTAACTCGCTGTCTACACAGCAGGAAGTCGAAGGAAGAACACTTCCTTTGAATTCCCTTACTCCTCGTGAAATGAGGGTTACAGAAGTCAGAGTAAAAAGCCTGTTATTTCAAAATTATTTCAAAATAATGTGCTTGCTCTATAGACTCACACACTGTTATTTTGAAATAACATGAGTTATTCCAAAATAAACGTGCAGTGTCGACATAGTCTTAGCCAGCTTAGTACATTACCTCTTACCCTGAGATTAATTAAAGCTTGTCTGAACAGTAAATGGAAGTAAATGGAACTGAAAAAAAACCTTAATTTGTTGAAATTCACACCTTTAGTTAATGTGTTCCAATTCTTCCTTTTTTTGATACTTCAGATCCTAACAGTACCCAAACTTCATTACTTAAAAAGAATAAGGGGCAGGTAGCTCACTGACATCCTCTATGATAAAGACTTATTCACAGAAATAATTTAGCTTCTCTGTATTGTCTTATCCTCCTTCATTGCCTCTTTAATCTCTTAATAGTCCATTTTATTCAACAATTCTCTCACAGTCTTTCCATGGCAAATAGATACTATTACTCAGAGGTTCAATTATAGTTAGGCTCTTCTCAACTTACCTCTTGAACCAGCTTTGGTTTGTTTGCTTGTTTAAGGCTATTTTCTCACATACTCTAGAAATAGCTGCTCTGATAAGCAGTCATTTAAAGTGTCAAGAAATTGCTTCTTTAAACCTGGTCCGGATGTAACATATATTATGACCAGTTTACATGCAGTGATGATTTATCAACTCTGCATGGGATTTTGAACTTTCTGTATGTGACTTTACTGTACTGCAAACTCCATTTTGAATGTGGAGTTATTTGTCTCCGCTGTTGTGCTTTTCCATTCAGCTTGAACTGAAAGTTCCAATGTGGGTGGCAAACATAATTTCTCTAGGTTCCAGCATAGGTTCTTGGAGAACCACTCTATTTGCCTCTTTCTATTGTGAAAACTGACTGTTTATTCCTCTCTTTTTGTTTCCGATCTTTTAACCATTACTGATCCAGGAGAGGACCTTCCTTTTTGTACCATGCATGTTTAGTTTGTTTAAAAGACTTTGGTGAAGGACCTTGTGAAAGACTCTCTGAAAATGTATTAACTGGATTATCCTTGTCTACATGCTTGTTGATAGATTGGTGACACATGGTTTCCTTTTATAAAAGCCATGTTTACTCTTCCCCAATACATTGTGATCAACTGTGTGCCTGATAATTCTGTTCTTTACTATGGTTACAACCAATTTGGCTAGTATTCAAGTTAGGCTTAACAGCCTGCAATTCCCTGGCACCTTTTTTAAGGTGGTCTTGGTGACATATTTCTGTTTAATTTTATAATATGCAGAGCTGGCCCAAGATACAGGCCAACCGGACTACCACCAGGGGCGCCCCATTGTAGGGGGCAGTGCGCGGGGCTGCCAGGCCGGGGGTGGGGGGGGCGCGGCCCTGTACATGTTCCACATGCCCGGCGCGGTGCCATGCATGCACGGCACACCCGGGGGCAGAGCCACGCATGTGCCGCGCACCCGGGGCAAGGCCGAGCATGCCCTGAGCGCCCGGGGGCGGGGGGCGCCGCATGCCCGGGGGCAAAGCCGCGCATGCGTCGCACTCCTGGGGGTGGTGCCACACTCCTAGGGCCCAGGGCGCACGAATGGCTCAGGCTGGCCCTGATAACATGCCATTGATTATTGTCAGTCTGACATATTTCAGAAATGCCTACTATGGAAGAGTCTTCTTTTATTGCCAAGCAAATGTCTAAAATCTTCCTAATCTCCATAATAAACTGATAGGATGATGACAGGATGTGATCCCAACTGTGCTTCATAAAACTCCAGTCTGAGGTGTGTCCTGCCACAGTGACTTTATAGGCAAATGCACTAAAGCCAGATAACTTCTTATCTTGCCTCAAGGTCATCTTCTATGCTCTCCTAGTAAGCCCTTCAAATGTAGAAAGACCTGACTCACAAGCCATCTCATCCAATACATTACCCATGTCAGAACCTTCAGTCTTCTCAGAAGCAGTGGGCCATTGAGCTGTAATGGTGAGCAATCTGCAGCCTGCATGTGGCCCATTGGGATTCTGTGTCCCGTGAGACAATGTGTTTACCATTGCCTACACACTGGGTTGCCAGAATCCACTGGTGTTTATCCATGTAGTTATTTTTTCTTACTGGTATTACTAAATTGACACACATGAAAAGCAAGGGCATGTCAAATGAGGTGCGTGCTGATGGTTCACATAGTCATCATTGTGAGCAGTGCACCCCCTCTGCATCCAATCAAAGCGCTGCTGCAATTCAATCAGCAAATACTGTAAATTCCCAAGAGACCATCTTTGTTATGATAATCTTGTGGCTCACTGAGATGAAGGAGGGCCACTCATATGGCTCATTCACTAGCCTAGATTGCCCATCGCTGCTGTAATCTATAAACTAGCAGGCTCCAAGCAGCCTTTCTAATGCTTTGCTCTTCTATGAAAGGAAGATAACTAAATAATGACTCATAGACTCATAGACTTTAAGGTCAGAAGGGACCATTTTGATCATCTAGTCTGACCCCCTGCACAATGCAGGCCACAGAATCTCACACACCCACTCCTAGAATAATCCTCTCACCTGTGTCTCAGATACTTGAAGTCCCTGAACGATGGTTCAAAGACCCCAAGATGCAGAGAATTCTCCCGCAAGTGACCCGTGCCCCATGCTACAGAGGAAGGCGAAAAATGAGCTACCAGAGCCACTCCTTTTTCTAAGATTATAATGTATTCTAGAATGGAGCTGTATGTCTCAAAGGCAACAGAGTAACAGAGTGTTCTGAGTGGGAGCCCATTGTAACCAGAGGAATCAGTCTCAAGACACAGATCAGGATATGGATCTGGGTGCAAAGTTTCCCAAGCTGCATGATATTTGGCTCTGATGGGATCAGTTTTCAACTAAAAAATCATTCTTTTTATATTAAAGATGTATTATATATAGTGCAAGGCTAGTTAAAGGACATGTGTAAAAAAGGCATTTCTGTCTTCATTGAGCTTCTGTTTACACCTATAAAAAGACAAATGAAAACTTTTAAATCATTCTTGCCAGGACAGTATAATAATTACAACATTTCTCTCAACCACTGCTCCGCTGCATCATTTTCAGTTCAATCATATAATTCTCAATGGAAATAACTGAATTTAACCAGAAATGACAATGATAATAGGTCAGAAAGTAGGGATATATTACTCTTGGATGTTCCAATAAAAATATGAGATCAAATGGAGAAAAAGGACAGATTCTATTATTCAAATTAATAGGATCTAATTTGAAATTCAACTACACATTATAATTGCTCATTTCTTGTTGTTGTTTGTAATGATCATAGAAAAGAAGGGGAAAGGAATCCTGGCTTTCTGTGTCCAATGTGAGCCACTTTAAAGTGGTCTGATTTTCAAAGACTGGATGCTCAGCCTTTTTTTTTCAAAATTAGGGCCATTTGACATGTCTATAATTGGGCTTCAAAGACTTGGACACCAAGAGTCACTAAAAGTCTTGGCCATTTTTTCATCACACTAGTCACTTTCAAAATCTGTTCTTATCAATAGCACAAAAACAAAACAAAAACAACCCAACTAACCCCTTACACTATATTAAATACATACTACAGAAGGATATTTGTAAACATCATGACATATTGCCAAGCACAATTAATTTGTACCCTTAACATGGTAACCTACACAAAGTACAGCTAATACAATTATGTTCAAATAATATTAAGAGTTTGATTTAAACTTTCACAAGCCAGGACATTCCTATAGTAGACTATCACAGTCATAACTTACCCTGTAGTATCTAGAACATTACAGCATGTGACATATTTATCTCTGCTACCTCTGGAGGCTTTTTTGTGGAAACTGAAATGCCTAGCAGCTGCGGTTTGAGTCCTAAATATATATTTGTTTTCATTCTGAATGTAAATTAGTCTCTTGACTTTATTGGAAGATATATTTATAGTTAATTTACAGGCTGAATCTCTCTAGTCTGCCACCCTCTGTTCTGGCAAAATCCATGGTCTGGCATGATTTTAGTTAGCCAGATGTCCACTTATCATGGCTGAGGCCAAGTTTCCCACGGTTCCATAAAGTTTATTTACAATCACCAGTCCTGGCTCTCAGTGTTATTTAGCTCTGATTTACCCCTAAATATCTTCTAAGAACCCAGTAAGCAGTGGAAGTGTTGGTAATGCTGCTAGACAATATTGACCTCCCATGATTTGGCAAATTCTCTGGTTCAGCACTGGTCAGGTCTCAAGGGTGCCAAACTAGAGCAATTCAACTTGTACCTTTTTTTACTATACAACTTTTAGAAGGCAGTAAAATTCCTTGAGTGAGAAAATATGAGTTACATTATAAATCAGAAGCAAAGGGGCTTACACAACCTGTGATTTAAGTACCTGTAGAAGAGTGCTGTATTTGAAATAGTTTTTAATATAGTAATTATGGTCATAATCCTGAGTGGTGGTCAGCATCTACAATGTACTTTCAGAGAAGCCTTATTTACTGATTAGAACAATTATTGAAAAAAGTTTCACTTAATATGTCATTACATACTATACTCATCTACTATAGAGGAGGAATATTTATTATAAATATGAATATTTAAAGTATTATAAAAATAATTTGTAAACAGAAGCCAATTTTCAAAATATTAATATCTTAAGTGTTCAATTAAAAAGAGTCATCTCAAAGTGGCCTTCGGCACTTTATGGATTTCTGGACTGTAGAATATCATTATAAGAACAAAGTCCATTTTTGTTCTAAAAATAGTTTCAAAAACCCAGTATTTTCTTTTTATCAGTTTAAGTAAAAAATGTGGATAATTTTGAGTTATCAAAAAAAGCTCACTGCCTGGCTGAAACCTTTCAGGGTCTTTTAATTTTTATCCATGAGCACGTTTTATGGGCACATTGGAAACCCATGCAATCAGGAGCTTTAAATAGATGATATTTTAAAACAGTAATACCAAAACAATTGGTGTGGTATTAAAGAGACTCACAATAAAGGATCCACAGAGAGTTCTGGCTCAAATAGAAATATGATGCTCTCAAACTGCTTTTACTTCATACAATAGCATATAATCGTTGTCTTCGAGCTATTTTGCTTTTACTGCACTGCTGATCTCTGAATTGAGACCATTCCCTCATGTCCAAGCTGGCAGAGGAGAGTGTTCTGATATCACACACCTCCAGTGCTGAGGCATTCATATCTGAAATGATAGTTTTGCTATTTGTGAGCTCTTGCTTTTGTATTTTCTGGAGGGCACTTCTGGCAGGTCTTCCCTGCTCTCCAGTTTCATATTGATATTTCCACACAATGCTACTTTTTGCTTACCATCCACTACCTGAGCCTTACACCAAGTGGCCCTTCCCTATTATTAAAGGGTCACTCCTAATTTTGTTTTACTTACAGAACTGATAAATCTACTTAAAACACTAAAAGTTACTACTCAATACATAATATTACCATATTAAGCCATTTCTACAACATCATCTATTTCAACATTCTTACACTGTCACCTCCCAGCCAAAACACTTTAAATCAGCCCAGAAATGATACAGATCCCACATCTAGCCTTCCTATGTAGCCACTGTAAAAAGTGATGCTAAATACTTCATCCCCTTTTTGATGGAAAGGATGCAGGTTCAAATTAGAAATGGGAAGAGCTATTTGACCATCTTGTTTACTCCCCACCAATAAGAGTTCCTCCTTTTAGTATGTTTCTTGCATTTTACCTATCCCTGGTGCTGAGGTGTCTATTGTATGATTTGAGAGTTCCAGCATTTGTATAAGGTTATGTCTAGACTGCAGGCTTCTTTTGGAAGAAGCTTTTTTTGGAAGAGATCTTCTGAATAAACTTCTTCCAAAAGAGAACGTCCAACACAAAAGCACATTGAAAAAGCCATGCACTTTTTTGAAAGAGAGCATCCAGACTGACTTGATGCTCTCTCACATAAAAAGCCACCCGAAATCACTTCAGGCAGGGCTGGAGGTCACCAGTTGCATCTGAGTGCAGTGCCGGAGCCTTGCAGAGACACACCCTTAAAGGGACCCCTGTAGACAGCTGTTTCTCTGCTTCTGCTGCATGCTTGCTACCTCTTTGAGGGACAGCAAAGCTCTCACAGTGCCTGCTGTGATTGCCCAGCTTTTTTGGACGCCACAGCTTTTCTCTTGGTGCCATAGAGCCAGAGCTACCTCTGGGCATATGATGGCCCTACATGGCCATGCTGCAGTTTTTGCAGCGCTTTGTGCCAGCTGCCTTCCTGGTCCTGCATGAGCTCAACCCCAAGCTCATTCTGGGGACCCTGTCCTTGGGTGCAGGAGCTACACTCTGGCAATCACAACCCACTGTGGAGAGGCATTTCTGGGGGCTCGATACCAGTTCGGACCGGTGGGACTGCCTGGACATGGAGCAGTGAGATGATCAGCAGTGGCTCTAAAACGTCCGCATGTGGAAGACCACCTTTTTGGAGCTATGTGCCTGGCTTGCACCCACCCTTCAGAAATGCGACACCCACCTGCAGCCCGCCATTCCCCTGGTGAAGCTGGTCGCAATCGCCCTCTGGAACCTCCCTCACCCCCCGACAGCTACTGGTCTGTGACCAACCAGTTTGGTGTGGGGAAATCCACCATCAGGGCCCTCCTCATGGAGGTAAGGCAGTCTGGGGCTGCAGTCCCTGCAGGGGATGGGGGAGTCCTGGAAAAGGGGGGTCCCTTGGGAAAGTGGAGTTGGGGGTTTTGAGGGATGGAGTGGGAGTGGAAGAAAGCCCCATCCTCAGGGGGACGGCCTGATAGGAGGTGGCTGGGGGGCCACATCATGAAGGTGGCTTCTGGAGTGCTTGAGGGGGGAAGAGGAAGAGAGGAGGCGGGCACCTCCCAAGGGTTCAGGCATTCCCTCTCTCATTCTCTGTTTTTTGTGTTTGTTTGTCTCCTTGTGCAGGTTGTGATGGCCATCAACTCAATTCTGCTGCGGAAGGTCATGTGCATGGGACACCTGGTCCTGATCATGGCCAGATTTGCTGCCTTGGCATTCCCGAACTGTGCTGAAGCCATAGATGGGACCCACATCCCAATCTGATCACCAGAACATCGAGTGGCCCTGTATATTAATAGGAAGGACTACTTTTCTATGGTGCTTCAGGCCCTGGTTGACCACACTGGACAGTTCACAGATATTTTTTGCTGGGTGGGTCAGGCAGGGCACATGATGCCCAAGTGTTCAGAAACTCTAGCCTGTACCACAAGCTGGAGGTGGGCACATTCTTCCCCTGTCGTGAACTGCATGCCATTGGGGACATGCAGATGCCATTGTGCATCATGGGGGACATGATGGCACACATGCTGTCACACCATTGCATGAGCAGGTCCCATGCACGGTTCCACCACTCACGAACCTTCTGTGTCAGGGTCTGCTGTATGTGGCACAGGACACTGACATGCTGGTACATGAGGTCTTCCTGGACCCTGGCACACTTTTGAGTCCCCTGGGCTTTGGTGGCTGGCTCTGGTTGTGTGGCTCGCCCCTCAGTCCCTGGCTGGTCCGGCTGTGGAGAACACAAAGAGAGAGAAGCGGTCAGTCATCCATGCAGACACTGTCCCTGAGGCCGCGCTCTTCTCTGTGAGCAGTGACCAACAGTCCTCAGGGCAGATGTTCCAGGAGCTGCACAGCTGATCATGCCTCACAGGGCCTCCAAAGTGCCCAGGAGACCGTGCTGTCCACCCACCCCTAGCTCATGGACAAGCAGGCAAAAGAAGTGTCCAGTCACAGTGGGATCCCCTCATGGGCATCAGAGGAGCCGGGAGCAGCCTGGACCTCCCTGGTGTTTGCATACCCACATCTGCAGCTTGCAGCACTGCCTGTGGAAGCGGGTAGTGCATCACACTTGCAGGCATACCCGCGTGCTGTGTGTGGCACTCCTCAGTGTGTCTGGGGGTCATGTCTTCACCCTTTGTGGTTAGCCTGCTTTCAGCCATGGCAGAAGCTGGGAGACTCCCCCCCCCGTGGCAGGACGTATGTGGCCTCCTCCGAGGCTGGCAGCAGGATCCCACCCGTGCTCAGTGGCTGCCTGCTGCAACCTCGTGCCTCACACGCAGCTCCACATGTGTGGACCGCAGCATGATGTCCAGCCCGAGCAACCTGAGTGACACTCCCACTCCCCGTCTTGTGCCAGCCTCCCCCGCACTGTGTGTGTAACAGACTAAGACCATTCACCGGAAGATCCCTCCCCAGCATCCAACGAGGTCTGGGAGATGTCCTGGCTCACAGGCACTGGATCCAGGGACAGGGTGACGGTGTCCATCTCCTCCTCCTCCTCCGGCTGGCCCTGGTCCTCCTGCTCCTCTTCTGCCCAGACCTCTGGCCAGACGACGACGGGAGACTGGAGGCCGGAGGCCGCGATGACAGGTGGGGAAGATGTTTCCCCCACCCACCCAGGATCTGGTGTAACTTGTTGAAGTAGAGGCAGGTACAAGATCCAGCCTCTGAGCGCGAGTTGCTGTCTCTGGCCCAGACGTATCCCTGGCGGAACTCCTTAACCTTAGTCTGGACCTGTTCCAAGGGTGTCCACGCTCTGCCAGGGACTCAGCCATGCACTCATAGATGTCTTCCTTGCAGTGCTTGGAGTGGAGATCCTGCAAGGTGTCTTCCTCGCCCTATAGCTTGAGGAAGGACAGGATCTCCGCTCTGGACTAGGAGGGTGTCCACCTCTTGGTCCCTCTGGTTGGGTCCTGGGACCCCTGGGCCTGCTCCCTGTGAGGGCCAGGGAGTTGCAGGGGGCTTGAGGCTGGCCATGGGTGGCAAGGCCTGTGGTAGGGAGAGCCACGCGACGAGGTGATGTTCTCAGGCTGGCTTCCTGCCACAAGGTTTGTCCAGGGTGCTGCAGCTTTAAGAGGGGCCAGGAGACAGGAACTATAGAGTCCCGATTAATTTGGACAGAGTGTCCACCAGGACACCTGTGTTATTTCCTGGAGGCCTCTTCTTTTGAAAAAACCCCTCCATCCTCCCCGACCACACATGCCTTTTTCTGAAAGAGCTCTTTCGGAAAAAAGCTTCTTCCTCGTAGAAAGAGGAGTACCAATGCCAGAAAACCCCTCTGTTCTTTCAATTTACTTTCGAAAGAATGTGATTGCAGTGTGAACGTAACTCAGATTTTGTCAGAAAAATGGGCATTTTTCTGACTAAGCTCTATAGTGTAGACATACCCTAATAGATTTCATTGTCAGGAATATTTTTTTCCTTTCCCTGATGTTTTCCTTTTCTTAGTTTCATCCTCACACTTACTATTTTGCACTGTTGCTTACCAGCCTGAATTTGTCACCATTTTGGAGAGAAAATCAAATGCACTCAAAGTGGTTTCTAAGAAGGAGTTCTTGTTCTTCAGTTTCTACAAATACTTGTAGATTGTTATATCTCTGTGTTGTCTCTTAGCTAGGCAGCATACTTGCTTAGCTCTTTTAATTCTTGGTCATAAGTCAGTCCCTGAAGCCTCTTAATCATTTTTGATGCTCTTCTCTGAGCTTCCCAATATTTCTCTAGTGAATGGCACCTCTGTGAATGGCAATAAGAGCTTTCTTGCACAAGAGCGTCCATGCTGTGTGGATGCACGCTTGTGCAAAAGCACATCACTTTTGCGATGTGCTTTGAGGTGTGGACGTGTTCTTGTGCAAGAAGTTTTTGCGCAAAAACTCGTGCGCAAAAGGCTTCTTGCGCAAGAAGCATGTAGTGTAGACGTAGCCTAAAAGTATAAAGAAAGAATCTTATCAAGATTTCCTTTTGATACAGAAAGAAAAAAGTAATTCATAAACCATTCTGAAGTGGTCTGCTAAAATTGTGTATGCCATATAATTAAGTCTAAGGAAGATAAATTCCATGAAGTGTTTCTGAGGCTGCCTCTGTGTGTGTGTGTGTGTGTGTGTGTGTGTATTGTGGCAAGGTCTGGGCTAAGCCCCGTGGGTCCTGCACTTCCTGGTGGATTTTTGTGTGCCTCAGAGGCTCGCAGTGTCCCTAGTACTGCCACGAAGGCGAGGGTACCCATCTACCAGAGCCTTTTTTCATCATTGGCCAGTCCAGTGTCCTTCTTTTTCCCCACTCTACTGGCTCTTCCAGCCAGAGCAGAGGGTTGGGGTTAACCCGGTCCCATCTTGCTCCGGGTTCTGGCCCAGGGCCCTATGGGTGGGGGCAGCGCCGAGCAGGCCGTGTAGCTTGCCTCTTGCCCCCCGAGCAGCAGCCCCTCCCTAGGCCACTTCCCCAACCCTTCCGGTGGTACCTCCTTCCTGATGCCGTAGAGAAAACCTTGATGTCAGCTGTCTCCGGTGTTCTCCTTTGTGCTGGGCTGCTCTTCGCCTCTAGTCCTTCCCTTTTCTCCTTTCCTCTTAGCTTTGCCTGGGGAATGTTTTTATAGTGCGCACATCCACCTTAAGTGGCTGCAGGTATTCCAATTTGCCTTCCCTTCAGACTGATGCCAGATAGCTTCAGGTGAGGCTGGCTGGGCCACAGTCTTTAACAGTTCTACTCAGGGAACATAAAACCACATATCCAGCTCCCCGCATCTCTGCCTTCCATGAGGTCTCGGTAGCTCCCTGCTCTCAGGCTGTCAATATAATTATTTACCTTCTATAAGAAGGAATACTTTTTGGCTAAATATGCTGATGATATCCCTTGTAACTTTTCAGTGCTTCAGTTAATGTCATCTCATAACTACATCAATACAGCCATTGCTATAAATATACCAGATTTATGAATGAAAACCATCAGTAGAGCAGAGTACAAAAATGAGCCATTGATAAATTTCTTGGTAGTATAATTACTTAATATATTCCACGAACAGCACAAAGGAGCTGTAGAGGGAGAAGTACATATCTAGCTACAATTCCGATTAGTATGTGCATCTTTTTCTCTCTTCAATGTCATTCCATATGTTGCTACTGACGGTAACATCCTAGAATAGAAAATAACTCTCTCTATAATTTATTTCAGTTGTGAGCTTTTCTAGGAGCAGTATGTTTCAGAATCAGCTTAAGGCTCTGAAAGCCCACTTTGCCTAAGCAAAACTCTGTACTTAGCATATGGCCGAATTCTGGAGCAATCTGTGTAGCTGTAGCACAGTGGACCATCTTCAGTGTATCCAGGGGTGGAGTTCTCTACTAATAATTTCTTCCTCAAAGAGTTTCTTATAGACTCCACACACTTAAGGTCAAAATGTCCCTCTTTGCCCTCAACTACACAAGGTCTTAATATCAAAATACTCCCTCTAAGGTCGAATTTATAAGCAGGATGAACACTACCAAGCCCGATATTTCAAAATAACAGTCTGTGGTATTCAAAATCTATATTCCAGGGTTTTATCAGGATTAATGCTAATTCCAAAATAGTTATTTCAAAATAATGGTAGTATGGATGCTCTGGTTCTGCCATGTCAAAATAATTACTCCTATAGTAATTTGAACTAATGACTCCCCAGTGCTTCCTGGGGCTCTAAGTCTGAGGCAGCATGTCCATATTAACGGAGCCTGCCTTGGACTAATTTCAAGGCTTTTGCATAGTGAGAATACACTAGTTCAATTTTGTTAAATCAGGAATTATTAAGTTGAATTTAGTAATTTTGAAATACTTTCCTAGTATAGATATGGCCTTTAGGACAGTCCCACAAATAAGCATTAGTCTTCTTACTCCCAGACGTCTCTGCCTCGAGAGCTTGTGTAATTTTTTTCTGGCCTGCTCACAGTCTCTCCTGCATTATCCAGCTACTCCCCATCCTTCCTGCCTGGTGTCTTTGTCCCAAATCCCAGGACTCTGCTGTAGCCTGCTCATTCCTTGCAATTTTGGTTCTCCCCCTATCTCTTTTTCATCCTGGTAATTCCTGATTCATTTCAGGTGTAACTCAGTCTTGAAATCAGGGCTTGCTTAGATGCGGATTGGGCACCCTAAAGACCAAGCAACCCTGTTACAATGTCCAAGGGAGCCCCCAAAAGCAATTTAATGACTTCATATGGGGTGGCAGTGACAGTAAAGACGCAGAATAGTCTGTGAACAATGCAGACAAATAGTCAGGTGCGGCTGTCTTCATCTTTCAAATGTTTTTCATGGCATGTGTTTCTGGTCTCATTCCAGGTTTGCAGGAAGGCTTGATTGTTGGAGCTGAGGAGCCTATTCCTCTATTTCAGTTTTTTTCTTGTGAAACAAAACCCCTTTAAGTAGGCTTTGCAGCTATCATATGCTAGATATTTTTAAAAAATTGTGGGGAGAAACCTAGAGATTGTTACAACAACAATAATGGGCCAAACTAACTACTCCAATATTCCTGCTTTCATGTTTTTAATTTAAACCCTCATGAAGAATCTTAAGGAGTATACTTATCCATACTTTTATTGAATTATTTTTTGTTTGCTCCTTATTTCTTTTTTTCCTCTGAGGGCATGTCTACACTAGGTGATTATTTCTGATTTACTAAATTCAACTTCTGGGCACCCGATTTTACAAGTTCTAAGTTCTGTGTCCTCACTATGGGGAAGAATTTAATGTAATACAAGGTAGTGCATCCACATTCATGGAGTCTGCCTCAGACTCAGAGCCCCAGGAAGGACTCTGGGGAGCTGTAGGAGGCCTCCTGGAGGCCAATTATTTCGAATTGGTAGCACCATAGCATCTACACTAATGTTATTTCAGACATACACATTTGGGAATAGCGCTATTCCTTATGAAAAGTAGTACTACAGAGTTTGAATTCCACAGTCCCCTATTCTGGAGTAATGGGCTTTGTAGTGTGGATGCATCACTTAGTCTGAAATTAGCCTCCCAAGGTCAATTTTCTAAGTGTGGACCAGAATTGAGTGAGGGCGAATATAGAGAGTTAAATTGCTTATGCAATTTAACAAAGTACATTGTTTCCCTCTTTTTTACCCAACTGGCTAATCAAAGGTCAAAGCTCTGTGTGCTGAGTAGAAATGGGTGATTGTCAGGTATTTCTTTGATACAGTCTTGCTAATTAACAAGGAATGTACAACATTCCCGTATCTCTGAACACAGAAGAACCCAAGAAAAAAAGGTGCAGTCTCTTAGCTTACCCAATACCAGACCCAAACACTCTCTCTAGCTTTTTCCAGGATCACACCTTGCTTACAGGTTGCTGCTTGGTTTTTTCTTGCCTCTGCCTTTTTTGTATTCGTGTCTTGTTAGAATCTGCGTGTTCTCTCGCTCTCTCCCACATACCTACCCAAAACAATACTCAGCCCAAAAAGCTCCTCTGCAGGTACACACCCACATACCCCATTTGTCTTTGTTTATCCTTATGCTTACAATTATGTTAAATAAAAGGTGAGTTCACTCCTATCAACCTCATCAGAGTTAACAATAACAAGGTTTTACCCAGCTCAGGCTAAAGACATAGTGCAAATTTATCAGAGGGCGGTTTTTATCATTTTTTTCCTTTTTAACACTATCTAACACATGTATTCATAGTATATATTTCTCAAATAAGTCCCCCAAAATAGCTCAGATTGATATCCTGCAAGTACAGAGTTTTTCTTATTTATTGGATGGTGATGTAGTTAGGATTTCCCACACTTATCCATGGCATGTTGTCTGTATCAGTCTTTTATGTGAATGCGTAAAGCATGCTCTATATGTTCAGCTGTACGATGCCAAATCTATTTCTGAATCAAGAATTAAACCAACTCTTAACAGTACCATGAACATTTGAGATTATGTATCACTTCCTACAGTTCAATACCTTTTCCCCAGAGTAAAAAGGCTCAATTAAGGAAATATTCAAAAAGAATGTGTTACAAATTGGTGCCCTTGTTCCTTTCCACCCTAGAATTTACTATGTTAATCTGTTCCTACTATGGAAATTCATACAAAGAATAAACAAATATTTAAATTTTATAGTTTTCACCCTCAGCAACATTTTAGTTTCATTTAAATGACATGGCATCCTGATGAGTATAATCTAAACGTTAAGGAATCAGAGTGTTTGGCTAACTTAATTACTATTAATTTTTAATTTAACATTTTTTCTGAAATGAAAATATTCTTCTGAAGATCATGCTTACTGAACATACTCGTGGTTCCAGTCCCACACAGTATTTGAATTCCATAAGGTGTGTAGGAGGCTTTTTAAAATCCACATAATTTTGTGTTATTTTTTTACATGTTAAATTATTATCATCAGATGGAGGGGAAATTAAACATTCTAAATGTGTTAAAATCTCTCTTCATGACTTCTATTACCAACTGCTAACTACTGTTAAAATTCATCCAATTTTGGAACATGAACAACCTTGATAACATTAGACTTAAGACAAAATAAAAATAGAGCTTTGACAAACTATGTGAATTAAATTTCAGTATTTTAGAACATGGTGTAAAGCTTTTATTGCCCTAATAAATGTAACTCGTATTAATACTTCAGATACTTCAGTTGGCTAGCTAGACTTTACCTAACTATGCTTTTAGTAAGAATGTCAAGAGCTATAGTTATCATGGGAAAAATAGTCTGATTTTAACAAAATATTTGGATTTGGGGGTGGGGGGAGGGAGGGTGTTAAAGGGATGAAGACGGCCAGAGACTCCGGCAAGAAGGTATAATGTGGGAATTTTTCACAAAACTTTTAACTTTGTAGTATTTCCCCCTGCTTATATGATGCATATTATGTATAATTAGAATTCAGCTAAGTTTGGGTGAGAGGAATGTTAGTATGGAAGACAAAATGATGGTTAGGTTAGGAAGAGGAAGAGAAAAGAGTGAATGTGGGTGTCCCATTGCTTTTTCGGCTTCTTATAGATAAACAGTGCCTCCTTCGTTTTCTGTATTTTTTTTGCTACATAGGCTATATCATGACATATGGCCCCTCATAACTTTTAGATTTTATCAATATTCAATTTTTTTGTTTATTATTAGATTCTTTACTGTCACCACCATCCTATTTTTATTGTCTTTATATTACATTTGGCTGACTGACCATTATCTGAACTATATTCAGAACACTGCTATCGTTTACATAGAAGGGACTTTCAGGAATCCTCACAGCACTTTCAAAATAGAGTTATTTGGGATGTGAAATATGTAATAATTACCTTGGAAGTTAGGAAAGGGGAACTGACAGGAGGTCTTATGCAGGAATCCCTATATGGTGCCAGTCCTTTACCCATTTTCTGGATTGGAGATGATTTTCCACAAAGGAAAATAAAAGAGGGAGTTGGTGATTGTTAACTTATTTTTTAGGAGCTGAATATGCACTTTTTCTTACACACCAATAAAGTCCATGAAACTCTATGTGTAAATCCAAGGACTCATCCCTCTGGTCAGGACCTTCATTTTTTATTTCTTCTTTTTTTGCAAGTGAACTTCAAACAGTGCTTTATATATACAGTAAAACCTGTGTTATCCAGCACACCTGGGGATTAGAGCGTGCCAGTAACCTAAAAATTCTGATTATCTGATGGGAGGGGCAGGAGCTGTGCGTGGCCTACAGGAAGGGGGGGCCATGGGAGCCATATGGAGCCTATGGGGGGTCCACTGCAGCCATGCGGGGCCTATGGGGGG
>JANRFK010006693.1:24503205-24513997 GCA_030068395.1 Apalone spinifera
TAATATCTGATTTGTGTCCATTTATTCTTTTACATAGGGATTGTCCAGTTTGGCTGATGTATATAGCAGAGGGGCATTGGTGGCACATGATGGTGTATATTACATTGGTAGATGTGCAAGTGAATGAACCAGTGATGGTGTGGCTGATCTGGTTGGGTCTTGTGATGGTGTTGCTGGTGTAGATATGCAGGCAGAGTTGGCACCCAGGTTTGTTGCATGGCTTGGTTCCTGAGTTAGAGTTACTATGGTGCAGTGTATAGTTGCTGGTGAGAATATGCTTCAGGTTGGTGGGTTGTCTGTGGGTGAGGACTGGCCTACCTCCCAAGGCCTGTGAAAGTGAGGGATCACTGTCCAGGATGGGTTGTACATCACTGATGGTGCGTTGGAGAGGTTTTAGCTGAGGACTGTAGGGGATGGCCAGTGGTGTTCTGTTGGTTTCTTTCTTGGACTTGTCCCGCAGCAGGAGGCTTCTGGGTACACATCTGGCTCTGTTAAACTGTTTCTTTACTTCCTCATCTGGGTATCAGTTTCAAGAATGCTTGGTGAAGATCTTGTAGGTGTTGGTCTCTGTCTGAGGGGTTGGAGCAAATGCAGTTGTACCTCAGTACTTGGCTGTAGATAGTGGATCGTGTGGTGTGTCCGGGATGGAAGCTGGAGGCATGAAGGTAGGCATAGCGGTCGGTAGGTTTTCAGTATAGGGTGGTGTTTATGTGACTGTCAATAGTTGCACCGTGGTGTCCAGGAAGTGGACTTCCCATGTAGACTGGTCCAGGCTGAGGTTGATGGTGGGGTGGAAGCTGTTGCAATGGCGGGATTCTTCCAGAGTTTCTTTCCTATTGGTCCAGATGATGAAGATTTCATCAATGTAGTGTAGGTAGAGAAGGGGCGTGAGTAGACAAGAGCTGAGGAAGCATTGTTCTAGGTCAGCCATAAAAATGTTGGCATATTGTGGGGCCATGCGGGTGCCCATAGCGGTGCCACTGGTCTGGAGGTATATATTGTCACCAAATCTGAAATAATTATGTATGAAGATAAAGTCACAGAGCTCAGGCACCAGTTGTGCTGTGGCATCATCAGGGATACTGTTCCTGACAGCTTGTATTCCATCTATGTGTGGGATGTTTGTGTAGAGAGCCTCTACATCCATGGTGGCTAGGATGGTGTTTTCTGGAAGATCACCAATGCATTGTAGTTTTCTCAGGAAATCAGTGGTGTCTTGGAGACAGCTGGGAGTGCTGGTAACATAGGATCTGAGTACAGAGTTCACATATCCAGACAGTCCTTCAGTGAGAGTGCCAATGCCTGAGATGATGGGGCATCCAGGATTTCCAGGTTTGTGGATCTTGGGTAGTAGATAGAATAACCCCGGTCGGGGCTCTAAGGGTACGTTGATTTGTTCCTGTGCTTGTGTAGGGAGTGTCCTGAGCAGATGGTGCAGTTTCTTAGTGTACTCCTCAGTGGGATCTGAAGGAAGTGGCCTGTAGAATTTGGTATTCGAGAGTTGTCTGGCAGCCTCCTTTTGGTAGTCAGACCTGTTCATGACGACAACAGCACCTCCTTTATCAGCCTCTTTGATTATAATGTCAGAGTTGTTTCTGAGGCTTTTGCGTTCTGCACGACTGAGGTTATGAGGCAAGCAATGCTGTTTTTACACAATTTCTGCCTGTGCATGTTGGCGGAATCATTCTATGTATAGGTCCAGACTGTCATTCTGACCCTCAGGAGGAGTCCATGTGGAGTTCTTTTTCTTGTGCTATTGGTGGGAGGGTATCTGTGTGTCAGTGAGCTGTTCAGTGTTGTGTTGAAAGTATTCTTTGACTCAGAGACGGTGAAAGTAGGCTTCCAGATTACCACAGAACTGTATCATGTTTGTGGGGGTGATGGGGCAAAAAGAGAGTCCTTGAGATAGGAAAGACTTTTCTGCTGGGCTGAGTGTGTAGTTGGATGGATTGACGATATTGCTGGGTGAGTTAGGGGTACCACTGTTATGGCCCCATGTGGCAGGTAGGATTTTAGCCAGCTTACAGTACTTTTTCCTCTGTAGAGAAGTGAAGTGTGTAATGTAGATCTCCTGTCTTATTTTAGTAAAGTCCGTTTGTGTAGAAGGTTGTTTTTTTATGAAAGTCTCCAGATTGGAGAGCTCTTTTTTGATGTTTTCCTGTTTGCTGTACAGGATGCTGATCAGGTGGTTTCTCAGTTTCTTTGATAGTGTATGGCATAATCTCTCACTGTGGTCTGTGCAGTATGTGGATAGAAATGGATTTTTCACCTTCAGTACATTGGGTATGATGTACGGCCGTACGGCTAAATGCAGTGCCTTGCATGGTGTCAAGCATCAGAGGGGTAGCCATGTTAGGATCTGCAAAAGCGACAAGTAGTCCTATAGCACCTTATAGACTAACAGACGTATTGGAGCATAAGCTTTCGTGGGCAAAGACCCACTTTGTCAGATGCATGGAGTGGAAATATCCAGAGGCAGGTATAAATATGCAGGCCAGAATCAGGCTAAAGATAACAAGGTTAGTTCAATCAGGGAGGATGAGGCCCACTTCTAGCAACTGATCTGGAGGTGTGAATACCAAGAGAGGAGAAGCTGCTTTTGTCATTAGCTAGCCATTCACAGCCTTTGTTTAATCCTGAGCTGATGGTGTCAAACTTGCAGATGAACTGTAGTTCAGCAGTTTCTCTTTGGAGTCTGGTCTTGAAGTTCTTGTGTCCGTTTATTCTTTTACATAGGGAATGGCAATATACAAAAACCTGTAGGAGAACACTTCAGTCTCCCATTACGCACAATAGCAGATCTACAGGTAGCCATCCTGCAGCAAAAAAACTTCAAGACTAAACTCCAAAGAGAAACTGCTGAGCTACAGTTCATCTGCAAGTTTGACCATTTCATGCTCAATTGATTCACAGTGGATTTTTTTTTTTGCGCATTCTGTACAACTTAATTTTAAAAATCCATAATAAATATTAAATTAAAAAAGTAGTCTGGGATCCAGATTGCATTGGTGGCCTGGGCAGTCATCAGCAGCCTAAACAAATGACTGCTGCAAGGCAATTCAAATGATGCCAGCACAAATGTTCAAAGAGCCTGGAAGAAGCCAGATGCTGCCATTTTATTAATACCCTCTATAAATGAGTCTTGTCATTCAAGAGCAGGAAGAAAAACAAGGATTAAAAACAAAAATAATGAAATGGCTTAAAAATAATATTCCAGGGAAAATGATTTGTATTGAATTTTGGGCAACTGAAAATGAGAGAATTTCAAAATAAGTTAGAACAAGAGCAACTGAGTTTAACTGAAGATATTGTGGGGAAACTACTAAATCTTTTGATCACAGGCCTCAGACCCAACATTTTAAGGAGTCCTTTACATGAAAAAATATTCAATCAATGAACTGCTAAGGTAACTCACAAGTGCAAACTGTCAGGGGCTCATTTGCCAGGGCAAAGAACTATTCCTAGAAGCTTGTAAAAGCGACTGCATTTTTAAAATTAATGCCAAATTAATAATAAAAATGTATTTCTAAAAATGCTTATTTTTTCCATAATATTTCTATTCCAGTGGTAAAGGCAGTAGCCTCTACCAGCCATATCTTGGTCCCACTGCAATCAATACCAACATTTCTATTTAAGTTTTGTCTTTAGCAACTTTGTCATGGGCTGCATGGTGGCCTATTTTTACAGATGTATGGGGCTTTATAAGTGAAAGATGGTTTCTAAATGTTAGCTGTTCCTTTTTTAGACCACATTTTGGATAAAATTTTTAATGTTAGTAAATTGTGTTTTGTACGAACTCATTAGAACTGATAGGCACTGCAATAGGCTTCTCAGGGAGGTTATGGAATTCCTTTGATTAGAAGCTTTTACAGATACAGATGACTTATATCTATTGAGGAATAATGTAGTCATACATAATGAATGACTATGAGCTAGAGGACCCTTTACAAATCTCCTGCAGTTCTAGAATTGTATTGGTAGTTTTGCCTTTGTGGTGTTTTCCCTCAGTCAATAAGGGGAAGAAATAGTATGATATCACTACAAATAGATAAGACTCACATTTGAAATGTAGCATGAGCTAAATAGGCATTGTAGGGTCTAATGGAAATGATCATTGGAGTTAGAGTCAAGAACTCCTGAATTCTAACTTCTGCTCTATCATCTGTTCAGTGTTAGCCTGGATTTACTCACTAAATCTGTTTCTCAGCTTCCCATCTATAAAAATAGGATATTTTCCTGGATTATTTCACAAAGGTGTCATTAGGATTAATTTGTTAATGTTTGTACAGGATTTAGAAACTACAAAAGTGCTAAGTATTATATTATTTCAGTAATTCTCTTTATTGTTAATAAGATTTTTTAAAACATGCAAAAAGTATTAAAATGGAAAGTCTTATATTTTGCATAGTATCATTAAATGCACTACTAAATAATCTGTATTGTTTATGGGAAAAGAAGACTTGAAAAATCACACAGAAGAATCTTAATGATCAATTTCATTATGTAAGACCCATTTTTAGAATTTCTAGCATCTGCTCTGAGATTCCTGCTTCTCTCAGATTTACAACTGTAAGCCCTACTCGAGTACCCAGTGACAATCATCTCCTTGATAATCAAGTTAACTTTCTCTGTCCTACATGACTATACATCCATTTTTCTGAGACTAAAATGTAATTACATCATGCTATAAACTTGAGACATTTCAACAACAAAATCATTAAGTCAACTCATTGTCTGGGGAGAAACATCTGTACCTACTTAAAAAGTTTCAGTATCTTAGCAAATAACTATGGTGGGAGAATGATAAAAGGTACAGCTTTTCCTTTCTGTCTTTGGGTTTCTGGTTATGACCCATCTATACATAAGGTAACCCTTTCTTTCAGTGAAATTTACCTTTATTTCTAACTAAGGCAAAATAACAAGCTAACAGTAGAGAAAATACAGCTAAATCCTTGCAGGGATTATTTTGGAATGAAAAGGCCTTGTTCAGGCTTGTTGTCTTTTGAAATAATTTACATGGAATATGAAAACAGCAACCCAGGAACTGTGTACAGGGGAAGCAGACTAATTTCCATGTGAGGCTGAAGTACTTTGGCAGAGGTACTACAGCTAACTTGTCCCTGTTCTTTGATAGCAGAATTCCATTGCGATGAGGGTCGAGGGTGTTTCAAATAATAGCTGCAAAAAATAAAGAGCACTTTCCTGAAGTTTTTCCACACGGGAAGTTTGCAATATGGTCCAATATATCCTTATAGTTACATAGAATCATAGAACTATAGAGCTGGAAGGGACCTCAGAAGGTCATCAAGTCCAACCCCCTGCCCTAGCCAGGACCAATCCCAACTAAATCAGCCCAGCCAGGGCTTTGTCAAGCTGAGACTTAAAAATCTCTAGGGATGGAGACTCCACTACTTCCCTAGATAACCCATTCCAGTGCTTCACCACTCTCCTAGTGAAATAGTTTTTCCTGATATCCAACCTGGACCTCTCCCACCGCAACTACACGCTAATGGGACAGAAAAAAAGTGCTTCATTCTCAGATAATCTCAAATTTAGCAATTGTATGGAAAACAAGCTTGGAATGATTAAGTCTCATACAAATACAATGGCTTCTGGTTCATGCTGATTCTGATGGTTCTAATTGCTGGTATCCTCTACTAGCAAATTTCTACAAGGATTTAGATAATATAATAAGTATCTCATCTCTTCAGCACCAACAGACTCAAATTAAGAATGAACTCTTTACAGAATATATTTATTCATGCATCCCTGGAGCAGCACTATGCACAGTCATTGGTCACAGAGCGTCCTGTGGTTTAGCAGCATTTCACTGGAATGTTTGGACAGACTCTCAAGGGCAACAATAGCTTTAATGTCACTTTTTGATAATGACAAGTTATGATATCCCTAGTGATATTATTTACATAAGTAGTTTTGTTTCTCCTAAACAATTAAATAATTACATTTGGCTGGAAATGTTTACAGAAACTACAAATACCGTTTTAGGACAAAATGTGTCTTGGAGTCTATACACTCCTAGGCTGCATCTAGATTGGCAAGATTTTGTGCAAATACTTTTAACGGAAAAGTTTTTCCGTTAAAAGTATTTGCGCAAGAGAGCGTCTATATTGGCATGTGCCTTTGTGCAAAAGCATCCGTGCCCAGTATAGACGCTCTCTTGCGCAAGTAAGCTCCAATGGCCATTTTAGCCATTGGGCTTTCTTGCGCAAGAAATTAAGGTGACTGTCTACACTGGCCCTGAGCGGGAGCGTCAAAGTATTTGCACAAGAACCACTGATTTTGTACATTAAAGTCAGTGTTCTTGCACAAATACTAGTAGCCAGTGTAGACAGGCAGCAAGATATTGCGCAAAATCATGCCAGTCTAGATGCAGCCCTAGAGTGTTTTGAGGGTTTTCAGCAGTTTCCAATGGGAAGTTAATCATTTATTCATCCACATAACATTTATTTCAATGCCATTAATTACAATACATTCTTTTAGATGTAATGTGGATGAAATTCTAGTCACATCGTGGCAGGGGCAGGGGGAAAGCAGAAGAGAGATTATTGTTCTGATGTCAGTTTGCACCTAAACTGTCATAAATTATTTTCCAATACAGTAAATAAAGCGGTTTCATGATGAATAATATTCAGGCATTTTTCATAATGAATACACTTGTTTTATTTATCATTGCAATTTGTTTGCTACATTTTGTAATCAGTCTGCTGGCTCAACAGTCGGTCCCTTCCTTAAGATGATCTGGCATGTATGTGTTGGCTCCTATGTCAGCTAAGAATGGTGACAGACAACTTGCCCCCAGTTACATATTAGGAAATTCTGAACTTCAAGTCCATGTGCAAAGATTCACAACCCTATTCACTGAAAAACTCAGGCCTGGCCTTAAGCATTCATCAGCCTTTCCCAGACAGAACTTGAGCAGTTGTATCAGCCTTTGAGAAAAATAGGAGCAGTAGTTCAGGTACAATATCTTCTGAAGATGATCTCCAGCACTGACAGGACAAGAGAACTAGGATCTAAGTGCAGGTTCTGAGGCACCTCAGGGTATGAGGCTGTGAGAAGTTACACCAAACAATAGTGAATGAGAACTCCAAATGACAACTGGACAGGATGAGAGGGAAGGCATTGTAGTCTATTTGCTGTTCTCACACAGAGAAAGAGAGACTAGCGAGCAGAGGACAAGGATCACTGAAGCGGAAAGAGGGTAGTGTAATAAAGATTTAGCTGTTCCACACATAACCAACAGGCATCACCTGAGCCTCTGGAAGTGTAGTCAAGCCCAGGCCTATAAAACCAACTACTTAAATGGTCTCCCTCCCAAAGACAGATGGTCTTAAGGAGCCCTAAGGACATAGGTTCTGGAACTTGAGGTGCTGCTGCACACCATGGCTTGAAGCTGCTTCGATTATACACAGTGTTGCAGTTTGGTTCAATGTCTCTCAGAAGGTGGGTTGGAGGGGAAAAATGGGGGGAGGAGGTAGATAAGAGACGATGGGGAGGGAAAGAGGTTAAGGATGAGAGTAGGGTGGGCATAAAAAAGGGGGCAATAAAGGAGAGAGTAGGGAATGTGCAGAGGTATATGGGGTGGATGGCAGTCCAGGGGGAGGCTGAAGGCTACAGATTCATGAAGATTTAGGGAACACGGGTTTGTACGGGGCTATAACTGGAATGCAGCAGTGTATGGAGGTGAATGGGGTACAGGGCTGGAAGGGTGAGGGACATGGGAATGGTGGCTCTGGGAGGTGGAGATGATGGGTGGGAGATTGCAGGAAGAGATACAGGGCTAGGATGAGTAGGTATGCTAGGCTGAATAGGATGGGGTGGGGGAGGGCTACAGTGAGGAAATGGGGGTATAGCTCCATTCCCAGCATTCAGAGACCAGAATATACATAGGCCAAAATCCTGAGTTCTGGAATGAGGGCGATAGACAGAGTGTGGTTCGCCACAGGGCATGTTCTGCAACTCAAGCCCAGCCACATGAGAAGAAGAGGGCCAAACAGCGGTAGGAGATATGTGCACCATGTGACCCCTTAAGAACCACTGCCCGAGGGCCTGCAAGTCATGCTAGTTCCTTTCTTGCCCTATCCCAGCCAATGGGAGTTGTGCATGTGGGTCTGGGAGTCTCAGCAGCATGCAGCCCCCTCTTCTCCTGGCTGCCTCAAAGGATATAGGAGTTAGGGGGTTACTTTCTCAGTATTTATATCATGCTTTGAAATACTGATATAAGTGAAAATTATCATTATATAACATCATTATGGCTGTAATTTGGATCATTCAAACAATTAATAGTCTATTCCTTTTACTTTCAACATACAGATACTGTACACTGAAGAAAGCAATCTCCAAATACAAAATATTCTCTTCAGAAACCTTGTAAACATTCACACTTTCATGATCAAAATTCAGAACAACTTGTTTTCATGTGAAAAACTACCTGAATATAATTACCACCATCTACAAACAAAAAATGACCTTTAAAGAGAGGAAAGAAAAGTGCTAAATGTCTCTGCTCAGCCACATGGAAGAACAGTGGTCCAGCACATTATGGAAAAGAAATATGATTTGAAAATGCTTGCTAAGAAAACAGTTGAATATTTATATATAATGTAGTAGTGTGAACTGTTGAATATTTAAACATTTTGAATTTCAAGGTCTGGCATGAGATGTCGAAGTGTTGCTTGTTGACCCTGCTGTTTCCAAAGTTTGATTATAAAATTCTCAGATTATATTTGGATTACAACCGATTCTTTACATTTGAAGTGACGCAGAGTTACATTTTCCACACTTTGGAACCTCCCTAACTGTTTCTCTAGCTATTTGCTCTCTCTCACACCAACATAAATAACAAACGGTCCCAATTCACACACTGAAAGTGAGAAGCAAATACTATTCAGCATTATGGCTACAGGTTGATACCTCTCTGGTCTGGGACTGTCTGGTGCAGCAATACCAGAGAGCCACAGAGGTTGCCAGTGGCTGGGAGCTCAGCTGATCTGGTGACAGGCAGCCTGCAGGGCCAGTGGCCTGAGGTAGGGAGCTCGGTGAATGGGGCTAGTGACTGGGGCATGGAGTGCCGCTGACCATAGCGGCCTGGCTGCCAGGGAACCCAACTGGCCAAAGCGGACCACCTACTACTTCCAGGGGACAGGAAAACCCACCAGCTGGAGAGGAACTGGCAGATTTGAGCCCCAACAACTGGGCCAGGGGCAGTGCACTTACTGGGCTGATGGTCAAGAGGGGAGCCCCAGGAACCCTGGGGGCCTCCCCTGGTCTGGCAAACTCCCTTGTTCGGGACTGCTCATGTCCTGAGGGTGCCAGACCAGGGAGGTCCAACCTGTAGAAAAAAGTATTCTCTGCTCCTTCTATTTGTCCTTTCAAATAGAGTATATTCTTAATAGTCTGGGGAAAGATTGCAGTACGTACACAGAAGTAAAATCATTAGCAGTTTTTACATCAAATGCCTTTGATAATATTAGCCAAAATATTATAACCTTATGGTATCCTGTGAAAATTTAATTCTCAGAACAAGATAGGAAAATAGGGGAGGAAATAGGCAAACTCTTATGGAGTCAACAATTTGGATTTTATGGGCCTGGTCTTCCACTGGTGGAAATCAGTGTAGTAACTACTGACATCAGTGGAGTGACACTGATTTTCACATAATCTCTGTGGATAGACCTGAACAAGAGTGTGGTAAAGCCAAAAAAGCCTGTTTTTCACCATCAGGAGTGGTCCAATAAAAGTTATTACTTCATACACTTTGTGTCTGGATGGAATTCATAATTCTTTCAGGGTTCTTTTGTAATTCTAATGAACACTGCTTATTACACTGTATCCAATATACCCAAAAGCTTTAGATATGAACGTAAGATGGTGTCTATCCTCTTGGCATTGTAGAAACAGTAGGTGAGCATCCTAATTGCCTTATTTCTTTATGCTGCTGTGTTTGCAAGAGGGATAAGTTTAAAAAATGATAATGTAGAGAATTGGCAGAAGAGTCCTATCTAGCCTGCACTGTATTAAATTTTTTTTTTTTAAATTTAAGACTTAAAAAGTAGGTCAGATAAGTATTAAAGAACATTATTTGTAGCTATGACTTTACTAATAATGTCCAACGATTACTCTAATCACTTTGATGTGCTCAGTATTAGTCATCAGACGTCTTGCATGGATATATTTGTGTTCTTACTTAAGAGAGTATAAGGAAAACTTCATTTTGATTTTCTCTGCATCTCTGCTTAGCATGAGTTTAAAGGATGTGATCCAATTAGAACGAGTGACAATAATCTGATTTTTTTTTATGTTTTCTGGTAAAGAAAAAGTTCCTAATGCTAAGCCAATGAAAGTTTGACTTTGAAACATTAGAAACAAAAAATTAAAATGCAGATGGGTAGTAAAAACATTCTTCTTTTTACAAAAATATAAATGTAGGGTAGGGGTTTTTTTTCAAAGCATTCAGCATTTGATTAACTGCTACCATTGAACTTAATGGGAGCTTCCATATTGGTTTCAGCATGAGAGAGTTAGGTCTACACACTTCACTGAGTGTTTATCTCACTCTTAATAATGACTATGCTATATTACATCAACTCTGCTTTAGGCTGAGGAGAGGTGGAGGAGACCAAATGATGTGGAAAGACTGGTGTCCAGCTAAGAGAACAGGTCTAAATAACTCAGACAGGTATAGAGAGTCTGTAGCCAGACATGAACCCCATCTTGTTTCCCCACCCCCCAGAGAGCAAGAGAAAGGCAGTCAGCCTTTGATGCCCTGGGA
>JANRFK010006693.1:24531161-24544132 GCA_030068395.1 Apalone spinifera
GGGGGGGGGAGGGGAGAGGGCAGAGTTAAGTTTAGACTAAAATATATTTTTCAAAATTATAGACTACACACATTTCTCCCCTGCCTCCCCCGCCAGTAAATTTTTTAGCAGGCATGTAGCACAGCTCAGTCCTGGCTCATGCTGGGTCCAGGACATACCCCTGCTATGGCTCTGCATTTAAAGTGGGTCTGGGAGGTCAGACTCCCCCCAGACGTGGGCTGCTGCCATCCCACACTGCTGCCTCTTTATCAGAGGCCACAGCACAGGGGGACAGGCAGCCGGTCCATGAGGGGAGCTGGTTTTTAAACTGGCTCCTCTCTCAGACCAGCTCCTATCAGCCACCCTGCACAGCTGCCTTGGATACAGAGACAGCAGCACAGAGTGGCAGGGGATCGTTGGGATTGAGGTGCACTGGCTGTTGGCCCCACCCCTAGGGACTATAGAATAGTCGACTAACCGATAAGAATTCATGAGGTTACTGGACTATTCATTTAACTGATATTTAACATCCCTAGTATAGAGTACATACACTACACACATCTCACCACAGCATAGAGTATAAATAGCAGTGTGAATGGTGAGACAGTGCTTAGGTAAAGACACTCCTGAATCCTGTGGGTATGTATACATACCTGGGTACAACAAGGTGCTTGACTCATCCAAGCAGTGCCTCTCTGTCAACACTGCTATTTGTAGAATGCCATGCTTCACTGGTTCCCCATTGCTGGAGCATTTCCCAGTCATAGCAGCTGGGAACATAGCTATACTCCATAGTGTGGATACAACATGCTTTTTCACCGAGGCATGTAGCAAAGTTACCCTGCATGTTGCCTCAAGAGGTGTGCAGTGCAGCTATAGCCTAATGATTTTTAATGACACCTTATCATTTGCATTGATATAATTTTGTATCAGTTTTCAAGTATTTCCTCCACACACGACTTGAAAAAAATGCAATTTGGGCATTTGGTTGTTCATGTGCCATCCAAGCTGGTGAGGTAAATTAGAGAAACCACACGGCAGCTCCAATTTATATACAGCTGGTCCCCAAGTTATGAACGCATCAACTTATGACCATTTGTATTTACGACCAACCTCCTATGCAGCTGGAACCCAAGTTACGAATGAAATCCGCACTTACGAACAGCGAGGCTGTACGTCAGTGACTGTAATCCGACTTACGAACACATCAAGTTACGACGGAGTACTTGGAACGTAACTCGTTTGTAAGTCGGGGACCGGCTGTAGATTGCCAATGACTTCAGGAGGCTGTGTTGGTTGCTGAGGACAAAGGAGTGTAAGGGTACATCTACACTGCACCGATAGCTCGAAACAGGCTACACAATTGCATAGCTTATTTCGAGTCAATTTCAAAATAGCTTATTTTGAAATTTGGCGCTGTCTCCTCAGCACTTACTTCGAAATAAATCGCTATCCCGAAATGTCCTTTACTCCTCATGGAATGAGGTTTACAGGGAAATGGAAATGGTGAGCCTGTTATATTTCAAAATAATGGGCACACTCAAAAGATGCAGAATAGCTATTTCAGGATACCTGCGGTATCCTAAAATAGTGTTTCAGTGCAGACATAGTCTAAGGGACCCCAACCACCAATATGCTGTTGGCCAGGAGAGGTCTGTTTTATGGAGTCTGTAGGGTAGCTGCTCACCACCATGAACTAAGAAAATCTTTTTTGGTCAATATCTTGACTTCAGGACAGTATTTCACTGCTGAAGGCATGCAGAAGTTTGCAATCGTGAATTGGAAAGAACAAAATCTACTCAAAGCTGACTATTTTGATGCAATATGTCTCAGACATATTGCTATTTAATTTATTTTGTTCGGTGCCATTTTATTTTCTTCTTAAGCATCTTATTTAATCTGTCCTGCATGGATTCAATATCCAGAATATACACACTGCTTTATAAGCATCTTTTTTTTTTCCTACAGAAGGGTATCATTCAAACAGGATGAGATTTTATTTGTCAGATATGGTATGTACTACATGTCTCTTTCAATTTTCAGCAGAAACAGCTGAATATGTGCTGAGATGAGGTTCGTGTGACCCTTTTTTCTCAGTGGCTATTTTTAGCTCCTGCCATTTACAGAATGGTCAAAGATGGGATTCAGTGGCCATCTGTACTGAAACAATAACTAATATCTCAGAAACCCCCATCTTCACAATAGTATGGTAGCTATTTATTTATATAATTCCTTTTTACAGCTTGATTTGTGTTTGGAAAGAATATATGGAAATGATTCCTGAATTCAATAATTGGTTTTGTAATTGCTTTTAGATTTGCTGTATTTCTAAGAGCTGCTGAACCATATTATACTGTTGCTGAGCAATGCCAATACACTGGTTGTTTCCTTTTGGAACTAGGGGGAGGAAGGTCAGAAAATTGATGGGAACCACTCTCCAAAGCAGAATATAAAATTCCCTAGGAACCGGTAAGCAGGTCTGATTGAAGAGTTTTCAGCAATTGTTACTTCTTGCTCAGCTTCTCAGAAGCTACATTTTTAAACTTGCAATTTAATCATTGGTTCAATAAAAACAGTTCCCTAAAAACTCTTAATTGTGAGTAACTAACACACTTCATAGCGGAGTTAAAAACAACATGGCTGTGTCTAGATTGGCATGATTTTCCGGAAATGCTTTTAACAGAAAAGTTTTCCATTAAAAGCATTTTCAGAACAGAGAGTCTAGATTGGCACGGACGCTTTTCCGTAAAAGCACTTTTTGCGGAAAAGCGTCTGTGCCAATCTAGATGCACTTTTCCGCAAAAAAGCCCCGATTGCCATTTTCGCGATCGGGGCCTTTTTGCGGAAAACAAATCTGAGCTGTCTACACTGGCCCTTTTGCGCGAAAGCTTTGCGCAAAAGGGACTTTTGCCCGAATGGGAGCAGAATAGTATTTCCTCAAGAAGCACTGATTTCTTACAGTAGGAAGTCAGTGCTTTTGCAGAAATTCAAGTGGCTAGTATAGACAGCTGGCAAGTTTTTCCCGGAAAAGCGGCTGATTTTCCGGAAAAACTGGCCAGTCTAGACACAGCCTATGTGTCAAACTCTGGGCAAATCTTTGGTTCATTTTCAGAACATTGATGTTCACAACGCAACCCTCATCCAACACATCCTGAGCCATATCCTGAGGTTCATGGGAGTACCTACTGGCTGAGGAGAACAGGATTTGGCCATTAATCCCATCAACCATAATTGAGTTGCTTTCATTTATTGAAATGTTTCCATTCAAACGATATTCTAAAAAGTAATTGGGTTTTATATTACATGATTTTATTTGTGAAAAAACTTCTGCTTTCTACTGAAAATGGCTTCAAATTGAAATATTTTCATTTGTAAATGGCGCCTCATGGGAGGAGTTGTTCAGTTGCCTCATGTCCCCCTTCTTTGGGTCTGGTCTCAGCTAAACTACATTTCCCATGGGGCATGATGGATAAAGAGTCACATGATGCCACATTTCCCTTCTATAAGAGGGAGACCAAGATGTAGCATGGGATATGCAGTTCAACCATGGAATCTGGCTTATACTGTGGTAGGGGAGCAAGAAGCACCTGAACGGCAAAGCCCACAAGGCACCATGGCAACATTTTCAAGCTGAAATACTTCAGTATTTGGCCAAAATATTTTTGAGATTTGAATTTCTACTAAAGCACCTGAAATTTTCCCTGAGAAAATGAATATTTTTCAATACCTGTAGTTGAAATATAACATGAATATGACAGGAACATGAAAAACCTGAGGTCAGTCCTTCACATAAGAAAATTCTGCAGCACTACTCAACATCCTGCCCCTTGCATGGTATATATTAACACATACAAATGGTAACAGATTAACATTTACATTTAAAAGAAAAGTGACTAATATGTTCACAAAATGGCCAGGTTAGTGTTACAGGAGCAGCATTAATTTTTGGAATGTTTTGATCTTTAAGATAGTGCTCTTTTAATTTTTGTGTGTATTTAAGAGGTTCATTTATCAAATTTAGTACTGCTCTGATTGAAGGGTTCCTTGCATTTACTTCCCCATTTAAAGGAGTCAGTGGCAGCCCATCAATACAGGAGACCTAGGCGGTCACCTAGGGTGCCAAGATAAATGGCTGTTGAGGGCTTTGGAGGCGGGGGCACCGATCGCACGGCTTTGCCTAGGGTGCCAGTTGCCAGCAGCTCATCTAGGGCTGCTCCTGAAAGGAGTAATAGAAAAAGGGAAGGAAAGGGGAAGGGGAAGCTTCAAGGAAATCCACACCTATTTTGCTTGCAGATCTTAAAGCACTGTCAAATTCACCAACTGAGTTCTTTGATCCAGACATATTTCCAGTGCAGTCCATGGTATGGCCTCTTTTTTCTCCTACACCATAGATGATGTACGCTATGCAAATTCCCACTTCAATCACGAATCACAGCAAGGCTCAGGATGCTCCTCCTTCCACCAAAACACACATCACCACCAAAATGCAGCCCCAGGTTCAGAACCCTTCTTCCTCCTGACACCTCCCACTGGCTACAGCAGCCCAGTTCCACTTAATCTCTGAAACCATGCTTATTTGAAGCTGGGTTTGGTGAAGTTGGAGGGAAGGCAGCAGGGAGGGACTGACAGCAAAAAGTATTTACAAAAAAAAAATCTGCCTTTGTGAGGCTGATCTGAACTGGACTTGCATTCCCTGTGCTGTGTCTTCTCCCTCTGCTGAGTTCCTTCAATCTATGTGCTCACTTCAGCCCTTCCAGGAGTCACTGCACCCGATCTCAACAGAATGACTAGTGCATGTGGCATTATTGATGGGCCTTAGTTCCACTTGATTCCAATGTCCATCTATTCCTGAATAAATCACAATTGGGGTCAATTATCATCTTCATTCTTTCTACAATTTCCCTTCCCTAGGGGAACACTACCAACACAATACAGAAATTATCAAAATACAGTAATTATACTATATATTATATGAAATCTGTTGCGAAATAGGACCTTATATGTCAGAACTATTTGAAATTAGAATATCGTTGGCTAAAACTGTAAATACTCTCCAGAAGACTGCAAAGCAGTCTGTGAAAGTTGTCAAGACAAAGGTATAACCATACAATTCTGGTTCAGAAGTACAAAGTAAAAATCACGATCCCATGTAATGACATTGAAAACTTCCATTGTCTTTCATGGCACTAGAATTTTCCCCATAATATATTATTCTGAATTTAGTCTTCCGAATTTTAAAGTCAGATTAGCTACTCTATTTATGTTTGATGGATTAAACACAGCCCTAAAAACAATCTCTAACTTAATTCTACCAGAACGAGACCAGATTAAACTAAAAAACTGTTAGCTTGGACATATAAAAGCCTATGGGCTAAATCTGAACTTCCCTTAAGAATTCAAAAATAGGTTTAATTTGCCATAGAAACCCAATGGTTATATACAGATAGCTAGTTTTATAATCATGCTTTTTATACCAGTTATATTAAAAAGATAAATAATTTGTAGTAGGTCATGTTTTTTAAAAATGAATGAATATTTTAGTCATTTTCTGCTGAGACAAGCACAAGCAAGTATATTTAGCCATTTACAAAGCAAAGATGATGTGTTTAATGCAACATCTTATTGCCAGTATATGTTTATCTGATCTAGAATGTATTAAATTTATGAGAGGTGTTTGGACCAGAAACATTACATGAGAAAAATACATTCTTGAAATTTCTGGCTTGAATAGAAATAGGTAATAAAGTATTGGAAAACTTGTTCTCTTGAGATGTACTGCTCTATTTTCATACCAAATTGATTCCAATAGACATTCACATTTCTGTAATATTGATGGTTTGGAATTGTCGTTTCTGACAATGTATTACTTTTTCCTTTTATAAATATCTTTCTTTATAAATATGTTCCTCAGTTTTGGAACTAGATTTTCCAGGTTTCTTGCTTTCAATTGGAATGCCAGGTTAAAAAGAGAACCTGGCGGCTCCAGTCAGCACCACCAACTGGGCCATTATATGTTTGGTTTGTGACACAGCGGGCTAAGGCAGGCTCCCTGCCTGTCATGGCTTTGCACAGGTCCTTCAAGCAGTGGTATGTCCCCTTTCAGGCTCCTACACATAGGGGCAGTTAGGGGTGCCTCATGTGGCCCCTGCCTCAAGCTCTAGCTCTTCAGCTCCCATTGGCCAGGATCCCCATTCCTGCCCTCTGAGCACTTCAATCCCAGCTTGGAGCACCCGCCTGTACCCCAAATCCTCATTCCTGGCTCCACCAGAAAGCCCACACCCCGTGCTGGAGCCTTAACCACTCCCTAAAATTCTTACCCCAGCTATGATCCTCTTCCTACCCTCTGAACCCTTTGGTCCAGCCCAGAGCACCTGCCTACATCCCAAAATCTCATCCCTCACGTCACCTCAGGGTCTGCATCCCCAGCTGGAACCCTCACATCCCCCACCACACCCCAGCACCTCCCCTTCTTAGCCCAGTGTTACCTCCTGCTCCCTGAATCCTTCATTTCTAACTCCACCCTGGAACCTGCACCGCCAGCTCAGAACTTGTAAGACTGTACCCCTTCCCAGACCTTAACTCCCTGTCTCAGCACAGACCTCCCTTCCATTCTCAGAAACCCTCAACTCCACCCCACAACCCAGAGCCCCTTCTGCACCCCAAACCATTTATCTCTGGCCCTACCCCAGAGCCTGCAGCCCCAGCCAGAGCCCTCACCCCTTCTCATATTCCAACCCAATTCCTTAGCACAGAGTCCTCTCCCACACATTTCTAGCCCTACCCCAGAGCCTGCACCCCCAGCCAGAGCTCTCACCTCTTCACAAACCCCAACATCTGGCACAGCGTGGTAAAAATGCGTAAGGTTACTACATTATGGAGCAAGGTTGAATTAAGATACGCAAATTCAGCTATGTTAATTGTGTAGCTGAAGTTGAAACACCTTAACTCGACTTTTGGTGCTGTCCACACTAGAGGAAGTTGAAGGGAGAATACTCTTCCTTTGACTTCCATTACTCCTCACAGAAGCAGGACTACCAGCATTGACCAGAGTGCCCCTCTCAGTCTGAATTAGCCATCTTAACTAGACTCACTAATTTGAACCCTGGAAGATGGACAGCGGCAGCTTCGCTCATCTCTGTAGTGTAGATGTACCCTAAGTGAGAATTGGGAGAGCGAACAACAATGGAGGGAGGGAAGGGAGGATGGAGTGAGAAGGGGTAGGGCCTTGGAAGCGGGGCAGGGAAAGGGTGTTTGGTTTTATGCAAGTAGAAAGTTGACATCTCTATTTATATGTAGAAAACTGACTGAGAGGTATTTAGTACTTAAAAAGTACTCTACAGCCCTTATAACATATTGAGAGCAACACCTCATTTTTCATACCACCTTCTCCTGACCCTCTGTTTTCCAACAATAATGACCCAAACTGTAAATGAACAACTTCCTCAAATAATGTACCAATGTCAAGGAAACTAGAAAGATAAGAATTAAAATATGAAGAGAGAAAAGGAAGTACAGGTTGTGGAAAGTGGGAAGAGAAGGAAGCAGGGGGAGAATAAAGTGAGAGAAGGGAAGACAGGACAAAAATGTAGGAAGGTGCTATAAAAAAAAACATTGTGTAGCCAAAGTGCATCTGCTGCTTTTTTACAATATGATGAATTTTATCCTCCTCCTCTGATAAAAAAGTCAATTTTAGCTGTATATTAGAATATTTTTAGTTATTTGAACCTGAGGGGAAAGATGATAAATTGCTTGCTAGAGAGATGTTTCAGGTTCCCGGGGGTCTTGTGGAGCAACAAACATTTTGCACAGTGTTAGAGATGCCAGTTCACTCTATGGGCATTTGATCCATGCAAAATACTCATGTCACATGTGAACCTGTGTGACTTACACTAAATCAATTGTACTCTTCCCATTTACACCAAAGGGAATCAGATCCAGGAGGCGAAAGGGCAAAGGAAGAAAAATATAAAGGGGGCTTGAAACAGTGGAAAGTTTAGACAGACAAAATAGGTGTGTTGTCTCTTCGCTATGTATGCAAACAAGTGAAGAAACCATATGCACATTTATCATGGTCCAAATAGTTGTTTTTACTGAACATACACAGCTTTTAAGGTTTACATTGTTTACATTGCCAGAACCTTACCACAGAAGCAATGTAGAAAAGATAGAACATGGTTGGTGCTGAATTCTATATATGACTGCATAGTCTCTATTGTGTTAAATATGTAAGTACTTCATAGCATTCATGTGTACTTTTGCTTTCTCAGATTAAGGAGATGTTACAATTAGAGCTGTAGAAACAACTGATTGTTCACTTGGTGGCAGTTAAAATAGTTTCAGGTCAACCCCAAATCAAAATTGGCAATTGAAAAGTCTGAACTAATAGTTTTGGATTCAATGAAACATTCTAATTTGGAAATGAAGGGCAAGAGTCACATGGGAACTTGGATGTCACTGGCATTCACAAAATGGGAAGCAGAAGACCCACATTTGAATCTCTGCTGGAGGGCAGAAACTTGTACCCAGCTTTTTCTCTACCAGGTTACAAGTCTCAATATTCCTTGGTTAACTTGTTCCATTTACATTAATTAAGTGAAGCACAGACTGGAACCCTGGCTACTTCTCCTTGCCAGGTAAGTGTCCTAACCATCACGCTATAGAACCATTTTCACTAGCTTGTTTTCTAAGAAAGTTTAATGGCTTCAACAGAAGAGCCCTACTCCAGAGTCCACTGATGGTTCAGAGCACTGGCATGCAAATGGGGAGACCTGGGTCTAGTCCCTGTTTCAAAATAGGGATTCAGAGTCTCCAGCATTCCAGGCGAGTGTCTAAACTGGGCTACAGGGAATAAGCAGGGACACAACAAGAGTCTGCAAACTCATTCTAAAAGATCTTGGAACCATGTCTGCTCTGCAAGACTTTACTGGGCTGCAGCAAGTGAACAAACTATGTTTTCACCTGGATACATACAAAGACGTGTCTACACATAAGGACTAGACCTCAGACCCTTCATGCCCATCTCAGGGTGAGTTTAAGTTTCTTCTCAACACCATTTCACTTGGATGTTGAGAAGAAAACATGTGAATTACAAATATATGAAAATTGCTCAGCCACTATTGTGCTGAACATCACAGAAAAGCATATAAATAAAATAATTCTGTCCTTTCACTAGTCTTACAGAGCATTATTTGAAAGTGTGAATCTTCCCATCTTTTGAAGTGACCTGCAGAGGTTTTGTTGAAAATTAAAAGCTTATTTAAAAGATCTCCAAAGCTTGTTTCAAGGTCCCCAAAGTGGGAATAAGTAAATAGCTGTTGCTTTAAAATATAATTAACACTAGTTTAAGATGTTAGACTGTCATTAGCTGCAAGTTTCCTTATTTTTTTTTGCCAGATTGATACAAAAGTGGAAGAAGCCATTCTATTCTAATGTTCCAATTTTTTCTCCCTTAGTTTTCTCAAAAACAAACAAACAAACAAACCCCAAAACCCCTTTTGGCTGAAATTATTCATTCTTTCTTTGGCTGTACATGTGCAGCTCCCACTGACTGGAGGTTTTTTTCTGAGCTATTAGGAGCTGGCTTTAGTCAATAGAATCTGTGTGTTCTTCCAAGAAAAGAATTTAACCCCTCTGATTTAACAAGATTCTTAATCACATGGATAAGTGTAGACATGGCAACAGTCCCATTGACTTTAATGGGACTACTCATATGGTTAAAGTTAGGCACATGATCAAGGTGATTTGGCCTTGATTTTCAGAGACAAAAGAATGTAAGAGTACCTTTATGAATATAAATATGAGGTCTGAATTTGAGATTATCACCCTAAAAAGACTTTGAGACATTGTAGATAGTTCTCTGTAGACATCCATTCAATGTGCAGCAGCAGACAAAAAAGATAACAGAGTGTTAGGAGCCATTAGGAAAGGGGCTAGGTAATAATATTATTATGCTACTATACAAATCCACAGTATGCCCAAACTTTAAAAATTGCATGTCATTCTGGTCACCCCATCTCAAAAAAGATATATTAGACTTAGAAAAGGCACAGAGAAGGTCAACAAAATTAGAGGTATGGAACAGCTTCCATATGAGCTGAGATTAAAAAGTCTGGGACTATTCCACTTGGAAAACAGATAACTAAAGGAGTCATTTAATAGAAGTCTATACAATCATGAATGATATGGAGAAAGTGAATAAGAAAGTGTTAAGTACTCCTCATAACACAAATACTAGGGGTCACCCAATGAAATTAACAGGCTGAGTGTTTAAAACAAACAAAAGGTAGTACCTCTTCGCTCAATGCACATTTAACCTATGGAACTCATTGTTGCAATGGCCAAAAGTATAAATGGGTTAAAAAAAAGAGAATGAGATACATTCATAGAGGAAAGGCCATTCCACAGCTGTTAGCTAAGATGGTTAAGGATGTGATGCCATGCTGTGGATCTTCCTACGCCTCTGACTGCTAGATGCGGGGATTGGATGAGAAGGGTTAGGTCATTTGATGATTGCCTGTTCATTTCAGTCCCCTTGAAGCACCTGGCATTGGCCACAATCAGCAGACAGGATAATGAGCTAGATAGACCTTTGGTCTGACCCAGTGTGGCCATTCTAATGTTGATCATGAGTCCAGTCCTGCAATCCTTATTTTAGGGCAAGTTGCTACAGACTTCACTGGGCATTTTGCATGAGAAAAAATATGCAAGATTGAATGTAAACAGATTACCTTGTGGCAGCAAAGTATTCAATTAAGCATATGCTTAATTTTCAGATATTCTCACTGAATTCAACAGGATTGCTCATATGCTTAAAAGCTAAGCGCACACTTTTGCTGAATCTAGGCCTATAACCAGAACATAGCTGCCAAAATAACTAGGAGTCCTGTGGCTCCTTAGAGCTCATCTAGACTATGGGGAACGGTCAAAAGAAGATATGCAAATTCCATGGGAATTTGCTTATCTTCTTCCGATCATACTTTTGAAAGCAGAGCTTTTGAAAGTGAAAGTAGTTAAGATGCAGCTTTCTCAGCGACCCCCCCCCCTTTGTTGAAAAACCGCTTTTCCTCAAAAAAGGAGGTTCACGTGGCTTTTCAACACAGCGGTTGGGGTCCCTGAAAAAGCCACGTCTTAACTACTTTCACTTTCAAAAGCTCTGCTTTCGAAAGTGCAATCAGAAGAAGATAAGTAAATTCCCATGGAATTTGCATATCTTCTTTCGACCGTTCCCCGTAGTCTAGATGAGCCCTGAGAGCCTAAGGCCTGGTCTACATTAATTATGCAGCTGGAGTTGAAGTATCTTAAATCTTGTTTTTGGTGCCACTCACACAGCGGGAGGTCAAGGGGACCACAGGCTCCCATCAACTTCCCTTATTCCTCACGAGAAGCAGGACTTCTGGTGTCAACAAGAGTTCAGATTAGAGGGTTTTCACTAGACCCGCTAATTCAAATGCTGGAAGATTGACTACAGCAGCGTTGATCTTCCCCGTAGTGTAAACAAGCCCTAACAAATTTATTTGGGCATAAGCTTTTGTGGGTAAAATCTTATACTCTAAGAAATCTGTTAGCCCTTGTGTACACTATAGAGTTATTTCAAAATAACACCCCTTATTTCGAAATAACAAGCAGCACATCCACACCATCAAGCTCATTATTTTGAAATAACGGGCTAGTTATTTTGAAATGATAACATCTGCTTTCCACAAGGCATAATGCTTATTTCAAAATAATTATTTCAAAATAGTGGTAGTATAGACATTCCACTGCTGCTATTTCAAAATAACTACCCCCACCCCCCAGAGTCATTCAAAGTAATTACTCCCCTGTGCTTCCTCAGGATCTAAGTTGAGGTAGTGTTTTCACTTTAAGGGAGCCTGCCTTGTGCTAATTTTGAGTTTTCACTGTAGTGTGGACATACTATTTTGAAATAGTTATTTCGGGAATTATAATTTCAAAATAACTTCCTAGTGTAGACATGCCCTAAATCTCTAAGGTGCCACAGTACACTTCATTTTTTGGCAGATACAGAGGAATACAGCTAACCCTTTGAGATAGAATATAGTGGACACCCTGTAGTGCACAGGCACAATTGGGTGCTTTCGTTCCATTTCACTGTAAGTGGAGTATGACAGAGTTCATTTTAAACACTATAATGGAAAGGCATTGCAAAAGAATTAAAATAGTTTTCCCTTAGTTGTTATAAACCCACTGTGGCCCCACCCCTGCAGTCTTTACTCGGGTAAAACAGAATGGGAATTTTGCCCAAGTAAGCAATAGTTCTTGACGTTTCATGCACAAAAATCCACACTAAGATGCATTTATATTCTTTGAAAGGCCATCCTCCATACCTTCAATTATGGAGCCATCTAGTATTCACAATGGGGAAATTTAAGCTAGTATACTCTTCTATTACTTTATAGCTAGGTACTATACTCCTGCTGAAGAGATTCCATTTCTCTGTAAAACCCCTTTGACCTTTATTACTGCTCCAGGGAGCATCCAGACCAGATGGGAAGAAAAAGGTCAATAAAATAGACTTATTATGTATTTTATTGCTTTCTGAAGCAACAGGGAAATAATAGTCACAGAGTTTAAAATTGATTTTGAATGAAATGATTACAAGCAAATAGATATGATAATTGCATCACAAAATAGTAGATCACATACTGCTTGTTTTCAGTGTATATACACTAGAAGAAGCCCTGAATATTAATATTTAAATCAGTTTCCAAATTATACTGTGTTATAATTACTCTATGCTAAGAGAGAGTTTGCAAATAATTAAAGCCACAATTGTTTACAACTATGTGATATGCTTAGTTTATATATTGCAGGAAGGTAAATGAAGCATTAGAACAATTCTCCAATTCTGTGCATTCTCAGACAAAAATATTAACATGTAAAATCAAGTGTTTTTATATATTGTGCAGGATTTCATTACTATTTAGGTAAAGACGAATCTTTTTTAAATAATAAAATAACTTTAGGCCTTTTTT
>JANRFK010006693.1:24544232-24590757 GCA_030068395.1 Apalone spinifera
AGTTCGAACTAGGGTGGCAGTGTAGACATACCCTCAGTTACTTCATAGGGTGAAGAACCTTCTGTGGAATAACTTAGACATTGTACAGACAATAATTTGTTGACTAATAGCCTATGCAGATATGAATTTGAAATTTTATAGAGCTCTGTAAAATTTACACTTGTAAAAATGTTTGTCTAATTAGAAATATACACATATTAAAGAAACCACAGTTCATACACATAAGTTTTAATAAGAGTAATCACTCTCACTTTACAACCTCCCCCACACTGATTGTTTTTGTGGCCACAGTCCTACTCCCAATGAAGTAAATGGAAAAATGCATTGAATTTATTGGTGCAGAATCATCCCCAACAAAGAAATTCAGTGCAAGAGACTGCTGCACTGGCGATTCAAGATTCCTGAAAATTAAAACATAAATAACAAATTGCTAGTGCTGTAAGTCAGTCCAAAATGGCTCTCATCTTTTCACTCTTAACTGCTATTTTTAAATAGGATTACAAATTGTATTATATCAATGCTTTTATGACATTACAGTTTGCTTGTGTCAGCATCCCATTATGTATTTCTACTTCAAGAGTAATAGCTAATCTATAGAAATTCAGTCTTGATTGGGTTTTGGAACTACAAGTTTCAGATCAAGCAACACTTTTGGCCCACAAAATTTAGAAAAAAAAATCTATCCAGTTATTATAATCTGATGTGCAACCCTCCCATAAATGACATTTACTAGATTTACTCATCTGAATCTCAAGTAAAATGCTATTTTTTCAAATAGTTTTTACAAGTTTATTTATCATTTTTATATTAAGATGACCAACTTCTTAATGCTTTGAAGTTGGCAAGAGGTCACGTACTGTAGTTTTTTCACAGTTTTATCTAATATGGGTATCTGTTTTGATGTGAGAGTTTTTGCGGTTTGATAAACTGCAATGAATGACTCATTTGGAACGGTTACAAACTGAGTTAACGATATACACTAAAGCTTTTTGTTTACGACAATGCACTATTTATCATAAGATTCAAAAGGCCAGTTATGCATTTCTGTAATGGGGGTCACTCACAAGGATTAGTTCCCAGTGGTTAGCTCTGAAGGTGTCTCAGAGCCATCACTGCTGCTCTAGGACCTATGTCACTCCCAGAACTGCAGCATTCTTTTCATGACACAGTCCTTTGGTCATGTCATGCTCTTTGGTCATGTCATGCTCTGTTCTCCCCACTTTTGCGGAAACTGCAGTTTGCTGTCCAGGCACTTTCTTAAGGAGCAATTGCACTCAATAGTTTGGCTGCTTCTTCACCGAGGGGGAGGGATCTGGGCCTGCCTTCTAGTCCTGATCCCAACATAGGGACCTTATAGATGGCTGCCATTTGCTGCATCCCCTCGGATTTCTCAATTCTTTTTGCCTGCAAATCCCTGCAGCTAGCCTAGAGCCATCTTTAGCTCCCTCCTCCCCTAGTCCCTTATGCCTGCTAGGAGCCTGATCTTCCCTCCTTGAGCTCTGGGCAGCTACTGAAACTGCTCCACTCAGCAGCTCTTCTTATATGGGCTTGCCCGACCCTCTCCAGTTGGCTGCCTTCTACTCCCTTTGGCTCTATTAACCCCTTATGGGTCAGTGTGGGGCAGTCGCCTCATCACAATTTCCTTTTGGGGCTATTTAGGTCTATGTGTTTTTTCTTTATTTTGTTTTGAGTTTTTTGGGTGGGGGAAAGAGTTCAAAAGAGTTTAAAATATCTACCTACCTTAAAACATTTAGGCTGTGATAAAAGCTGGCAAGACTAACTACATAACTCATTCTGTACTCCTTTTTTTGTAAATTATTATGCTTTTGTAAATTGTTATGAAAACTTAAGCATTATTTAAATATTTTTCATCAATAAAAGAATGAGTCAGAAAAATATTGTAAATGCTGTGCCTAGGTACACTGCAGTGCACAGTGATTACATTCAGGAAGGCACAGTGCCCTTGATCCATGTGTACCTCTCTAATTTACATGCTGGGGTGAGGGTAGAGTGTACAGATCAAGAACATTGTTATTATAACTACAGTTATGAAAACATGCGCACATACCAATGCCTCAGGGTACATTTGCATTAATAAAGAATCTATCTAGAACAAATTTACCTTGCTGCCTACAACTGGTAGCATAAAAAATCCCCAGATCAATCTCTCAACTGCCATATTAATATCAAAAAGCACAAACAATGTTCTAGTGTCAACTGCCTCCAAAACATCCTTTAGATACCTTTTACACCCAGTTTACATCAGGGAATAATCTGAATGAACAATATGGGCTGTATACCATATTTAGAAGATCAAGAAAATAACTCCAGTGAACAAAAGAAAGCAAATTCAAGGGAAAGGGATCATCTACCAAGAACAACCTGTGTCTCTCTCTTTGGCTTTCCTTCTGCTCTTGCTGCTTCCAACCCTTTCTCTAAATATTTTCCCCTCCTTCAGATAGAGCCTTTTACATTTTTCTCCTTTGCCCTCCATGGAGTTATCTATTTACTAGCCCTTTCATTTTTCCCTTTTTACTTTTCTCTCTGACTTCAATACTTGATTCTCCTTTTTTATTCCTCTCACAGTCAGCAATTCCTATGCTGCTGTCTGATCCCAAGTTTCCAGCCCTACCTTCAACTTGTATTAACTCTTCAGTTCACTTATCTCAACCTCTGCCCTCAGTCCCTGAAACATATCTGTAGAAAGTTATTGGCCTTGAATACTTCCTTATTACCACTCCATCCCCTGTTCCCTTTCACATTGTTAATGATATGATCTACCCACATGATTTCAATTATCTCTGTGCCAGAACTACTTGCGTATCAGGTATGTTGAGGATCCATGGAGAAAACTACGTGAATGTAAAAACCGCAGAATGCCTCAGTGTTTTGGCTTTTTGGGGTGTGTACTCTATAGGTGTGTAGATTTAATGTTGTTTCTTATTCTGCCTCAGGAAGATGGAAAATAAGAATCAAAGTCATTTTTTGAAAAAAACAAAAACAAAACAAAACCCTGCAGAAACCTAGTTAAATACGGAGATTTATCTAGGGAAATTTTTCAGATCAACTTTTTAAACAAAATATAGAACTATGGGAGTAGATGTGGTCTCACTCACTATAAAGACTGAAAGTATCACACACGTTGCCCCTTTATTTTACTATAAATCTCATTTTAAGGGACATAGATTATTAATTTTTATGCACAACTTCTAGTGAATGCTGGATGTGTCTTCAATGATTAATAACATTTATTTTTCTGATTATAGATCCTATTACAGTAGTAAGTTTATGAATAGACGGGTACAATGTCATAAAATCACCATGAAACCATGCAGTAAAATTCTGTGCTGATTTTCCATATCTCAACAAAGACAGCACAGGGTATATAAAGCAGAACAGAATTTTCCCCATAAGCCTCAATACATATTTATAATATGGCTCTCTCAGGATTTAAATAAGCAAGTCCACAGAACAGTAATTCGAATTATGGGGATCACTGGAGAAGGATAAATTTAAGTTGTTTCCTTCCATTTTTTAAGTTTCTGATTTTACTAGACTGGCAAGATAGATTTCTTTGGAGCAAGGGAAAAAGAGAGACTTTCAATTTGTCCACATCTCTCCTGAAGTTTTGTACCCTGAACTGAAAACAATATGCCTATGCCAAATACAGTGGGACAATTACTTCCAGTGTCTACATACAACATATGTTTGTACATGCCAAAATGATATTAGCCTTTTTCATAACTGTATCACATTGGTGACTCATGTTTCTTTGTAGGTTTTACCACCTACACATTTATTCCTCATTTAGAAATTGTACATTGGATTTTTTTTTTCTTCCTAAGTTAAATCCTCTGTACTTTTCTTTATTAAATTTCATCTTCTTGATTTTCAGGCCAGTTCTCCAAGGCTGTCTACACAGCAGCGTTATTTTGAAATAACTGTTATTATTCCGAAATAACATAGTGCATGTCTACAAAGCAAGCTATTATTTCGAAATAATGTTGAGCTGGAGGACTTCTTACTCTGATTCATGGTAACTCATTTCATAAAGAGTAAGGGAAGTCGAAGGGTGTTCTTCCTTCGACATCCTGCTGTGTAGACAGTGCCAAAAGCCAAATTAAGCTATTTTGATATAAGCTACACAATTGATGATGCTTAACATAATTAAGTTGCATAGCTTAATTCAACTTTAGCCCTGCTGTGTAGACATACGCCAATTTAGTAGTCTGAAATCAACTCTGTCCACCAAAATGCTAGCAACCCTTTACTCCCAAAGTTGGTGTTTCTGCAAATTTGATAAGCAAACTCACCATTCCTTTATCTATGACATTAATGAAAATGTTGAATAGCATTAGACCCAGGTCAGTCTTCCACAGCCGAGATACATCCTCAGAATTTGACAATAAACCACTGAAAACTATAAATCACTGATAACTACAAACATGATATAAACTACAGTGATACAATGTGGGTGCAAAAGAGATCCTCCAAAGTAGCTCATACTAGGGGTGTAGATTTCTAAATTATATTGCACATACAGAAGATTTTTAAACTATATTGCACAAGTAGATTTTTCTTGACATTTGTACTCTGGAAGCTATCACAGGGTCAGCAACTACATTTCTATGAAAAGTGCTATTATGTAGTATGCACCAAACCTACATTTAATTTATTTATACAAAACAGTTTTGATGCTATCAAACAAATTAAAAACCCACTTATTTTTGACCCCTTTAAGCAAGTTGAAGATTTGCTTTTATTATCAAAATCATGCAGTGACTTATTTCTAGCCTTCTGTTTTCTGTAGGTTTTTTTTTCCATATTTGGTGTTATTTTCTAAGGGTACGTCTACCCTTAGAAAAACAACTCCCAAATAATAACTCCTGAAATTGTTATTTTGAAATAGCACATCCACACTACAAATGCCCATCAAAATAGCAGAGTGCTGTATCAAAATAGTGTGTCCACACTGACTGGAGGCTGTATCGCATTTAAAGCCCCTCAGAAGCACTTCGGGCAGGTCATCAGGACAGCAGTCACTTCCTGGAGCTGGTGCCTATCTGAGGCTCATGCTTAAAGGGACTCCCCTCAACAGTCATGTCTCAGGCATTTCATTTTTGCCTACCTCTTTGAGGGGCAACAAACTCATCTCACCATGTGCTCTGGTTGCCCTTGCAGATGCCACAGCATTTCTGCCATGGAACTGGACCTGCTGCAAAGCACTAGCTGGCTCTTAGGCCTCATGCCGCACCGCCTGGTGAAATTACTGCAGGCTGCCCACGTGGCACTGCAGGACCACCTTCTCACCCTTCCCCACCTGTTTTTCATGCAGCACAGCCCCTTCCCTCTCCCCCCCACCCCCCACACACACTGTGCACTGCTGCTTTTGGCACCGGAACACTAGTTCCGACTGATGGGACCAGATCGTCATGGAGTGGTGGGATGACCAGCGGTGGCTCCAGAACTTCTGCATGCAGAAAAACGCCTTCCTGGAGCTCTGCAAGTGGCTCACCCCTGCCCTCTGGTGACAGGACACCTGCATGTGACCCACAATCTTCCTCCAGAAGTGGGTTGCCATTACCATTTGGAAGCTCCCCATGCTGGACAGCTACAGCTTCATTGGGAACCAGTTTGTCACAGGGAGATCGACTGTTGGGGCTGTGCTCATGCAGGTATGACTCTCTTACAATTGTCCTAGGAGGGTGGTAAACTGCAGAATGGGGTTCCCTAGGGTTGCTCTTATGGGGTCAGGAGGCTGGCAAGGGAGGTTTGGTTCACACCCCACTTGCAGCTGGTCCAGCTGTGAAGGAAAGTGAGCTGGGCAGTGATCCCAGGAGACACTGTGCATGAAGCCTAGCCCTAATCTCTGAACCAACAATGTAAGGTCTTGGTTCAGATGAAGGTGATGTGCTTCAAGCAAGGCCATCTGTGGCCTAGACAGCAGTTACTTTCCTGCAGGGTCACAGATGTCCCAGGGGAACCTCACTAGCCCCAGCCACTGGGGACAAGCAGGCATGGGAAGGTACCAGCCAGGCCAGGAGCCTGTGGGCAGAAGGGGGATATGGGATGGCTCACCTTCCCTCCATGCCACCCACACGCCAGGTCTGGCAGTGGCGGCATCCCACAGGAAGGACTTCTATCCCTGCCCACTCTAGGAGGAGGGGGAGGGTGTTGGGGGAGTTGTGTGTGAGCATCAGATGCCTGTTGGGAGAGAGAGTGCTACTGGGGTCTCCTCCTCTGCCCCCCGCTCTGGCAGGTTCCCATGCTGGGGCTTAGTGTCCTCCACCTCGCTGCACTTGCCCAAGAGCAGATGCTGCTCCAAGAGTGAGGGCATGTGCTGCACTGCTTTGTGTGTCCATGACCACAGTCTCCTTAGTGGTTGCTTGTGATGGGCATTGTGTCAGTGCTGACCTTCTTCTCCTCCTCAACTTCTTCCTCCTCCTCAACCATGGGCCCACCCTACATGAAGCTGACAGTAAGTCCAGTCTCAAGTCTCAGTCTTACTGTGACAGTCTCAAGCCCAGAATCCGCAACAAGAGGGCGGGAAATAGACTGACCCCCCCTTCCAGGATGCGGTGTAGCTGATTATAATACTGGCACAAGCGGGGTGCTGATCCAGAGAGAGAGCTACGCTCCGTAGCCTTCATGTAGGCCTGCCTTAGTTCTTTAACTTTCATGTGCACCTGCTCCTGGGTGCGCCTGTGGCCCTTCTGGCCCAGGTTGTCAGCCATCTGGTTGTAGAGGTCTGCATTCCTGCTCCTAGTGTAGCGATCCTGAGGTTTGCTCCCCAGTCCTCAATAAGATCCAGGATCGCCGCACCAGACCAAAATGGTACCTTCCTCTTCCACCCCCAGCCATGGGAACTGGCTGCTCACTTGCTTGCAGTCATGCAGGGCTGTCTGGAAGCACAGGAGTCTGCCATGGAACCACAAATGGGTCCTGCTGCATGGCACAGGGCTGGCAGGGCCTTCCTTCTGCCATGAGCAGTTTTTCCTGTGGCTGCAGCTTTAGAGGGAAAGCACAGGGAAAGAATGGTGGTGGCAAATGTGTTAATTCAACAATTTTGTTTTTAAAGTTTCTTTGGATGGGAGAAGACCAAATTAGGGAGAGAAGAGAACGAAAGAAAGAAGGTGGAGTGAGGATGAGATGAAAAGACTGTGACTAGAAGTTGGGAAGGGTTTAGAGCCAATCAGCAGTCTATCAGCACAGATGAGAGATGGCAGTCAGAAAAATAAAGGAGAGGAAAATATAAATGAATTCCCATGGCACCATATTAGGGAGTTTGAGAGTGATGATGACCTATATTTGCTAATTCGTGCATATGTTATCTTGTTTGTTCTCTGAACAGTAAGTTATTCAATGAGTACTTTATATGTCATTTCATTAATATATTTTAGAATCCATTTCAGTATAAAGTGTTTTTTCTTCTAGCAGTCCTAATAGACAGATCTGATATATTTGAGAGATTCTTCTTTCTAGATATTTTCATGTTGATACAAATGGAGATTTGTGCTGTAACCCCACAATACTTCGCTGCTACTGTTCCCAATCAGGGATGCTCCCAGCCAGCCCACCAGTAGCACACAGGCCAAATCCTAAGTGTCTGTGTGCTAGAGAGCTCTGGTTCAGCAGCTCTGACAGCAGCTGCTTGTCTTTAAACCCAGAACCCCACTCTGGCTTCCACCAGCCTGGGTTACTACTTGCAGGGTATCTCCTATACACTCCCAGTCCCGAGTTTTCTCAAAACCATGTACTCTGTAATGTCCAGCTCTCCTGTATTCATTTTCTAGAGAATTCTATCCCTACTTGGATAGAAAGATCCATCTTTCTCAGTTTCCCAGAGCTCTGGTCTCTTGTATCTGTTCAGTGGTAGAGGCCAAAGATGGCCTCTGTCTTTGCTTTCATCTTCCTAAGTTCAATAACTTTGTTTCAACAGACAGGATGAGCCCATTCTGTTTTTCCCTTCCTGCAGTCTCCTCCCCCCCTTAATTATTTTGATGTAAATGGGGCTTTTATTGTTTTGGTTACACTGTGCTTCATCTGACTGAAATACGTAGATAGCTGCCTTCTCTCCTGTCTGGGAAGGAACATCTTTCTCCCTACATGGCCACAGACTTTAAAGCATAATACCATTGAGTATCCATATTTCCTCATATAGTGTTAATACATACATTTCATTATGATATTAATCAGTCTGTCATTGGCTTTCAGAAAATACCTCACTCTATATTCTTTTACAGTACAGTAATATTGTAAATTAGTTGTTGATTTGACTGCTTATCACTTGCGTTTCAGATCCCCCACCATAATAGACCAATAAACCTTTCAAATGGATTCCTCTGAGGGAGGGCTACCCCTCAAAGTAAAGTTTATTCAATCTGTGAAGAACGAGACATGATGTCTGGCAGTAAAGGAAGTGCCAGGCTGTTTCTTTCCCCATCTGTTAGCTAAATAGCATTGTGTCCCTAACATGTAAAAATAGACCTACATTGTCTTTGCCTGAGGATCAGGCTTGTTAGAGAATCAAAGACAGATTCCTTTGCTTAAAGCACACCTATTTACCAACCCCCAGCAAGTCTGATTTAAAAACAATTTAATCATAATTCTAGCATCAATGCTTAACTCTTACTATAACTATATATACCATAGAAAAACTTTAAAAACAACAAACAGTCTGGTAGCACCTTAAAGTCTAGCAGCAACTTAAAGACTAACAAACCATGTAGATGGTATCATGAACTTTTGTGGGTGCGACCCACTTCTCTGAAAAGCCCACAAAAGCTCATGATACCATCTACATGGTTTGTTAGTCTTTCAGGTGCTACTAAACTATTTGTTGTTGTTTTAAGTTTTTCCTGTTACAGACTAATTCGGCTACCCCTCTGACGCTTTTGCACATACCTCATGTAAGAATACTAATGATCAGTGAGTTGTTAGTTTTCAAATAAAATTTCAGAAGGCATATTTTCTATAAAGATTATTACAGGACTGTTTAGGGTATGAATACAGGGTGCTTAGGGCCGCATTGTCAATATCCATTATTATAACTATTCTTTACAAGACATTGCTTATTTAAGGACATAATTGAAATGTAGGCAGCAAAATCTTATTTGGAAAGTTTATTTGTAGTGTGACAGAGGTTGCCAGGTATTTTGAAAAATTGGAAATGGAAAATTCTTGTTAAATTGTGAAAAGAGTACATGATATAATGATATAAAAAAAAAGCAAGATGGAATAAATGTAACCGGCAATCCCACAGTGATATACACTCAGGATTTTTTTTAATTATTCTCAATGCAATGGCTGTTTCCTTTTCTATATAAGGCCCATGACTATTATGTTTTCTTTTGAAAATCATCAGAGGTGATGCCCCTTAAATGGTAAATGTACATATATTCGACTTTTGTATGTTTTCCTCATTTCATTTCTGCCCTACAAGGGATATTATTGTCATTTATTTAAATCATCAGAATCTCTTTATTGCTAGAGTCGTAATTTACGTAATAAGTGTCTGCTTACAATTTCAGTACATATCTTAAGGGAAAATATGAAGAGGACATCTGTCATTTTAGAGATGTCAGTGACATTTAATTTTATCCTGTTAAAACTTTCATCTGGACTAGTGACCAAAATAATCTGTTCATTCCAGTGGTAACAATAAGGAGTTTAAAGGATTTTTTGATTAATAATAATATCAGTTTATATGCTAAATTTATAATTATCTTTCCATATTTATTGCCCCTTGGTCTGTTTGCACTTAAAAGAGGAACTTCTAGTGGTTATATTGATAGGTTAGAAAAGGAGAAGAGAATTTTTTTTTTTTTTTACTTTGGCTCAAATGGAGGAACTATTAAATTCACTACACTACATTGGGCATTGGAGTTTAAAGAATCTTATTAGTTCATTCCAAATTATAATAGTCCTCTTATTAACATATCAATAATCCCCATTCTTCTCTGTCAAGTGTCCCCTTTGAATCTATAAATGTTAGCATTCAAAAGGTGAAATACTGCTGTGATTGAGTTTGATTGAATACATAACAATCTTTTCAATAGTGGTCCTGATCCTGCAATCTCCCTCCTGCACTGGATTCGTGAAGGTTCAGGTTTAATGCTCATCTTCCAACCATTGTTTATCTTTGTGACTCGGGAGATGTGATATTGAGGCTATTAGGCTTTGTTTAATAAAATTTCCTTATTCCACATTTGTGGAGAGAGTCTGTGTTTTACACAGTCCACATTTGACTCACCCTTTTAAAAGCATGTAGCTCTTCAACGTTATAGCACCAGTTAATAATCATCTGAGAGGCCAACCATTAAAAGGACATACAGGTTCAATTAACCTCTCACCAATAAAACAATATTATCCCTACAAATCAGGTGGTTGGTACAATAGTAGAACTGAGAGGAAAACTTGTGTATGACAGGTGCAATACCCAAAAGGGCTGCTAAAAGTTTGAACCATAGTTTTGAGTCCTAGTCACCTTATATAGATCAGCATTACAAAAAGTTATTACCCCCTTCAACACATGACAGAGGTTAGTAGCTACTGATTTCCTCAAGATGTTGTCATGATCATCTGGATTCTTCTCACCACATCCTTCTTTTCCCAGCATGTAATACTTTACAGAACTTTCATGACACTTTGGTCTCGGAAATGGGGATATTTTTTCAGAGGAAGACAAGCCATTCAAATGACTTACAAACTTTCTCCTTGACACCTGTACCTTCCTGTCCCCTACACCTAAAATCAGAGAAATAAATGGAGGCTTTCATTTGCTAATGGGTCCTTGACATTGTCCTCTATCACATGGAATCATATAAACTCAGGTGTATGTCATCAGCCTCATATTGCTAGCAAGAGAATGTCTCCTTTTGCTCTTTTTGCATTAAGTTTTGAGTGGCCATAGTTAGAGCCCTGCATGGATACTTAATTTGTATCTGTATCCATAACTGCAAAACTGAGCCAGGGATATCTACATCCATATCTGCAGATTCACAGGTTTCTCACCAAGGTATGTAAGTCAGTTACAACCATAAACCCCTACATGGCCACAGCTTTTTATATAATATTTAAATATTGGAGCTTTACCTTTCAAAACAAACAAAGCTAACTGTGTGCTGAACCATCTACATGCAAGAACACTGGCAAGGTAAAGGTCGTGCTTCCTAAATCAAGAGTAAAATGCCTCCCTTCTCTGCTGCACAGTGAAATCATACTTTCTGAATCCTGGGTGAAAGCCTGGCTTTATTGAATACAATTGCAACACTCCCATTGACTTCAGGGAGGCCAGGATTTTATGCTAGAGATGAGGGAACAATTGATTTTTTTTGTTTTGGTTGGTTGGCAGTTCTGAGGTGTTGAAGAAAAAAAAAGTTTGGTTCCACCCAAACCAAATCTAAAATTCAGAAAAAATTCCATGAATGGAAAATGTTAACAAATGTAGTTCACAGTTGAACGAGAAATTTTCTTAGACCTAAAATGAGCTATCTGATGATGTTTCCATTTCATTATGTATCGACATAAAAGCAAAAGACAATGAAAGGACAAAATGGCCAGGGGAAGAAGAGCCTATCTTATAATCACTGCCCCAGTAGTTAGAGCACAGATTCCAAGTCAGCTCTCGCATGCTGCAGGCTAGTCACTGACCTATGGGATATTTGGGTATGGGTCTCTCTCATTTTCCATTATTGAAGCTGCTCCACTTCATATAAAGAATTACATAATCATTGGAGAAGGGCATGAACTTGGGTCTCCAATGAGAGTGTGCTGACCACCAGACTACTGAGTTAGGTTATGTCTACACTAGAGAACTTACAGCGGCATAGCTGTACTGATGCAACTGCGCCACTGTAAGATCTCTTCCGTAGCTGCTTGATGCTGACAAGGGAGAGCACTGCCACAATTAACACACCCTCAACAAGCAGAGCTAGCTATGTCAGTGGGAAAAGCTCTCCCATCAACATGGCACTGTGCACAGTACCACACATGCCAGTGTAATTTATGTAGTGTGGGGGGTTCAGAAAAAAGCATGTGTAGATGGGGAAGGGGGAGTTCTTTCGAAAGAAGAGGAAAGAGGAAAAAGCACAGGTACCCTGCTCTGGTGGCCACTCCATCCATAGTAATCACAGCTGAAATGCGAAATAGCGTCCATTCAGTGTGGACACTACCTTTCAAAACAGCAGATCCCTTTTTCAATGTACTTTTGCAATGTGGACGCTCTGTTTCGGAAGAAGTTTTTCCAGGAGATCTCTTCCAGAAAAGCTTCTTCCGAAAGAAGCCTGCAGTCTAGATATAGCCTGAGTGACATACATTTTGCTGAGGTAGTGAAGACATAGGCTCAGTCTCACTCTTTCTATCTCTAGTCCTGTAGCTATTCACATATTCTATAAGGGAAGAGCTTCAGTAGAAGAGAGTGAGAGTTCCTTTACCTAGAATACCCATAGCTCACTGTTTAGGGCCCTCGTCTGCAATATGGGAGAGTTCAAATCCCTTCTCCACATCAGGCAGAAAATTGAACTTTTGTTTCCCACGTCCCAAGACTAAAGGATATAGGGGGTGCACCTCCTGCCTTTGACCAGCCTTTTTGTGAATGGGTGCCTAACTCCAACCCCTCCACAGCCCCCAATATATTTTTATTAAAACTAACAAGTTTGTGTCATTCATTATTGGTGTTAACTTGATTAACTGTGTAGTTTTGGCTAATAAACTATTCATCTGAATAGTTTTGTTTAGCTCTATTTCACTCCCTGTGTCCAGTATTTTTGGCATTCAAAGAAAAATAAGAGTTACTTTGAATGTTTGGGATGTGTAAACATTTCTTAGAGTAAATCTGGTCACACTTATAATATATTCATTCAGGATAAATGGCCAGTCCCCTCTACTTCCCTTAACTATTGACATATTATAAATTCAGTATTTTAGGTAATATATAAAATCTCATGCTTGCATTTCTGACAATGTGCTAAGTTATGCACTTGTTAGGCAGTTTTCCAGTTTTAAAGACCAGCATTTAATCAAGCCAGCAGCAAGCATACTGTAGGATATCACTTTAAATGCAAATGTACATATTAATCAAGCAATTGATAATCTCTGCAAACCCTAAAAGCAATGTTGGCAGACTCTTAAACAACTTATTTTCCAGCTTGCATGCCTGTGCTTTCATTTACTTTAAAGCATCATCTGGCACATAAAAGGTTAGTAAAATTAACTAATTACTTAAATAAATCTCAGGAGTACAAACCTACTGACATTTTGTCATCTACTCTGAGCTCAGTAGGATTTATAGTTGGGAAGTATTATTACAATTGAAAAGTGGGTGAAATACTTAAAATGCAACCCATTTTCTTTTTAAAACATATTGAAGAAAGCTTTCATTTTTGGTATTAAAATTTGTGATGCATTGTACATAAAAGGCCAGCTGATAAGATCTTCAAGTGTTGGATTCCCCTCCCCACTTACTTTCTATTCTGATCACTTAGTTTGACCTTTAAGATCATTTTTGTGCATTTGTTTTGTGAAGTATTCATAGTGCATGCCTTTGGACTACTTTTGTTAATTTCCTATTGATTTAGACCTGTGGGATATATGGATCTTTGGCCATTTGTTTAATGTCTATTGATACCTCTTCTAACTCTTTTATAGTGTCTAATTGGTTTGAGTCTCCAGTGGTATGTTTGTTAATAGGCTTTGTAATTTTAACATGTAGTGGGTTTTTTGAGCACTTTAGAGGAGTCTCATGCTTTCTTTTTAACTGAGATTAGACTGTGATTGCTTCTATTTACTCATCACTTGGTAAACAGCCTCGTTGTTGTGATAAAGGAAGTAAGGAGAAGATGGGCTGTTTTGTAGAATATCTACAAAATAATACCACATAGCTTTTGTATAGTCTTTTTATTTCTAGATATCAAAGTCACTTACAAACACGATATCATCTCGTTTTAAAGGTGGGAAACCTAAGACTCAGAGAAGGAAAGTGACGTGTACAAAGTCTCCCAACTTCAGTGGAAGAGTGGAAGAGCTGGGAATAGCACCCCCATGCATTCTGAGTCCAGTCTAATGCTCTAGCCACTAGGCCACACTGAAAAAAACAAGTTGAGTTTGCCCACAGGTTATTAACTTTGACAACCTTCACACCCCAGATTTTGTTGGCATTTCTCCAAGCAAAATAGATGCTTGATCAAGTTTCCTTCTCACTTGTAAACGTGTCTGGAACATGACACCTAGGCCTTGTGATTTCACCAACCAGCACAGTTCTGATACATTGACTGCAAGACAATGACTAGAAGAGTTAGGTTAAGCTTGTTACATCTCTAATTGCTCCTTTGTCATGCAGTCACTGAAGTCTGATAATGTAGTTATTCTATAACATTCATTCTCCATATTTTCTTGACACCTTTATCATTTGTTTATCCACTTACATTATTTCTTTTAATATTGTTATATCACTCATCAAATATTTTGTATGACTTTGTTGGTTTGAGATTTCATTTTGGCTTCTCACTTTGGGCTCATCTACACTATGCTAGAGTGTCGAAAGAGAATTTGCATATCTTCTTCCGATCTCACTTTCCCACAGAATTTGCATATCCTCTTTCAACTCTCTAGCATAGTCTAGATGAGCCCTTTAAGTAACTTCTAATAAATATCACCTTTCTGATAGTCATGATAATCAAAGTCTTTTGACAGTTTAACTAAAGTTTTTTGAAATGAGTTTGATTCTTTTTGTATTTTTATAAGTAAACACAGTTGCACAGCAATATTACAAATAAGAGTTCTTCTTATTGAATGCTTAAATAGTTTCATTTTTGTTCTTTTAATTTTGTGTTTAATTCTGTGTCATTTTGAGTGAAGGATTCTGATATCACATTTGTGTTTATGATGTACAAATTCTGGTGGCTTCCTCCATTTGTATTAGTGAGCAGTAGTACTTATCTTTCATAATCATGACCTTTTAAAAAATAGTCACACTGAAGAGGAATAAAATGAAATTGGGTGCATTGATTCATTTTTTCAGTCTCTAATTTGCTTAGATGACTTTCAGCTCACTTTAACTATTTCAGATATCATTCTTGAAAAGAAAAAAGAAAAAGAAAAAGAAAAAACTCCTGTAAATCAGGAATAAATCCACTGAAGTCAATAGAGTTCTCCTTGTGTAAAACCTTTGTGACATAAAACCAGAGCTCCACTAGTTACCTCAATAAATGCATTTTTACTGTATAGGAAATTATCAATGTATCTCAGATATCACTCTGCGATAATTATTGGTGAATGTTTTCTTTCTGATGGCAACAAACTCAGACAATGTTCAATCAATAGAGGAAGCAAAATCCAAAGTATACCAACTAGCTCCAATGCCACTGGTGTTCAGCTATAGGGAACATCCCACCTGCTGCAAAGGAACACAAAGACAAAGATAGAATGTAAATCAGCCAGAACCCATACGCTGTAAGGAAAACACCACTTTGCATTACAGGAAGAAAAACTGGAGGTCTCCTATGGAAGAAGCACCACAAAACAAGCAGGTAGCTGTACTCTATCCTAGAGGTCTATGTCAAGTGGTCTCCAAGGAAAATCCAGTGCAAAGTAATACAATAATCCATTGATCATTAGGCAAGACTCCTGCAGCAACCACTAAATATAGTGCTCACAGCTCAGTCATTGATATTTTGAGCAGCCCACAGCACAAACAGGTACTAGAATTGATATAGTGAGTGTGGATTCTACGAAGGCCAATATTATCTCTCTGATATAAATAGCAGGAGTTTTACAGATCTTGAAGACCCAGATCACAGCTGTGCAGGTTTAGAACATGGTCCTGAAAGGTCAAGGTTTAGCTCCAACTCCTGCTCCCCATGAGTCCAACCTCCCCATCTGGCACATTCAATGGAGATAGCAACAAATTTAGGTGTCTTACTGATTTCTGCCCGGGGGCTCAGAACTGCTATCAGTGGGTCCAGTGCAAGCATTCCCCTTGAGTTAGTAAAGTGCATAGCTGGCCTCTTGTTTAGTCAAGGATGGTCACCCACAGGCACCTCAGAGGTAATTACCAACTGAAAAATCTTCCAATTAGAGCTAATTCACACACCACATCTACCAATTGTCCTTGGCTCATCGCTCATGACTCACGCAAGTGCTGGGGTCAGTATGGCACTCCATCTAGCTGGCAATTGTGTTTTCTAAAAGGTCTGACCCAGCACTGAGAATGAGCCGAGACCTCCACAGTATTAGAGATCAGGGAAGAAGGAGAGGACTCTACTCCACCCGAGAGCAAAAACATTACAAGAGGATTTATTTTGGGTTTCTTTTTTTAAGCCCAGTGTTTGCAGAACTGCGGCACACCTCTATGGCCTCATCTTCAGCCAATCATCTGGCTGGGAAGGTGTCAGGAGGAAGCTGGAGTCTGGGAAGAGTTCTGAATGTTGGGAGGTATGAAGTTTTCCTGCTCCCATTAAGATTCGCCTTTGTTATGTTGGGTGTCATTTCTTTGCTAGGGTTTGTGACAATGTATTTTATTGTTTCTTATATACTAGGTTTTATACCACTTGCCAGCAGTGGTAGCTTTATTCATTTTCCCAATTAATAGAATGCCTTAGACAGTGAAGAGTCTTTTGGGGCAGAGACACCAGGCATCATAATAAAGGACTCAGACACAATTTACGTGGGGAGAGGCGAGAAACCACTTCATGTACCAAGCACCAGTGAAGACATTAGAGCCACAAATCAGAGGAGAGGCTGCAAGAGTATTTGGCATTGAATGACTTTGCCCTTGTAGAATAATGTGTGTGCTAAAGTGGTTGGCCAACCAAAAGAAAACTGTATTTTCTCCAGTTTGTCAGCAGAGAGAGGTGTGGGAGCAATAGCAAGCCTCCGAGAGAACATTAGAAACTGGAAAAAAAAAGGGGGGGGACAGCACATGCTCTCTGAGCCCTGGGGAAGCTATTGAGCATCAAAACATAATCTGGTAAGGAGCACTTGCCGCAGCAGCCAGAAGAGAACGTGAATGTTCAGCACAGTGAAAGGAGTATGAGAAGTCCCTGAAATGACCGACCAAAATGTCCAAAGGGCTGGGAGTGGTGAAGACACAGGAGAAGTGTTCCCTCTATGATTTTTTCCAACCATGAGTGAAGTGAGTTTTGGCTTGTGCACCAATATTATGGTTATGTGCACTGGTTTGGATGTGTGCCACTGTGGCATACAATTTATTAACACACATATTCCTGGCCACTGGAGCAGAATCCCTGCCCCCACCATGCAGCATATTCCATTCCCAGTCGCCGGAGCAGATCCTGTCTCCTCCCAGGTCACGAGGCATGTCCCATTCCTGGCCGCTGGAGCAGACCCTCCCCCCACTATGCAACATGTTCCATTCCCAGCCCCAGATGCCAGAACAGGCCCTGGCCCCCACTGCCATGTGGCAGTCCCAGACACTGAAGCAGGCCTCCCCCCCCCCCATCACGCGGCCACGGCAGGTTACACCCCAGTGGCTCTCTGGCCATGCCATCTCAGCTGACTCTACCCAGTGGAACAGCTGCCTGCTGCATGAGTGCTGCTGCATGGCTCTCCAGAGAAGGCGGGCAGCGGAAAAAATGTTTGTGCTCAGCCGTGCACCTTAGCGGGAACTATGTACAGGAGGTGAAGGGTTTTTTGGTGTGGATCTGTAAGTCTATGCTTTCTCTATGAATAAAGTGTGCATGAGAATGAGAAGCTATTTTGCGAAACCCCTGGATGCCTTTCAGTAACTGTCACATGCGCCCAATGATTAAACTGTAAGCAGGCATGCCCATGAGGGTGGAATTCTGGGAAAGGTTCTTCTCCAACTAGTAAGGCACTTGGGGGTTTCAGCACTAGTCTTGGAGCCTACAAGAGCTGGACTTCAGGGTCTAAGATCTAAGCAGGGGTACCAGCTAAGGAGTCTGCACCTTGGGAGTGAACGTAGTCAGCACCTTTTTCTGAATGCTGCTCACACGCTGAAGTCTGGTGAGTGTCCACCAGGGAGAACCTGAGCAGGTGCTGTCGCATATGGACAACTTGGTTTCAGTAGCATATTCACTAACCACCATAGAAGAAAAGTCTTTTCCATGTAATGCAGAATCAGTCAATGTGAGACAGACTGCCATTTCATTGGTGAAAGACTAGGCTAAGAGGACTCAGATATTTTCTCACTTATACCAGGGTAAATCCAGAACAGCACCACTCAATTCTATATATAAACATGCATTTTAACCTCTCCTACTTCCAATGGCATGATTTCAGTCCATTACTGTACTTATTATGGCAGCTGCATCTTTCCCTTGAGAATTTTTTAAACACTACTATTTTAAGAATCTGTGTCAATTTGCATTTTATCTAGTAGTGTTGTAAGCAATATGGTCCCAATAAAGGTTCAGACAGGAGTTAGTCAATTCTTATACTCTACTAATTCTTTAATGTCTGTGCTCACATACGCTTTCTTACTTCTTCCAGAAACCACTGTGGGGAAAAGACATGACGTTCAAAGGAAGCGAATTAAAGCACATTTTATTAATTTCACTGGATTCAGTTCTCTTTTAAATGAACCCTAATAGAAAGAAATCCATTTTGCTGGTATCTGTCATGTACAGTCTAATTTATTATGGTCACTGCTATTAGTCATTTCCCCATTTAAAGTGCAGAGTGCAAAATGCTGAAAAGTGCGGGTCTCCTGCAGAGGTGGTGTAAATTTCATGGAGTTTTCTCACTTAAATAGGAAACTTGTGCCTAGCCTGTGGGCATATCATACTTTTCAATCAGTTAGCATTATAGCTTCCAGTATGTCAACAGGAGTTTCTTTTGATATTTGTGTCCATGTACAATATCCTCTTTATGCTGAAACTCCAGTCCAAATACTCAAATGCCATTAGCAGTCTAATGTGTTCAATATGATCCCCCGCCCTCCTTCACTTTTCTAAGTCAAAGTAGGGCTCTTAAAAAGTGCCAGATTGACTGTGCTTGAGACCAGTGTTTTCTATGTATTCCACAAATAGGTACTGCATGGGCAATAGCCCTGCAAATTTCTGTCTACATGTGTCAAAGTGTGTCAATCTTCCCCCTCTCCTGAGAGCTACTCTAAACAAAAATTAGTTCAGTTACCATAAATCATTATATTTTCTCCTGACACTGCCCCAACAGAAAAGAGCTCTGTTTAAGCTCAAAAGCTAGTCTCTCTCACCAATAGAAGTTGGGCCTATAAATGATATCACTTTACCCATCTTGTTTCCCTAATATCCTAGAACAAACAACTATAACATCATTGCACACAGTACTACAAAAAGTGCTAGTTGTGACTACAGACAAGGGTGAGATGACTTGTATCACATAGAAATTATAGGCTCTCTGTATTGCCTAACAGACTGGATTCCAACTGTCTACTGGAGGGTGAAAGCTTTGTTTACCATTGCCAGGCTCTTGAACTATATTGAACCCACCTGCCACATTTTTTATTTTTTGGTAAGATTTTTCTGAATTGTATGACTCAGAAGAAGTGATGTGAATTGGTCACTTTTTGTAATAGGGGTTAACTTTAGATGGATTTCATAGAATACTAGAACTGGAAGGGACCTTGAGAAGTCATCAAGTCCAGTCTCCTGTCCCCATGGACCAAGCACTGTCTAGATCATCCGTAACAGATGTCTATCCAACCTGCTCTTAAATATCTCCAGTGATGTAGATTCTACAACCTTCCTAGGCAATTATTTCCAGTGTTTAATGACCCTGACAGTTAGGAAGTGTTTCCTAATCATAGAATACTAGGACTGGAAGGGAACTCCAGAATCATCGAGTCCAGTCCCCTGCCCTCATGGCAGGACCAAGTACTGTCTAAACCATCTCTGATAGACATTTATCTAACCTACTCTTAAATATCTCCACAGATGGAGATTCCACAACCTCCCTGGGCAATTTATTCCAGTGTCTGACCACCCTGACAGTTAGGAACTTTTTCCTAACATCCAACCTAAACCTCCCTTGCTGCAGTTCAAGCCCATTGCTTCTTGTTCTATCCTCAGAGGCCAAAATGAACACGTTTTCTCCCTCTTCCTTATGATACCCTTTTAGACACCTGAGAACGGCTATCATGTCCCCCCTCAATCTTCTCTTTTCCAAACTAAACAAACCCAATTCTTTCAGCCTTCCTTCATAGGTCATGTTCTCTAGACCTTTAATCATTCTTGTTGCTCTTCTCTCTCCAATTTCTTCACATCTTTCTTGAAATGCTATGCCCAGAACTAGACACAATACTCCAACTGAGGTCAAACCAGCTCAGAGTAGAATGGAAGAATGACTTCTTGTGTCTTGCTCACAACACACCTGTTAATGCATCCCAGAATCATATTTGCTTTTTTTGCAACAGCATCACACTGTTGACTCATTTAGCTTGTGGTCCACTATAACCCCTAGATCCCTTTCTGCCATACTACTTCCTAGACAGTTGCTTCCCATTCTATATGTGTGAAACTGATACACATTCCTTCCTAAGTGGAATACTTTGAATTTATCTTTATTAAACTTCATCCTGTTTACCTCAGACCATTTCTCCAATTTGTCCAGATCATTTTGAATTATGACCCTATCCTCCAAAGCACTTGCAGCCCCTCCCAGCTTGGTATCATCTGCAAACTTAATACTCATACTATCTATGTCATCATCTAAATTGTTCATGAAGATACTGAACATAACCGGTCCCAAAACAGACCCCTACAGAACCCCATGTTAGTGCCCTTCCAGCATGATTGTGAACCATTAATAACTACTCTCTGTGAGTGGTTATCCAAACAGTTATGCATCCACCTTATAATAGCCCCATCTAGATTGTATTTCCCTAGTTTATTGATAAGATCATGTGAGACCATATGAAATGCTTTATTAAAGTCTAAGTCTTCTCTCTTATCCACAAGGCTTGATAGCCTATCAAAGAAAGCTATTTGATTGGTTTGACATGATTTGTTCTTTACAGTTCCATGCTGGTCACCTATCACCTTATTATGTTCCAGATGTTTGCAAATGAATTCCTTAATTACTTGCTCCATTATCTTCCCTGACACAGAACTTAAACTGACTAGTCTGTAGTTTCCTGGGTTGTTCTTATTTCCCTTTTTATAGATGGGCACTATATTTGCCCTTTTCCAGTCTTCTGGTATCTCTCCCGACTTCCATGACTTTTCAAAGATAATATCTAAAGGCTCAGATACCTCCTCTATCAGCTCCTTGAGTATTCTAGGGTGCATTTCTTCAGGCTCTGGTGACTTGAAGACATCCAACTTTTCTAAATAATTTTTAATTTGTTCTTTTTTAAAAAAAATTAATTTCTAAACCTACCCCATTCCCACTAGCATTCACTATGATAGGCATTCCATCACCATCAATCTTCTTGACAAAAATCAAAACAAAGTAATTAAGCATCTCTACCATTTCCAAGTTTCCTGTTATTGTTTCTCTCTCTTTAATGAGAAATAGGCCTACCCTGTCCTTGGTCTTCCTCTTGCTTCTAATATATTTGTAGAATGTCTTCTTGTTACCCTTTATGTCTCTAGCTAGATTGAGCTCATTTTGTGCCTTCACCTTTCTACTCTTCCCCCTGCATACTTGCGTTGTATGCTTATATTCATCCTTTGTAAGGATGACCTAGTTTCCACTTTTTATGTGACTCCTTTTGATTTTTAGATCATGTAAGATTTCCTGGTTGAGCCACGGTGGTCTCTTACCACACTTTCTATCTTTCCTGTGCAGTGTATAGTTTGCTTTTGGGCCCTTAATAATGTCCTTTTGAAAAATTGCCAACGCTCTTCAGTTGTTTTTCCTCTTAGTCTTGCTAAGACTACATTTATGACATGTAAAATGTTACTGGCCACAGCTTTGCCCCAGGGATTCAGAGTTACCCTAGTAAATGAAGATTTCATAGCAAGAATCTCCCTATGAAAACACAGAAAGCAATGAACACATTATTCCTTGTATTACAGATCCATTATATAGTACATAGCTGCCAAGTTCTGTGCATCTCTCAGTGACATATTGGGCAGCTATGAGTGAGCAAAAGAAGCTTTTTCTGATTCAGCTTGCCTCAGCATCTAACAGCAATACTAATGCTAATAGCTAATGACCCTTTTTTATCACAGATTCTTATATATCTTCTACATATAGGAAAAATGAAACATAGGGTGCATGTACACAGGAGGGCATAGCTCAAAATAAGCCATGCAAATTGAGCTACGTCAATTGCGTAGCTTATTTCAAAATTGGGAGCATCTACTCAGCACTTATTTAGAAATAGAGCATTCTTCCTCAGATTTCCCTTACTCCTCGTTCAATGAGGGTTACAGGAGTCAGAATAAGAAGTCCTCCAGATTGACCATATTTTGACATTATTTCAAAATAACTGCCTGCTTTGTAGATGTGGAGTAAGTTATTTTGAAATAACGCTAGTTGTTTCAAAATAATGTTGCTGTGTAGATGTTCCCATAAAGAGGGGACATGAATTGTCTGATTTCAGGGAGTCAGTGACAGCCATGAACAGAAACCAGGTGGAAATGACTCCCAGTCCCATACTTACTCATAGACTAAGCCAGAAGGGACCTTTATGGCCATCTAGTCTGACCTCCTGTACATCACAGGCCACAGAACCTCACCCACTCTCTCCTATAATAGATCCATAATGCCTAGCTGAGTTTCTGAATTCCACAAATCTTGGTTTAAAGAATTCATGTTGCAGAGAATTTGCCATTTATTCTAATTTGAACCAAGAAGCAATGCCTGTTCCACTCTGCAGAGGAAGGCGAATGCCACCTGCTCGCCACCAGTCTTTGCCAATCTGATCTTGGGACAAACTCCTTTCCAACCCTCAATATGGCAACAGTTAGAACCTGAGCACATGGGAAGACCTATCTGCCAGACATCTGAGAAAACATTTTATGTAATAACTCGGAGTAGGGATGTAAAGGACTAGTTGACTAGTCAACTATTTGATAAGTAAATGATTATCAGTTAGTCAACAGGATAGTCGACTAGTCATCGCCCCCCCCCCCCGCCCCCCTTGCTGCCTCTATCAGAGCCAGTGGGGGGAGGGGGAGGCAGAAGAGAGAAAAAATAAGTACTTAAAAGTGGCAGCATTGTCTGGAGCCTTGGGTCAGCTGGGGACTCCCAGCTTAACTCCGGGCTTCACCCTGCACTTCAAAGCAGCAGTGTTGCACTGAGCCCAGGGTCAGCTGTGCATTTCAAAGTTGGAACACCGCGTGGAGCCCAGAGCCAGTGGGACTGAGAAGTCCCCGTTGGGCAGAGCAAGAAGTCCCCCAGCTCAACATTATTTCAGAATAATGGCTTGCTGCGTAGATACACTCCTTGTTATTTCAGAATAATGTCAGTTATTCTGAAATAACATTGCTGTGTAGACATAGCCCTAGACAGTTCTCCTCAGTTGCTTCAAACTGAAATGTCCCATGTTATAGCAAAAATCCTTGTTGCTAATCCATAAGTAAAAAACTTAGATTTTAAAATTTTACCCCATTTCTATTACTCCAGTTTTCAAGCTCATCCAAATCTTCTTGCATAATATGCACATCCTCCTCTCTTTTGGCACTATCTCCCAGTTTTACATCATCCACAAATTTTATTGGTATGTTTTCATCTTTTGTGCTGAGGTCATTCAAGAAAATGTTAAATAAGATTAGTCCCAAGACCAATCCCTAAGGAGCTCCACTAGTAACCTCTCTCCAGCCTAAAAGTCCACACTTAATTTTTTCTCCTATTTGAAATAGACTCCCTCTCCCCTCTACTCCCCCTCCTCATGCTGGCCTGGTTTCTTCCCTTCCCATCCACTGGTATGTGATCCTTGTTCCCAGATCTTGTATCTCCCAACAAGTCCTCTCTCTCCCAGTTATGATTCACTGCTGCCATTCTCGTCCACAAGACAGGCACGCAAATGAATGTGATGAAACTAGTGCTGGAAGCCTTTTCCTCCTTGTCCAACTGTGTTTTCTGAAAAACATCTATGGCCAAATACACTTCTATTGTAGAGATGGTTGCCAGGAGCCTAGCTTTTGAGTAGAAAGTCTGGTTGAAAGGGGGACCTCACAGTGTCCAGTGGTATCTACTGATGAGACATCCCAAAGTTGGGTTATTGTGGGCAGGAGAGGTGCCAAGTCTTCTACCTGCATCAGGCAGCTGCAGAGCCCAAACCCAGGTCCATCCTGACCTGGGCAGAGGGATTGGGGAGGAGAAATCAGTGGGGGTGATGCCTTGTGGGAGAAGAGATGGGGCAATGGCAGGGACCTTCAGGGTGCAGAGGCAGGATGGGGAGATTCCAGCACTCTTTGGTGGTGTCTGGTTTTAAAATATTACAAAGTTGGCAACCGTAGGTGTAAATCGTACCTAACATGTGACTAACATGAAAATATTCCAGTTTACACTAGTTGAAGATCTGGCATCTAGACTTTTATGTATAAGAAACCTGCAACTACTTTCAAAATGTATTATTTTTAGCAATGTAGAAAAATGTGTGCAGAAAATGGGAATGGCTCTATGAGGAATTCTTCATCTTTTTAAATTCTCTCAATATAAAATGCATCACTACATTTTCAAGATTGTTATAACTCAGAGATGCCTTGTTTTTAACAATATTTAAACAACTTGTTTTATTCAAGAAGCCAAATATATACACTGTACTTAAGTCTAATTCTCATGAATTTTTTCTTCATGTAGATTGTGTCATACATCTGGGAATAATCTTTCTTTGAACTCTGTATTCCTTATATTCAAACTTATAATTAGTGTTTTACTTTTAATTCTCACTATGATAATCTTGCTTTCAGAGGACAATAGGAGAGCCCTCCTGTAGCTATTTACTACCTGCAAATTCCTTTGGACTGTAAATAAAAATTGAACCTAGGTAATAAAATCTCTGGATAAGTTACTTTAACAGATACCATCTTAATTGGATAGAAGCTCATAATGTCTCCATCAATACAATGATGGAGTAATACATATGACTGTTCTTATTTAAAGCAAACACAAAGGAGGAGAATCTCATGCAGAATACTCCTTGTATCTGACTAGTATAGGTGGCACAACCAGACCTGCCTATTAAGCTTGCCCCAAGCTTTCTATTTTAACACCCCATTTTCAGTTGCTTAGAACTTTGTCAGTTTTAACCACCTTGGATGAAATTTTAAACATCTGTTTTAGGCTGAATTTTGATGAAAATGGATTCTAAGAATATGGCTAGGGAACAATACATAGGTGTACCCAGGTTAAAAATTTCTGGCTTTCTGACTTAAAGCTCTAGTTCCCTCCAACTTTTTGAGAAGAGGCTTGAAGTCTGCTGGAAGGGTGGCTTTTGTGTCAAGAATGCATTTGAAGTTCCCAAAACTCTGCCCAAATTGGCCAAGTTATTAAAAAAAAATCAGTTCACACTTGCTTTGCAAGGATTTCTTCAGTTTTAGCAGATAACATCTCTGAAGATTTCTTCCTTACTGAGCATGCACAAGCCTCTCACAGCTGACCAGGCTGCTCATGCACCAACTCTACAAAGTGATAGAGCATGTTTCCTCCAGCTCTGGGCTTCAGGGACAGAGCCAAACTTCCCCTGTAGCCCTGATCTGAAGGAACTCGGACAAAGAGCCTACCTCCTCTGTGATCCGAGTGAAACACCTACCCACTGTTGGCACCCAGGCCTTGTGGAGAAGGAAGCAATCTGATTTAAACACAGCAGGAACAAAACTTGGCCCATGGGGAGGGAAAGGACTAGCAAAACTGAGGCAGGAACGATAGGAGGGGAGAGAAACCAGGACTAGCTAGGAAAAGAGATTGAGCAGTACTGGTGTGAGAGGATGCTGGAACTGGGAGAGGATGCTGTGAAGGGGAACCAGGGAAGACAGGAATTGTTTGGGTAAAGAAACGAGGAACCAGTAAAGGAATTGCAGAGAGACTGGGAGCCATTTGGATGGTGCTGGGAAAACAATGAGGTTGGTAATGGAGTAGTGGAGAGGGGAGGAGACGGGGATTGGCTGGACAAGGAAACAGACTAGGAATCAGTGTAAGAGGGAACAGAAGTTGGAGGGAAGGGAGACAGAGCTGATTAGGAGATGGGATGTGGGAAGATTGGCTGGGCACAGAGAATTGGACAAGGGCTCAGAGAGGGCTGGCAGTGGGAGACCGAGATTAAAGAAAGAACCAAGAGAGGAGTCTAGATAACAGTCTACATTTGATGTGTTACTTCAATCTGGGGCAAGAAGTTTTAGCCTTTGGCCTGGAGCAGACAGCAAACCAGCCCTCAGCTGAGTCAGAGCTAGGAGCAGTCTAGTCTCAAGACTCCTGGTTGGGGCAGACAGCAATTAACACACTGGGCTCTGACCCACGGGTGTGGGAGAGCAAGGAGCAGTCTTGACCTTCAGCCTTGGAACTGGAGCAGAGAGCATTCACAATCTGGGGATTCACTCTCTCCCGCCCCCCCCCCCCCCCCCCCCCCAGCATGGGGAAGCCATAAATAAGGCACAGCAATATCCTCCAAGGATATGACCGTGCATAGCTTGCACCACAGTCTGGAGTTCTGCAGTAGAGTGTGACATCTGCCTCTAGCCCAACTGAACTGGAGAGCCATGCCTGGGGACACTGCTCCTGCAGCTTCCATTGATCAGTAATGGAGAACTTCCTGTCCTGCTCCTCCACTTCTAGCATGAGGCGGGGTGAGGCTGGCTTGGATCTACCCACCTGAGGGTATGAGGCAGTCCTCCCCTATCAGGCTCATAGGGATGCTGCTCTGCCTCACCACAGGGCTGAAGAGCACATTCAGGGAAGCTGGCTTGGACCACAGTTAGTTTTACTATGCATCCAGACTTACATTTAGAATTAGCATTATGCGTACTCCCAAAAACACCAATTCCAGTGAATGTTGTGTCAGTATTGGATGCACAATGTATTACGATATTCACTTCACCTTTCAAAGCAGAATTCTACAGCTATTCAAGAGGCCCTGTAGTTAGTTAGCACCTAACCCACATAAATAAGGTGAAAGGAACCATGGAAAACTATGAACATTGAGAACACTGCATTCCTTCTACAGGACTGTAATCTGCCCCTTCTAGCAGGTTATCTACATTTTTATTATTACCAGTGCTGGCATTTTGTAAAGTTACTGAACTTCATCCCATATCTGCAGCTGCCTAAGGCTGGAGTGGATTTTAGACTGCACAATTTGGTGTTTGGCTGCAGATGGGATTTAAAAAATATTCTGCTGAGTCAGACTAAATTTGCAAAGAAAACTCATTTGCAAGAGCTTTCCACCTACTGTTTGGCTTAGCTACCTTCCATAGCTTGGCACTGTATAAGAGATTTTTTTTAATGCAGTGTAGTTGTAGCCATGTTGGTCCCTGGATATTAGAAAGATTTTTTTAAAGTGGTTTTTACTTGCTGGCTGATTTCATACTAAATTAGCCAGCTAGGCATAAACCAATTTTCATGACTTCTTTACTGTGGAAGCTGATATGTATGTGTGTGTGTATATATATAAAATGTATTGTTTCAAACCCCAGGTTAAGGTCTTTAAAATAATCCCTCTGATTTTTAACATCTGACCATGCTACAGAAATAGTACAAAAAAGATTATTCAAAGAATAAAGAGTCATATCTTCTGAATAAATGCTCATTGTTTTTTCAGTGGTTAGTGTTAAGCTTTACAAAACCTGACAGATTTTAATGCATCATAACTTTTGGCACTAGAGAATGCATTTAGTAGAAGGACCCCATGAGGTGTAAGATTTGTATTTGGTTTCCTACAATACCAATTAATGTTACCTTTGATACATTCTTATTAAAAAGAAATCTCAGGTGCATTACATGAGTTGGAAAAGAATATTTATAATATCAGAGAGCAACTTCTAGTTTCATGGGACCGCATAGTTGTTTACAAAGCTTCTGAATTAACAGCATGATCTTAGTCCTGTTATGCTGTCCTACTTCTGACACAGTCCCTCCACTGTGTGTGTTTGCTGATGACTCACTTGTGTCATAAGCTGATTTAAAAACCTGGTCCTCAGAACACTTACTTGGAAAAGGACTTTAAAAGGAGGCATTGGTTAAAGGAACTCAGCAAGAGAGAGCCTATGAATTATATGGCAGGAAGTAATCTCCCATCCCCACTTTTTATAGCACACTTTAAGGTCCTGCTATGGTTGCCTAGAGGACCTGGATGGAAAAAGAGGGGAAAATGGTGGAGGCCCCCGAGTAATTGTTTAATGAACATGAGGTTTCCTAGACTGCTTACTTTTTTGCTGCTGGGCAGTCCCAGACATTTAATAATAAAGTTGCAACTAAAGCCATATCAATGTCTCCTGTCCTTCGTTATTACTAGAAAATTAAGTTCAGGAAGATTACTTGTATGCTTAAGTATTGCCAGGATACACTTTCCAGGCAGGGACTGCATCTTTACCAGTTCCCGTGAAACACTGACACTTTTTGACATGCAAACCTTAAATTAATCTTTTTGTTTATTCATTTCCAGAATGCATAGGAAATTAAATGTAAAAGCATTTAATTAAAGCAATGTATCCCATGTGTTTTTGAAAGCTAAACAACTATTTCCATGTTCATTTTAACTATCAAAAGTAATAAGTCCAAAAGTCCATAAACCCATTTTGCTAAACTTTTTTGCAATCAGTTTCAAGCTACCTCTCTTCAAATGTGAGTAAAAGAAGGAAATGTTTTAGTGAAAATGAAACCATCATGATCTAATTCAGTACAAATAATTTCATACTAGAGGGATTTTTGTATAAAAGGTCACTTGCCATTGAGCCAAATAGAATTAGATTGGAAACAGCTAATTCAGTAAAATATTGATGCCAAAAGTAATAATTAGAGAAAAAAATTAGTGAAACACTTATCAGCAGAAAGGATTCTTATTATGGGATGACAATATACAAGGGTAAAGAGATGTAAAATATCAAATGGTTGACAATGTATGCAGTATTTTAAAATAATTGAATAATTATAAAAATAGTCTTATTTCAATGTACAGATTTCATTGCAGAAGTTAAAATCAGACTGCATTGGAATAATTAAAATGGCACTACTTGTTTGGAGATAAAAACAAAGGCTATTGAATTAACAAAGCTATAAATGACAAACGTATTCTTCCTGACAAAACAGAGTTTAAAGTTGTAAAGTACAATTATCTCAAGCATTAAGATGCTCATGTTGGATTCATACTGCATTTTCAACAAAAAGGACTCTGCTATTCTGTGTAGAGATGGGCTGCAATATAAACAGGTTGGTTTCTGTGAAGTGCAGATCACTCTCATCTCTCATTGAAGTCAAGACTCAAGAAAAACCTCAAACAAGACCAGTGAAAATCTTCAGCACTGCAGACTATTGCAAGCACAGCAGATCTGTCCTCTGCTCTCTACACTGGTTTCTCAGAATACTGAGTGAAGTTCAAGGTCTTTGTCCTAGCTCAATGGCCTGGTCCTGTCATAATCAAAGGGCTTGTCTACATTAGACAGAAGATCAGTGCTGCCGCAGTTAATCTTCTGGGGTTCAAATTAGTGGATGTAGTGAAGACCCACTAATTCAAACTGATAGGGAGCTCCTGTGAGCACCGGTGGTCCTGGTCGTCATGAGGAGTAAGGGAAGTCGACGGGACTGTGTTCTCCCATTGACCTCCTACTGTGTGGACAGCACCAAAACATGATTTCAGATACTTCGAATCCAGCTATGTGATTAATATAACTGGTGCTGCATCACTTAAGTCAACTTTCCCCTTTAGTGTAGACCAGGCCTAAGAATTTCCCTGAAAGCTGCAGGATTAACACCATGGAAGACAAACACATTCCTCAGAACAATATAACTCTGCCATAAGGAGAAAAAGTCATATATGTGGGAGACAAAGTTTTCTCGGGGGCTTGAGATCTTGAGAATGCTCTCCCACAGGAATTAAGGACCTTCCCAAACTTCAGCATCTTCCATTCCAAGTTCAAAATGCTCTTCCTTTGACCTCTCTTACAAACAGAGGCACGTGCACATTTAAAGGAACAGAGAAAGCATACTAAAAGATCACCTCATGGAAGACACAATTTTTCCCCTGGGGAGAGGATGAGAGTCACCTCATCTAACGCTGTACCGTAAGGTGCACAAAGTACAGGGCAGTGAGAATAGTGTAAGATTATGAATAGAAGCATCAGCAATGTACCATTTTTGGAACTGAATGCCAGCTCCATTACATTTTCTGACTCACTCAGTTACTCCAGTACAGTACCATAGTGGAAATATCACAGCTAGCTGAAATGCTGCAACAAACATTTCCAGAAATCTCTCTTGGAGGAGGTAGTAGGAGTAACAACGCCATTCTTTAGAATGATATCATACTGGGAATTATATTGTCTGGTCAATAAGCTGACAGAGGCACCAGATCCCACCTTTACTTACCTTGAATAATCACTCTGTCTTCCACAGACTGCCTGGCTTTTACTGTATTAATGTTAGCGGACCTTGCTCTTTCTTTTCCTCTCAGGTCATTCGGCTCCATTCCCAGTCACTTGACAATTTCCCCATTGCAGAGTCCTTCCATTCTAATTTTCAAAAAGCTTCCTTTTTCTCTGTTTACTCTCTCTCACCCTCTTCCTAAGTTATTTCAGCTTCCCTTATTATGACCCATTGGGTCCATTAACCTTCTACCTCGTTCCCTCAACCCCTTGTTTGACCTGCAGCCATGAATCAGCCTTCCACAGCACAGCCAGGTCCTGGAGTTTTGTCAAACATTGCTCCCTCCCCATGGCTTGAAGTGATTTTCACCATTTATAAGGTTTACCACTTAATTCAAGGGCTTGGAGTATTCCCACTATCCACATTGTTCTAGCACCCTTGGCTACCAATTTCTGCTGATTATCCTACTATTCCCTTTAACATTGTTCATACTTCCTTTTCTACCATTCTTCCAGCTAATTCTTCTGTGATTGCAAGACCACCGATACCTCAAATTCCTCTACAGTTCTCAGTTGCCTGCTCTTTCTTTAGCAACTCTCTTTCACCCACTGAATCTATTTTGGCTGAATTCTTCAACTTGATTATTTTCTTCACTTTGACTCCTTTGGTCCTTCCTTTCACTACATCACCCACTCCTCTGAATCTAATTCTGGTTCATTCCTTTCCCCTCATCTCTGAATATTATTAAAGAAAAATTCCTGGTCCATAAGACTTCTTCCAATACAAACACATCTTCTCATTTTTAAATTGTGCCATCTTCCTTGCTAAGGAATTTTGCTTCTTTCCTGCCTCGTTAAATGCAATACTTAAATCATGTGCCACTTTGAATTCCCTCTTCAAGCCCTTACCTCTTCTCTTTCTCCACGATCTAACCATCTTCAGGAAAAAAACTGAGAAGATCTGATATGACCCCTCTCCACCATCATTCCCTTCTTATATTGTTTTTCCACCCACTCACACACTTGGAAGATACTACACAACTTTTTTCTTCCAGTTATTCTACTCACTTCATATTACCACTGTCTCTCACCATCTCCTTTTTTGTGAGACAGCTAAAATATTTGTTGAGGAAAGTTTGTTCCTGTATTTAAAAACACAATATTTGCTTGTTTTCAAATTTGAAACTTCTACGGAATTGTAAACATTTTGCTGGAAGTGAAAGGTTTCATTCAGGAAGCAGTAGTACAATTGGGAGAGAAAAACATTGGTATATAACTGTAAGTGATGCACACAGTTGCCAGAGCATCTCCATTCAATTGCTATTTCTTCCATTTGACTGACATTTTCAGATAGAGTACTTTACAATTAGTTAGGTCCCAGAAACAAGAAATACCATTTCCCTTCTTAACAGATGGGGAAACTGAGGCCCAGAGAGATCAAGTGACATGCCTAATGACACACAGCAAGTCAATGCCAAAAGGCTTCTGGAAACCCATGCCATTCTGTGAGCTATGAAAGAAGGACCTGGATTCTGTTTTTCCTCATGCATCATGAGTAAGTGTCAACTACATTTTGACAGATTAATCTTTATTACTGGCAATGAAATAATAAGAAGAAAGAATCACAGCTTGATTTTCAGCTCCCATAGTGTGCTTGTAATGTTGGCAATTAGAAAAATCATCTGTTGACTTGTCAACTGAGAAAATTTTATCTGGAAATCACTAAGACAGACAAATATGGAACCCCTCAATGTCCTTTTTACATTTTTCTGACTATATCCACACTTCAATTTGTCAGAGTTGCTCAATCCCACATGGATTTAGTTTCCCTGGAGACAAGTCTTTTAAATCACAGTTGAAATCACCAACCAGACTGGAAGTGGAATTCAGTTAAAAAAACAAAATCATGTTTTTTTAGGGGCTTCATTCTACTAAAAGTTCCTAAACCAGATTTTTCTAGCATCCCTTGCTCTTTATCTATTACTCTCTTTTGTGGGTGCTCACTGTCATTACTAAATGTATGGCTTACCTAAAAACAAATTGCTAGATTAACAGTTAGAATTGGTTAAATTACTCACATGTTCTTTACTCCCAAATATTTGCCAAAATGTTTAGATAAATAATTTTCAGCTTCTGAGTTTATTCACAAACTGTTACTTTATTATACATCACCGGTCATTGTAATCTTGTGGTTCTGCTTCTGCTCATGACTGGGTGACGAAGTGGAAGATCATATGCATGTGAATATGCAAATAAAGTCAACACAGTGTAGGGTTTGATCCTGGTTGGTATGATATTACAGGAGCAATAGCACAGAGAACTGTGGAAATAGCCAAAGTGGTAATATTTCTTAAGTACTAACAAAAAGAAGACTTTTTAATTTAACCAATACTTTTGTCTGAATTACATATCTGACTATTTTGATAGAGAACTGTCATTTCAGATAATACCTGTGAATGGAACCAGTTCATGAATTAGTAAGGATATGAACATGATCAAACTAAAGAACCGCATAGTGTTCAAACAACGTTCATCAACACTCTTTTTGTAGCATTCGGTCACTTTCTAAGAGAGCGATGCTGACCAAGTTCAGCACAGATATTACAACAGTGACCAACAAAGGTTCACAAATGCAAGGGACACTGAATTGCAGCATTGCAATCACTGCACCTTGAAGACCATTGAGACAGATTTAATTGAAAGGAAACGTAGAAAACCTTCTCTTTGTCCTCTCTTTTCCTTAACACTCCACTACAACTTTCCCATTTATTTGCCTAGATAGTGGGCTAGATTCTTTCGGGCAGTCTTGCCGCTTTGAACTGCATTAAACTCTCATCATAATTTGGCACTAAAATCAGTTTAACTGAGCAAAGAACAAAAGCGGTGATAATAGTTACAGAGAGTTTTGTCACTCCCCTATTCTAGTATGACAGAAGCTATGGAAAGAAGCTGTGGTGGCTACAATATCCAGCATGTCACTGATCCTACAAGTTCAGCCTTTTTTGGATGCTTTTAGCACAATATAGATTAATTCCTGAAGCTTCTCTAATCCCAGCTTTCCACAGAACTGGACTAGAATCAGTGCAACGGGGCCTACGTCTACACTGCAGAGTTTTTGCACAAGAACTTTTTGCGCACAAGTTCTTGTGCAAGAGCGTGTCCACACTGCCATGTGCTTTAGCTCAAGAACATCCATGGCAGTATGGACGCTCTCTTGTGCAAGAAAGCTCTGATGGCCATTTTAGCCATAGGACCTGTTGCCCGTCCACAATGCCTTTTTGCGCAAAAAGGCTTATTCCTCATAGAAAGATGAATAACTCTTGCACAAAAAGCCCTTGTTGGGGGGGAGGGTACACCCCTGACATGGAGTGCGTCCCCCTTCTAAGGTCCCGTGTCCTAGTCCCAGTCCATTGAGGGGGTCCCAGCCCCTCTAACAGGGCATATACAGTATTAGCTGTCCCACTACAAAGTCCGGGCCCCTCTGCCCAGGCATATGCAGTACTAGCAGTCCCAATACCAAGTCCAGGCCTCTCTATCAGGGCACATACAGTACTAGCAGTCCCAGTACAAAGTCACAGCCCCTCTATCAGGGCATATACGGTACTTGAGACCTAGCTCTGGGAAAAGCCTCTTTTCAATTACTGAACGATTACACTAACAAGAGGAGACAAATATTTCTAGGCTAAGTTTACTAAATAACCATTTATAAAAGACCACCACTGGTCCGTGACTGACCCATATCGTATTATTGATTTCTTTAAAAGGACTCCTGAATAACATATAACATATTTAGAGCTTAAGCAATAACATAGACTGTGTAATTTCACAGGGTATTTTTGGTTTAGAAATTAAACTCCAAGTTTGTTTGTTTACTGTGAGAGGAACAAATAAATAGAATCCAATATTCCTAGTCTCTACCAGATGTGCACATCACTGTTACTGATTTAAAAACTCCTCAATTATCTTCATATTAATGTGGATCTTCAAAAAAGTCAGAGCAAATTTTACGAAGAAAATAATTCTACTATTTTTATCATGCAAACGAATGTTAATTTATTCTTGAAAATTCCACCTGTGTCAAATTGGCTTCAGAGTATGCAGAAGAATATTATAATTCCATACTTCCCCCACCATTCCTCTCCCTCCCCACACACACCTTTTGTTTAATTGAACCTCAGGGACTGAATGTATTTCTGACTCATCTAGCACACTCAGCTGGGGCCAAGGTGGGCTATGTAATGAAATTATTGTAAAGGCAACTATATCTAATAGGTCCTGATTCCACATTAGTAGATAAATTGATATTGTAACAAATACCTGTAAATGAATGTAACATGACAGCTCTCAGAAAAATACCAGCCTAAATTCAAGCAAGTAAAGTACAATTCATGTTAGAGGGTGATAATTTATATTGATTTTAGGACAAAATGCATTAGAGAATGTCAAAGCCCTAACAGGGAGCCCCAAACATGATCAGAGCATCAATTCGGTACTTTAAAAAATAAGCAGAAGCAGCATTGTTTCCCCAAGATTATAACCTGTTAGGTTTGATTCACCCCTTCCCTCAAGACCCATGTGCATCTTGACAAAACAGATGGAGATTATGACACGCCATGTTCCTTCATGGCCACTGCCTCTAAACGCTACTGGCAAGAGTGGTAGGCTTACATTTTGGTGGAAGACACAATGTAACTCCCAGGCTTGGTCTACACTAGGGGATAAATTCAAATTAAGGTATGTAACGTAGCTACGTTAATTGCATAGGTTAAGCCAAAGTATCTTACCTCAGATTTTGACACTATCCACATTGCGGGAAGTTGAAAGGAGCACACTCATCCTTTGACTTCCCGTACTCCTCATAGAAGCAGGACTACCATCATCAATATGAGCACCCACACATTAGTGTGTCTTCACTAGACCCACTAATTCAAACTCTGGAAGATTGACTGTGGCTGCTTTGATCTTATCAATAATGTAGACGTGGCACCAAAGACCCAGTGGAATTGAAGTAGCACAATGACATAGCCTGCATGTGTCTGGACACTCACTATTCTTAACTTCAGATCACTAAGGAGCATCCACAGATTGGCTTTTACTGAGATTCTGGCATACATGAAGCTGGAATTCCCTCATTAGGCTTCCAGCTGAACTGACTCCATTTTGCTACCCATCACCTGATTTATATTTTTAACTATAGCAGCTGAAAAGCAGAAATGGGGTTAATAATTTAGTTGTAGTCTCATCTATAACACTAGGAGCCCGTCATGTATCAGAATTCCATTGCATTAAATGCTATACAAATGCAGAACAAGCCATAGAGAGCATAACATCTCAGTATAAATCAAGAGAAAACACATAGCAATAAACAGATAGAGAAATACAAGCTTAGGCTGCCATGTTTGTGTCAGGGCATCCAAACTCACCTCTTAGATTTACATGCATAGAAAAATAAAAGGTCAACTTTAAACCGTCCTTGGTGACTTAAGCTATAGTATCAGACATCACTGAGATTTCACAAGCAACTCAGAATTCTGAGTACAGGACGTGTGGCTGCACTTTTTCCAACGTCTTAGGCAGAAGGCATATTATTTTTAAATTATGATGCCAAAATATTTCACTATGTCTGTATCCTTTTAATGGAATCAAATGCAGTTAGTTATGGAAAATAATTAAAACCTTGCTCATATGTAAAAGCGCTATTCTCCTTCCCCTCTCCTCCCCCCATTGAATTTATTTATTATATGTTTGGTTTTCATCTTGTGGAAAGTTGAAACACAAGAATGGAACACAGCTAAAACACACAAGATGCATCTTTTGAAAATGCATTAGGCAACTCTCAAGAAGGTACTTGTCTAGATTTAGAAGATCCTCATTTACCTGGAAGTTGAATTGGCAATGTTATCCGGTGTTTGTCTTCCTCATATGCACAGTTATACTGATCATCAGATTTGTGGTCAGGAAGAATTTTCCCCCCAGGTCAGAAAGGCAGGGATCTTTGGGTTTTTACCTTCCTCTCTAGCATGGGGTGTACTTTACCTCTAGGGGTGATCTGGATTTATTTTACTTAATCATTTCCCTCTATGATAGAGGCTCTGGCATTGATGGTGCCTTTGTCTCTGTTGCCAGAAAGTCTATTTTGCTGAAAACTAAAATGTTTTGGTCAACTCAAGTCCCTGTGTTTAACAGAGATGTACGTGTGTGAAATGTAATGCCTTGCAATATATAAGATAATCTGATTGTCCCTTCTGGCCTTAAACTCTATGAAAAGAAAACAAAGTCACAAATTTCCAGTGCATTTCTGGGCTCAGCATCTTTTGTGCTACAGTAATACTTCTGTTTTTCGATAGAGGATTTTATTTCATACACCTTACTCAGCAAAAACTCTGTTTGATAGCTTTGAAACAGCACTGTCAGCCAGAGCTGGGAGAGTGGTTTTGGGCCAAAAATCTACTCCCTGGTAATTGCTACAAGAGAAATCACCATTCTCTCCCTTCAACATAGTGTGGCTTCTCCCAGGACTAGATAGCAAATGCATGGTCAGTTTGTACAGCCATGAAGAGCTAAATCTGTAGTAACAAGGGTCAGGATTTGCCTTTAAATGAATTTTAGCTGCACACTGCCTATCTTAAACAAGATATTCTGTCCTTCATGGATAAGTCAGAGCTTGCAAAAAAAAATCAAGAAAAACACTGTCCACCCACTTCCAAAAATAGTGTTTCAGGTTTTTTTAATGACATATACGCAACATATTACTTCTCTGAAACAATAGATGACTTATTCGTCATCTAAATTATATCTAGTCTTACAACGAGTAAAGTTAATGGAGCTAAAGCTAAGTCTACACTGCAGTTATTCTTTAGGAAAGGTACGCAAATTGAAAACCATAATTTGCATACCTTTTTCTGATTCTTTTTTCGAAAGAGGCTTTTCCAACATTTGGCCTGTCTACACGGGGCCAAATGTGGGAAAAACCTCCTCTTTCAGAAGAGCCCTTATTCCTCATAAAATGAGGAATACAAGGCTTCTGAAAGAATGTGCCTGCTTTTTCAGAAACTGATCCAAAAAAGCAGATGCAATCCCTGGACGCGGCAAAGTTTTTCCAGGTATCCCAGTAAAACTCTGTAGATAGACATAGTCTAAGAGGTGTATGTTTTGTTTTGTTTTTTGTTAGCCCATCATCACACTGAGCATTAGCTTTTAAGTTATCCTTCTCTTGCCCAGTGCTTTTTTCCATGAATGAACGTGTCACACTAGTTTCTTCTGTTTACTGCATCCTATGATTTACTTCATGTGTGATGTCTAAAATAACAAGATATATTTTATATTGTTATGAACAACTACAAGAATTGGAAACCTAGTAACTTGTTTGTTCTTGAAAAAGATGAGGGTTTACTAATTTTGTGGAACAGATATGAGTAATAACTGTCTTATCCATTTATTACTGTGACTCATCATGACTGCATGTGAAGCTAAATAGTTTACCTTCATTTGGTCCCAAAGGTGTTGTAACATTAAAGCCACCAACTACACTAAACTTGTGCAGTCCTAAACCTTGCCTTTGGCATTTTTGTTGTCAATCTACCTTTAACATTAACTTTCTCCAACTTTCCCATCTTACAATAGTCATCTGTGAACTTTACTCTGGAAATCAAATCAAACGGAGAAGCAAATTTGAGATATTCAGTAGCCATCATCTTGTAATAGATGAAAACAGCTAAATCTTCCTAACTGTCATTCTCCATACCAGCTGAACAACAGAACTCAGTTCTTCCTCCAAAGGCATGGGCTCTTTTTCTTGGGCTAAAATATCTTTAATGTTTAGTAGTTGTCAAGAGGTTATTGTGAGAGTCCACCCTCCTCTGAAACAGTTGTGATGTCTAGTGGCAAGTGTCCACCAGGCCACACTTTCTCTCAGGGCAGTAGTGACTAATATCCACAATTCCAGGCAGTGGCACCTATTGCTGGAAGCTTCTAGGTTCAAAAAGCAAAGGCAGAGTGGGCAGGGGTATCCAGTGAGTTCTGACCAGAGCTCCATGAAAAGAATCATTCCAAAAGGGTGTTGGTCTCTATGCTTCTGGAAGCATCCCCTGGGTCGCTTCCTACGCTTAGGCCTGCCTTAGGCATCTTCTCAGTTGGCAGCAGCAGCAGCAGCTCAGTCTTCCCTTTTGTCCCTGTGGCTAACTGGTTCTCCACAACATAGTCAGGGTCCTCAGCCTCAGCAATTCTTCTTCAGGAGCCTGCAGCACAAGACCACTCTCCTATTCAATTAACCCAGACACATCTGCTTCCTTTTATATGCTACATCCACAGGGAGTATGCCCAGAAAGTATGAGGGGAGGCATCCACAGTGATTGGTTAACCCCTGCCTGATCAGTCTGGGAGTGGTACATCCTGTCACAATAGTACAGGGCCTATGACCTGAATATCTTATCTCACATTGTTATCATTATTATTTGCATTGCAGTATCTTCTACAAGATCCTTCCCATTGTGCTAGACACTGTATAAAGGATGGAAAGAGCTTCAGCCTGACTAATTTAAGAGCATGCCATGGAAGGTAGAGCTGATTAGGAATTTTCCACTGGAGTGATTTTCTGATGTAACACCCGGTTTCTGCTAAATAAAAATTTTGCATTGAAAAATTGATTTTTGCCAAAAGTTTTTAACTTTCCAATGGGAAAATTAAGATGGACTATTGCACTGAGTCAGTTTGATCCAAATTGGATTATTTCATTTTTGTGACCAAGCCAAAACATTGATCTTCAAATCAGTTAAAAGAATAAAACTGCATTTACTGATGGAGCATCATGTTATGGGCCTTGCCCATATTCTACTACAGGGAAGGCTTCCAGGGGGACTACATGCCACACAATGCATTTCCTCTGTGTGGTGCATCATGGCAGTCTGGGTGCAATCACAGAGATGTAGTCTGCCCATCATACTTTGCATACAGGAATAAGGCAGGGGGCAGAACTACAACTCCTGTAAGGTAATGAAGCAGTGGTCACCAATCAGTAGATTAGGATCTATTGTTAGATCCTGGAGTCTCTGACAGATTATCCTGACTGGCTTGGCTGAGAGGCTGTTAAGTGCCAGCACTTCAGCTGCCTCTCCCCCCACTGCTGTGCTGCTCCTACCGTCTGCCTTGGACCTGCCTCCTAGGAGCCTCCTGCTTGCGAGGTGGAGGAGACTGAGGAAGGTGATGCTGAGATGTTAGAGTGTCCCCTTCCTTCCACCCTGTGCCTAATGTCCACAGAGTGAGCAATGTTGGGCCTCAGAAAAGGAGTGAGGCAAGGGCTCAGGAAAGAAGGTGGGGCAAGTGTGTTTGGGTTTGAGCTAGATCTTGGCTGGTGTGATGGGGCGAGGCAGCCCCGCACTGAATCCGCGGGGCCCAGCCAGTGTTACCTGGATGCAGAGGCCCTTCCCCCACAGCCCTACCAAGCATGCCCAGGCTGCAGCTCAACTATAAAAACCTGGGGAAGGGATCAGTCTGGGCTGGCAGCTGGAGGAGAAGGACCTATGAAGGAAGCGCCTGATCAGCACCAACCTGAGACCCCAGGAGAAGCCAGCGGAGATGCTGTGGTGAATTGGGGCATTTCAGAGGCTGCGCGCTGAGGGGATGTTGCCCTGGGAGGGCAGCAAACCTGACCAGTACATAGGAAGTAGTTCCAGTGGACCAGGTAGGAAGTGGCCCAGGGCAGGAGCAGGAGCCGCCTCTCCCGCCCTGGGAACCTCGGCATGTTTCGGCAGAACTTCCCTGCTGAGGGAGTGGCACACTATCCTGTCACTCACAGGGTTCTGGGCCAGGACCCAGTGGAGTAGGGTGGGCCTAGGTCCCCCTACCAGGGGTGTGGTCCCACAATAACCCCGATCAGCCAGCACAGGCCTTGCCTTAAAGAGCCATACTTTGAGACTGTGTTTACTGACTTAGGCCAGTAAGCCAGGTTCAAGAGGGGTAGACAGTATTTAGGTTCATGGACTTGGGGCCCTTCCCTGTCCACCAGTGGGGGGCAGGAGGGAGCACCCTACCACAGCTGGTAATGGTGACCCATGGCCAACAGGAACTGCAAGCAGCCGTACCTGCAGATGCACAGGTAAATAAAGCATCTGGCAGCCTATCAGGCACTAATAGTGTTGAACCATGTCTGGCCCACAGGATGCTTATTACCCACCACTGATCTGCAGAATGCTTCAATGAAGTTCTAAGTATTTGATTATAGCTTATTTATATGGTACCATCTTCCTCCTGACAACATAAGCATTTGGTTCATGGCAGTATGTATAAAAGTGTGGGGGCTGTTTGGTTTGGTTTTTTTTGACTAGATTCATTCATACCAGAAGGATATCAAGGCAATGCTCAAGAGAGCTAGGAAAATGTGTCAAGAACTTAAAGGGGTGTTAAGTGAATAGTAGTTGATAACTATGAAAGCTATGTTTAAAATACAGAATCCTAATTTTTTTGTAACCGCAGAATTCACATGTGCTATCCAAAAGAACACTAGGTGACATTGATCTAGTATAATACAAATGGGATTGGCATCTTCTTGAGGAAAAGAGGTAATTGATGCAGAGTACTGAAGAAAAAAGTCAAAAAGACAAAACAGTCCCATTGTAGTGCTCACTAGAGGAAATCCTAGCGATTGTAATATTTGATCACGCAGTTTTCTTACATACTCTACCATAATAGTGGGACTGGGATTTTTTTTCAATAAATTCAAAGCGTTGTGACTTCTACATTCTGAACTTGCAGTAAAAGTCTGAAATTCAATAACTTGTAATTTTTAAATATAAAAATACAAATGTTTTGATCCAAGGCATTTGAATCCATGTTTTCCTTCCATTTGGAAAGAAATATAAAGTTCGTTTTTTTGGAAAAACCTGAGGAGTGTGTAAAATATTTAGTTTCAATAAAGAATGTATTGGCCATTTGAATAACATAACTGCTAAAATGTACTAAACTTGTGCCAAAAAGAACCTTTATTTAAGCATTCTTTGGAAATATAGCTGCATATCTTCTCTCCAAGTCTAAACAGGTTTATGAGTCATTCTCTTGACTTAATATTTTGCACATTTCGGGCCAAATTCTCAGTTGGTATAAATCTGTACATTTTCATTGGCTTCAATAGAACTGAGAGTTTGGTCCAATTAATCTTTAAAGTATGGACACATATTACTCTTAGCATCCACCAGGCTGTGATTTCAGTTCTTGCTTGTCAGATTACTTCAATTTACACTTTGGCTGTCCCCTTTCAGAGGATGTGATCTGAATATTTTAATGTAAAGACTTCAAATGGGCTTGGATCAGGCCCAATATTATCAATTTGCTAGTTCATTCATCTTGCCTGGATCTGCTGACTTCCATTTTTCTATCCTCCTCATTCCAACCCACTACCTATTTTCCTTGCCTCTCTATCTAAGCTAATCCAAGACCCATTCTGCTGCCCAAGAACTGAGCTGCCGCACATAAATCCACCCTCCTGTCATTATAGTACCAGGTCTATGATGGATTATCAGATGATTTTGGACTTGTTGCTCTATCCTAATTTTCATATGCTCCCTGGCTTCCCCAGATAAAAGGCATTCTGATAGGCATAGTGAAATCATGAAAGAGTCAAATATTGCAGCTAGCCCAACCCCACATTTCCCTACAGAAGCAGACCAGTATAGAAAAATCTTTTAAGTATTTTGCTGATGTGTAAAATTTTGGAATTCCGAAAGACATAGTTTACTAAACTACTTTGGAAAATGTTGCCTAAAATCACTTCTTCCATTAAAGTATTCAGAGAGGAATTTTTCATTTTCAGTGTCTGTGTATAAGAAAATAAGTTTAGGCTACATACTTTGCAGGTTAGAAACTTCTAATATCCTGCATTATTTTTTTTGGAAAATGCAAAAGAAAACCCAGGGACTAAACAGATATCCTAACAAGTGTTGTTTAATAGATACTATTATCTTAAAGAATTGACAGGAAAGATTGAGGGGAAAAAATGAAACATTAATGAAACATAAACACTACTTGCCTAAGAAGAAAAAATACTCAAGTCCCCCACAGAACGTCCAAAGAATAGCACAGAACAATGTGCTTATATAGCCAAAGAATTATATTGCACTTTGTAATATAGATGGGATGAGATTTATTGTGAGCTAAAGAGTGAGAATAATATTAGGAATAATATTTCCTTACAGGAATAATGAGGGGAGAAGCAAGTTCTGTGTATATGGCACTGAAGCAAAGGAATCTGAAGATCTGTTAAAGTGGAAGAGAATAAATCTGGTTTGATTTATGCCTGCTTTTGTTTTTTGTTTCTTTATGTGTAGCCTGGGGAGTATCGTGGTGATGTGCAGTGAGTCAGGGTGAAACATGTATAAATACATGTACTGTCAATTTGCAAAGGCTTTTTTAATGCCTTTCTGTACATTCCACACTGAATTGTGTTTCCTTTTGGAAAAACAGCAGCTAACAAGAAAAGGTAGAGCTGACATAGTGAGGGGAAACATTCCACCTTCATGCTGTTTTCTTTCCTGCTTTTATGCATCTTCTCTACTCTTCTTAAAAGTAGAAATAATTGTCAATGATACTTGTTAATTTGCATTTTGATGCAATATGGTCCTACTGATGCCTTTCCTTTACATCAGGGGTGGGGAACAGGCCCATATGCAGGAATTTCTGGGGAGTGTGTCCTTTTTTGTAAATGTGGACCGCAGAGGTTTTTTTCCTTTTTAAATAGAAAGGAGCATAAGAGAGGTTAGTGAAAAATTTGAGTGGAAAAAGTGATTGGTAAAATGATTGTTATAACATACTAAAAATGTATACAGTAATAAAAAATTCAAAGAAATTATCTTCTGGGATCACGGGGGCCATGAAAGCTGCACTGCCCACCTACCCCCTCAGTCACTGCTGCCTACTGCTGCTCTACCTGCTCAGTGAGGCCAGTGCCAGGTGAGTGTGGGGGGGCTTCCATTTCCCTGGCTCTGCCGTGCTGCCATTAGCCCTGCCCGCCCATCCCCCTGCAACACAATACTCTACCATCTCCCTAACGTAGTAGTTCTCAAACTTTTTGGCCGATGGCCAATCTGGCTAAAGTCAAACCTTTCTGTGGACCACCTGTTGCTAATGGAAACTCACCGTTAATTACAAAATTCTGCTCGAGCCATTTTGCTAGTGCTGCAGCTAAGGAGAATGGTTTAATTTAACCAGTAAGAAAAGAAATACTCATTTAAATTATTAAACAGACTAAGCACTTTAACTTTCCCATGTTAGTTTATCAAACGTGCAGGAACAGGCTGTGAGTTGGATGTCTGGCCAGGGGGAGGGGCAAAGCAAGGGAAGGTGCAGTGTGTGATACAGGAGCAAGGGAGGGTGCAGAGGCAGGCTGGGGGTAGGGTGTATGACCGGGGGGAGGATGCAGGAGCAGGTTAGGTGTGCAGGGTCTAGGCATGGGAGTGTACATTAGGGGGCTGGAGGTGTGGGGATCTGGGCATAAGGGGATGGGGGAGCACTTACTTGCTGCATGCCCCATGCTGGTCCCAGGCACAGACTCCCACTGCTCCCATTGGCCGGATTCTGGCCAATAGGAGCAGTGGGGAAAGCCTCCAGGGAGCGCGTCTGAGCACTGTTGTTCCCCCAGCCAAGGAAGGGGAGAGGAAGCATTTCTCAATGAGCCAGATCACTCAGTGAGGCTTGAAGCTTTTTCTCCCCAACAACTCCAGAGGAAAGCTGGCGCTGGTGCTCCAACCTCTGCTTCAAATCCATCAATTGGAATCAATCAATTCCAAACTTATTTGGGATTTGAGTTCATCCCAGTCTAGTCCTGAGTTAGGACAATATGTAGGAGTCCCCACAGAACTTTGAGCCACAGATCACGACCACTTCTCCCATGAAGCAGAACTTCATCAGTTCCTTCATATGCAGAGCTCAGAAAACATAGACAGCAACAGGATGGGCCCTTTTGCTCCTTAGATATGGGAGGTTCTCTTAACATTTAACATTTTGTTATTAAACTCCTACCATTTTGCTCTTACAGAAGGACTTTGAGCAAATTATTTGACATTACTGCTCAAGTGTTAAAGTTAAGTACATTCTTCAGTTCTGTGCTGGATCAGAGCATCGATACTCAGAAAATGATTGAAAAAAAACTAGTTGGTTTTGGAAGCATGCAGCTCACCTTACAAATTCAGCCAGTACCTCAATTTCCACACTTGCTAAGTCCTTCTACCAAACTAAGAACTCTTCTTGCAGGCTTCATTTCCATATCCATGTCTTTGTAAACATTCTCCTTACTTTTCAGGGGTCCACCACCTTCATGGTAGACTTTTCTAAATTATCCTTGGCCCTGCATGTTTCAAAGCATCTTGCCCAGCTCCTTTTGCAGACTTCTGTTTCAAAACTCAGCCTTTTGCCTTGTCAAAGAGACTTACACTAGATCGTGCCATCTCCCTAGCTCTCCCGGACTACAGAAAGCAGGCTCTTCTATACTCTACATATTACTTAACAGCTTACAGTTCCCATAGCTCCTGTGCAACAATTTCTGGGATTGCACTGTGTTGTGTGGTTTTGTTTGTTTTTTTTCCCAGAGGTAGCATTACTTAAGTGAGCTGAATTCCAAATTATCTTCAAGGGTCAGTTCCCCTGTGACAGGTTTATTTTCTAAAAGTCACCACAAACCCCTGATTTAAAAAATCTATTCCGCTTATGCCAGATATGAATCAGGAAAGAATGTTAATGGCACAAACAGGAATTTATTCATAAATGTACATGCCAGTCTTGCACCCCAAAGTAAGTCAGGGGCTATGCACTAATATATATTTCAATTTGCCTTCTGGTTTTTGTGGCTTTAGGGTTTGTGTGCCTCACTTTTTCTTTGCAACCATGAGGGCTACAGACTTTTTTTTTCTTGTTTTTAAAATGAAAGCTGGGGTTTGTGATGCAAAGCTGGGACTCTAATATTAAACACTCTAAACTGTTTATTTCACAATAAAAACCTTAAAACTTATCCACACTATAATGGTGATATTATTGTATAATTTGCTATGTGAGATACTAAATGTAAAATGATGTTAATCACAAATTATCATAGTCATTTTTCAGTGGAAGGATGCAAATTGCTAAAGGTAACCATGATGTTGAACTAGGAAACCTAGCAGGTAGAAGACTACCATATTCCTAGACACTCAGCAAATACCTAAATGGAAAATTTGTTTCAAATTACCACTTCCTAGAGGTCCATGTTGAGAATTCCAGTATGGAATTAATTCATACTTCACTGCCATAGTATCTCTGAACATACACCCTGAACTTGTTGAAGTGCAATGGTCAAAATGAATTTATAAAGAATTCACATTTTGCTATCATTGTATAACAAATTATTTCTATTTAACTGTGGGTAAGACACAAAACACATCTACCCACTTGAAAAGGAAAGCTTTAGCCAATTTTTCCTCCTACGTCCCAACGTAATAGTTTCAACTTAAATTAGCCTTTTATGAATAGATTTGTTGCATAACTGACAAACACAGATATATTGATTCCATAAGCAAACCAAACTATGGGTATGTCTACCCTACAGCACTAATTCAAATTAGTTAATTCAAAGTAAGCTAATTCAAATTAGTGTAACCCCCCTTTTTCCTCCCCGGGTTACTGGGGAGCAGGTCACACTCACAGGTGTGCCTGGGCGCCTGATGCTTTAACCCTAAAAGAGATCCTGAGTAACCCAGTGGTGATGGTGTTTAGTTGGGGAAAACCCTATCCACCCCCTTGCTGCAGTCTCTTGCTTGTAATGAATGTGCATGGCGGTGCCTCCACCTGGCTGGCCTCATTTTCTTCAGGCATATCTGGAGAGAGAGACCTCTCTCTCCCCCAGGGTCCTTCCTTCCTCTTTTTCCCCAAGGGCCCATGGGAATTGTAGTCTGGATTGTAGCACACAGGGTCTTTTCAGACTAAAACAGGGGCCCCTTTAGTAAGGGGACTACATTAGTTTTTAGGTCTAGATGCACTAATTCAAATTAGCATTTTGCCAATTCGAACTAGCATGTCCACACTGAGTGGAATCTGAACCGAAGTTAAGGCTGGCCGGAACCAGTGCCGGCAGGGCATCAGGTTAG
>JANRFK010006693.1:24612823-24650875 GCA_030068395.1 Apalone spinifera
ATTCAGCACATCAAAATACATAATAAATAGCACATTTTAATCTCTGAAGCAGACAACTTCTAAAAAATTGTAGACCAGTGTAATAAATAATCACGAGGGAGTCCTTGAACAATGGTCCAGATATAGCCGATTTACACAATCCTATCTCAATGGAGGATAATCATTTTATATTGTGTGTTTGGCCCAGTGTTACTACAGCTATGTTGAACTTACATTTCAAGGAGTGGCTGGAATTGGCTTGGGTAATTAGAACCCATGTACGAATGTCTTTTGGAAATTACATACGCAATCTGCACCAAGAAGTCTCCCTGTTTACTTTAGGCTTGTCAGGTAGTATAGGCATAAAAGTTAGGTTCTAGAATGGAAAAATAATTCATATTGTCATTACATAGTAATGCAAATAATACATTTTTAGAGCGAACAAGCATTTTTTTTCACTGTTTGCAATACAAAGACTGTATTGTGTTACTTCAGGACAACCAGATAGTCAATTGACTAGAAATAGACCAGTTTATGGTAATTTTTTTGCACAAATGGAATGAATTGAAACAAGTCAAGACAATTTTAACTCCTGTCACCCAGCAATCTTAATCCAACCAAGGGAAATCTAGCCAAACAAGCCACCTAAAATCCCACCAGATGAGAGTTATTCTGGTACCATTTGCCAGCATACAATATAATCTGATTAATCCAGGATATTGTATCCAGGTTGGAAATAATAGTGAAAAGCTCACTCCACCTTGAAGAAAGAATTCAGTGAAGTCATAGGTAGCTCTCTTGTGACTCAATGTCATGCCTCCAGCAAAACACTCAACATGTGTTGAGGTATGATTACGATCAGAACCAGTGGAACTTTTAAAGAGCATCTATTGTAACTCATCCTCCTTGTCACACATCCATCACCCAAATGGTATAAATCCTCTCCTACTCTCTCAATTTTCCCTAGGCTTTGACTACCTTTAGGCCCAACTCAGCAACATGGAATGGCAAGCTTTTGGCTCAAAGCCATCCATAGAATATTGGCTATCTGAAGTTATGCCATTGCCCCCAAAAGATAGTCCAAAGACATAAATCTTGATTCACGTCTCAAAGACAGCACAATTAGCATAATGCAATTATATGGTCATATCAGAGTAAGAACCCTCATCCAAGGTAAAACACGGTAAATACAAAATGAAAGACAGATTCAATATCACTTTCCACTAACAGGGCAGAATACTTATGGGTTTCACCAGGTGGACAGGCCCGGACTCAGGTCAATAGTATCACCGAGCTCTGAGGGGAAAAAAACCCAGCACATTCTGCTATGGAGATTTGGGGGACCATATTCAAATGGCAAATCTTAAAAAGAGGTAAAGGGTAAGGTAGAAAGTAGTCAGCATTGTGGCCAGCAGTCAGTTCTTGCTGGAACTTATGCTACAACTGCGGGACATGGTTAATGTTACTCATAATAAAAACTTTGAGGGTCCTATATAATCCCCTTCATCCATCCTGAAATCGTTTTTGAAGATATAACTAGCAGCTCTTCTAGCCCCGGTAAATAACAAATCCCAAAGTGCATGATGTCTAGTGGAGGGGAAAGGAACAGGAGAAGGAATTCCCTCAAGTGAAAGCATATTATTTCTTTCTAAAATATTGGTCACCCTTATCTCTTCGTAAGGAGTCTCTCCTTACCTTCTCAGATACAAATTGTGATGACCAGCTCATTTGATACATTCATGTCCAGCTCTGCAGGAAACAGACTAAGCATATGTACCAATATGAAGGACCCAGCAAGCCTGTTTGACCTTGGACAACTGCTCAAAGTCATTACAACATCCACAGGCCCATCACTGTGGCTGCTAGTGTGAATGGCTGTTCACTCAGATGGGATTAGGGGTTCAGGGCTGATTTAGTGCACGTGGAAGTTGGAAGTTTGATTAAAAATAATTGTTATGTTGTCTTACTCATCATATTTTACCATTCTCATTAAGAAATGTTATATAATGTCACACCAAAAAGTGATTTAAACCGTTTGTGTCCTACAATAGAAGCCATTAGGTCTTCAGACAACCAATATAAATCCGATAGGCTGAAAATCAGGTTTTAATCATTTCCTTTGCGACTTATAAATCTCTTGCAAACACTTGTCTTTAAATTGTAAAGGTTCAGCTTGAAAGCATGTTGTAGGCCTGTGGCTATAAAAAGCAGTTTAACATTTATTTTAGAGATGAGAAGTCGAGTAGGCTTCTTATCTACTGTGCTTAGAGACTGTAAGAAACATGCAATAAAAGTTAGCTGGAACAATACAGTGTCCTCAGATTTGAGTTTAAATCTCAAAAAGGGAAAGCTGTCCAAAGCTTGGATTAGTGCTCCGCCTGAAGCCTAATTGGGCTCTAATCCTCTGTCATCATGGGAGACAGGAAAATTAAAGATCACAAACTGCAGTGTTCCTAAACCCAAATGACATTAGAGGCTTCTCAAAAATCCTGAGATGTCCAGTTTTTCAACATAGTTCCATCAATGTTATCATAAATTCCTCTATAAATATCTGTTTTGCAGAATCTTGACAAAAGGGCACAGCCAAAAAAAAAAAAGTTTAGGATTTTAAGGGCAAAACATTTTGCTACGAGACAAGACTTTTTCCTAAAAGTGTAAAATTTAACTCTCTGCAATGGATAGCATCAGGTCTGGCCTTAGGGCAAGGTGGTTACCTTGGGCCCCGCACCTTCAGGGCCTCGTGCCCACGCAGCCACTGGCAGCGTGCCACTTTGGGTCCACAAACTCTTTGGCCAGGTCTGGATAGCATTCAGGCTTTCTGAAGACTTCTTGGAAGATAAGTCACCTCCGAAATAGGATGTCCTTTTCCTATATATTCTGGTTTCTATGCTTACTACTGGGTAATGGGAAGAAATTCATAGTTGTCTCAGTTTTATTATAAACTTTCCTTTTTGCTCTTCTTGAAAATATCCAGTAATTGTACCAGACTATGTAAGCCAAAATCTGTTCTTAAACACATCTTCAGTGGAGTTTGCTCGGATGAACACTTAACAGAGGGAAGTGCATCTCCTTAATGATCTGCTGGTCTCTCTCCCTTTACATCTTTGAGTGTCACTGCATTTCTAGCTGGGAGAGGCTGGGCATGCTGTTTTCAATACCATTCTTGAATTCTTCAGAATGGTCTCAAGGGAGTCACACAAAGTATTTCTCCCTCCAAGGGCAGAGTGAATTTTCTCAATAGGCCTCTCCCAAGGCCTTTGGAAGTTTAGACCCGAATGTTCAGACTCAAACTAGAGTCTGGGTCCCTTCACATACAACAATGCACCAGAACTGCTAAACATATCTTCAATATATCTGAGAGAGAGCACGTGATACAGAGAGAGGTTTTGGTTGTGCAGGAGATAGGAGGGCTGAATCTCCCTCCACTCTCTGACCCTGGATTCATAGCAGGATACTTAAAACCATACAGAAAAGAGACAGAATCACCAGGCAGCTGAAAAAGGCTGGCTGGACCCCTCCACCATCCAGGACTGTCCCAGCCCCAAGCTTCCTATCCACCAGGCACCGTTTAGGCTACAGGCCCCTCCCCAATTCATACAGGAACGTTGATGGTTGTTCCCCTTTATCAGGGAATGAGGGAAAAGTAAACACAGTTAGCTCCATTCCTCAATCTGGTTGGGGAATCCAGGGGGCAGATGACTTTGGATCTGCCCCAGCCAAGAGACATACACCCCTATCCCAGCTGTGCCTGATGTAGTTGCAGTGGCCATGGAAAGGTACTTCTCACCTGGCCCTAACTGCTATGGTGAGAGAAGGCCGGGGTAGTCCTCTCTCCTGGGGCAGCCTGCATCCTGACCCCTCACCCCAGAACAATGATTTAAATGAAGAAAAATTAAGTACCCAAACAACACCAGGCTAATCTTCTAGTAGTATCATAATTGTATTTATGACAATGGTAATATGGTGAAACTGAACTTCTCTAGCATATTAGAAACAACATTTTAGTGGCTTAAGTGTCAAATTTTGATGCACTTCAATCATGTAAATCCCAGCCATGTTAACCCACCACTTCATTCTTCAAAAGCAGATACAAATCAGGTATGTCCGTCTGTTTCTCTGTCTTTCAGGTGAAAACCTAGAAACTAAAGTTTTAACTGGTCTCCTTGGATAAGAGATCCCATGGCTTTTATTTATTTATTTATTCTATAAGGGGAAGGATTTGCCCTGGTGTCTTTGTCCAATGTCAGCCTTTCCCATCTCTGCAGTTTCCTGCACCAGATGTCATACACCATATATAGATCTTCCAGAGGGGGTGGAGAGGCCCAACACGGTACTGCACCAGCTATCACCTCGGGGAAGAAAGCAGAACGCCACACAATTCCTAGAAACCACATTTGGAAGGATGTGGTCTTAGCATCACACTCAAAGATTTTGGGTTAAAAAAGTATATAGAGAGCTCAGCTCCAGAGATGCTACAAGATAACTGACAAATGACTCCATGTGGATTTTGGAAGGCTGAGTGATTTTGGAAGGATATCCACTGGCTTGCTACCAGAATGTTAATCATGTTCCTGGCTGAAATATGAGCTTATGAAAAGTAAAGCAGCGATGGGGTTTCACCAAGGGTGCCACTTCTTGAAGGGGGAGATAGTGCCCTGTAATTCAATAAGATTTGTTGAGGATATTAAGTCTAATGCCTTTAGGGTCTACAATATTGAATGCAATTATTTGTGTTATTGAGGGATTGTATGTAGGAGATATGGCTAATATAAACCTTGTAAAATGCTAGGATCTTCCAAGGATTTTTTTTTTTAAATAATGCCAACTTTTAAAATTAAGTGCCTTTCCCAGGAAATTTCTAAGAAGGGATGTACTAATGTAGTTCCCCTAAATATCAGCCATTTGAAGTTTTGCCCAAGGAAGGAACCCATTGTATGGCTTATTATCTATTCACTCTCTCTTCAAAACCCAAACTAGATGAATGAGTGACTCTCGGAGTCATGAGCATTTTTGTTTGGAGCAGAGGGTATGATGAAATTGTTAACACAGGAAAACCTCTGGAGGGGGACTAGACCACTGTTCCAAGTGGTATATCACATTTGCAATCTTCAAATCTCTTTAAATAATTTAATGCTCTATTTGTGAAACATTTTATTGTGCCTTCTTAGACATTGTCTAAAGGAAAATATTGCACCTGAATTTATGTAGTTAAACAATTGCAAACAATCTACTTATATTATCATCTTTTGATTTAAGAGTGACATATTTCAGTTAATTTTAAATGGATTCCAAATCAATGTATACTTACCTAAAATATGATTGACTTAAATGAGAGTGGGCAACACAGCTTTTTTACACCATGTTAACAGTAAATTGTTTTTTTTAAATCACTCTTTCAATGAAACCACAAGTTTATGTAGGAAAGCCCTTCCATTCCCTGATTTAGGACAGTGGACTGTATCTAAAAAGATGGTTCAAAAGATTAGTGTTCCTTTCCCTGCAGAGTCTCAGCTCTTCAGGAACAGGTTGAACATAAACACAATTTGAACTGACACAAATTGACAGGACATATAATCTTTTGGCCAAACTATAATTTGCTGTTTAATATGATAATTTCCTATATATAAAAATTCTCAATCTGTTCTGCAAGTCTGTGTACACTTTATAGGGAAAGATTGGCACAAGCTATAACATCAAGGCTCTCTGCCCAACAAGTCTTAGTCAACAGCAATGCAATTAAGGTCACTATAAAAGACTCAATTTTAATCTCATACTTTAACTGGTTTAGTATTAAACTATTAGTCCTGCTCCCTCTCCATGTGGATAGGAAATTACTTTCTTTTCTACTCCCAGCTCCTCTCTGTAGAACTTTTGATTCTGTTGATTATCTGAACTGCTTTTTCCATCATTAAATGAACAGAATATCAGATGGCTGATAGTCTTTGTTGGGTATCATATTTCTTTTATATTTCAAAATCAAGATTACATCATCACTACACCCTAAGAAATGCCTAGCAACATTATTCTGTGAATGTCTGCCTACACCCCCCCCCCAAAAAAAAAGGGGAAAAAAAGCTGAAATCTCAGGTTTCACAATATTTTTTTATTCACGATGACACCATATTAGTCCTCAAGTCCACACTGACAATTCAAATATATTGTATTTATGATGCATCTGATTGTATTGGGGTTCTGTAATGCTACTCTTTAATTTACAGTCCTTACTAGAGTAGTATGAATTCGTGGCAATGTTCTCTTATGCCAGTTCTCTTATGCCGATGCAATTGCTGGATAGAGTGATAAAAAAATTGTGCTTGTGAAAAGGCAATCATTATTACAGAATGAACGCTCTTTTTTTTTCTTAAATGGGAACATTCAGCAGGGAACCACAAAAAGAGCAGAAATTGAGATTGCTGCTCCTAGGAGCCAAACCCATACCTTCCTCAGTCCTGTCCTTTGGCAGGGTTGCACAGACCCCAGATAGGAGACACAACTATCTGGTGCACCATGAGGCTAAACCCCTACCCTGCAGGTAATACGGGATGGGGAGGGAACAGGACTGGGGGATGGAGGACTCATAGGAGGGTGTATGTGGGGAGGTCATGTGCCCCATTTAGCTGGTGCCCAGTGTATGTCCCTCCCACAAGTTGCTCCTTATAGTTCAGTCTTTACTATTCTATACATTATTAGGCTACCTCCAAAGATGATACAAATTGGCACTGATCTGTTTCCTTCAAGGATGTATGGAACTTTGCACAAGCTGAATATCTGGCCCATTGATAGCACAAGTAAGACACATCAAATTAATGCTGGGTACTTAGACCAGCAGATTTTACACCTTGGTGGGAATGGGAATGAGATTAGACATCTCCTCCTTTAGTCTTATCACTGGGTATTGTAGCTAAATGCAAATAAATTACCAGATGGTTATCACAGCTGTCAAAGACAACTTTTTAAATGATTATAATATCACATTAGATGTATTTTCCCGACCCACTTTTTAAAATCTGAAGTTTGAAACCATCAGCATAACTTCTTAAATGATACAGTGAACTGATTATCCCTAATTTAGATTGTAACATCAGTGATGTGGGTTCTAAGATAAAACCAGATACTGGTCACAGGTTAATGATGTTTCAGAAAGCTGACACCATTGATAAAAAAATTAAGATTGCAGATTTCCAAGACTACATACATTTCTGCAAATCAGAGGGTTTTGTTTAGAACATAACCAAATTTAAGCTGAGAGATATATGAGGGAAAGGTTGAAAACAAGGAAGATACTCTTATGAAATATGATCTTAACTCCACTATAGTGACAGTGTAATATGTTATGTGGCAAGTACGAGATGAACATTAGGAGGCTCAGTGCTGTAGTTAACAGTTTAATGGCTGTCATTCAGCTTTTACTCTTGTGCTTTTCACAGTTTGCTTAGTGGATGACAAAGAAGGGTATAAGCGCTGAACAAAAAAAAAAGCACTTTGGTTTTCCCATGTTGATGATGAGAAGTGTGTCAAAGGAAACACTGCTTATTTGGGGTTGCCTAAACATAGCTAACATATAAAAATTCAGTTTTGCCAGAGTTTATTGTTATGCGGAGATAGTAAATAATTTTGGTCCAGATTCAAGAATGCACTTGATATGTCCTTAAAGCTAAATATGTACTTAAGTGCAATTTCTACATAGTGTGTGGGTTTTTTTGTGTGTGCGTGTGAATCAGTGTTAGTTTGTGTATGCTTTGGTTAGCTATAAGAAGTTGAATACTATAGATAATGATTACAACGTTAGGAGGTTTTTACCACTAGCAATTAATAGGGGTCTATCTAATGGATGAAATTACATGCTGCTTTTAGCACAGCACGTTGACCTGAAAATATCTTGCTGGAGTTTATAGCTACAAAGGCCTATTTTCCAAAGTTGGCCTACATAATCTCCCTGAGAAAAAATGGACCTTAATTCTCACAGTTTTGCTCTGTATTTTGGAATGGCTTCTAAGAAAACATGCTTAGGAAATAAGTCCTTGTCTTTCTAGATAACACAGAGCAAGAGACAGGCTATCGTTAGTATGGTCACATTTATATGTAGATTCCTCCTTGTTTATTCTAAAGTATATTTGATTTTTGTGTGTTCCTGTTGGCAGTAAATTCTGCAGCTGCTGAGAACAGGCAGGCTGCAAATGATTTAAACTGAATTAAAATGCGTATTGAAAAAGAGGATCATTTTATTTCTCATTAAAATGAGGGAATGTTTAATTCAGGAAGGCTGTGTCACACTCTGAATGCAAAGGAGGGTTTGGACTGGGAACTCTCACCTGAGAACCTGAACACAACTCTATTGCAAGACAACTGGAAGAGTCACATATAGTAACTTCTCCTGATGCAGCTTCAAATTCTCCCAGTAGCACTTTCCATTTTGACCAAAACTCTGTTTTGCTCACTGGGCTTTTTTCTGAATCTCTAATAAAGACCCTCCTGCTCCTCTCACTTTCATGAGCCTCTCAATCTCACTATTCCACCCCCCCCACCCCCCCATGGTTAAACTGAAGAAGGGCGAGGCACAAATGGCAGTTAAACATCTAACTCCCAAAGACTTTCACAATGGCATTTAAGCATTGCCTTCCAATGGAAGCGGGATGCCCAACTGTGTGTGCCTTTGAAATCTCCTCCAAGTAAATCTGTGTATACGTCTGCAGTATGGATGTGCTACCAAATTACTACGTTGTCTCTTGCTGAAAAGCACTTTGAAAACCCATGTTTTTGTCCATTATAGTTTGAGTAATCATGCATGCGCTAGTATCTTTGCATATGTTTAACTTTACAGTTTATATATATATATAAACTGAAAACCTAATAAGCATGAAAATGACCATCACAAATGAAAATCTCTAAATTAACTTTGTTTTCCATTAAGTGCATTTACATTCGCTTTCTATTTTTTCCATAGGGTCCTATAGTCAAGTTCATTTCAGGGTAGGATTGGAATAATTTTTGTTGTTCTCAATTAAATTACCTTCTAATCCCATCTGAGTAAGAGTCCAAGATTTGATTTGATGTTTTTAAGAAGCCTCATTATAAAGTCTGTATCACTATAGGAAAAAAGAAACAAAACACAACAAAAGAGAAGTGTGATCATTCACTAAGTAGGGAAAATTAAAATTTTTCCTAGTTAAAATTCTACTGCATTCAAATAGGGGTGGGGAAGTGGCTCCGTTGCCATTCAAGCCTCCCAATCTCTCTCTGAACGATTATAAAATGCAAATATTTACACAGTTATGCATATTGCAATCACCTCCCTTATTTTCCAAACAAATGTTACAATTTAGAAGTCAGGCTTAGCAACCGTTCTTGTCTTGGACTAGGCAGTGCTTTTTTTCCTGGTGCACAGAGGCAGACTGCACACACACACAGCATCAACAAACTTCTGGTAGAATCTGCTTCCAATGAAGAAATGGTTTCCACAGTATTTGGGATCCTATTTTTATTAAACTGTTTTGCATTGATTTCTAGATGTAGTCTTGTGCTTGAAATGTATAATGTAGGGAACTCCAGGCAGACACTATATTGTGGAGAGAGATGATTCTAGAAGGCTATAATGTAGAGATGCGCCCTTAAAAGAATTAGGGGATTATGCCCTGGAGGTAAGGTGTTGGGAAACCCTCAGGGCTGTGTGCAGCAGTTGACCAGAGAGGCTCTCTAGTTTGTTTTATGAACATTTTCTTTCTTTCTCATTCACTGTTTTTTTTTAATTAATGAACCCCAAGATCATTATGTCAGACCCAATGTTCCCTCTAATCTTTTTCATGTGTGTGTGGATTTTTTTCCATCCATGAGTGGAATAATTTGTATGTACACCAAGGCATGTGCGAATGTGTACCACCAATAGAAACAAGACAGGTGGGTGGAATTTGAATTTATGCTGAGTGGCTGCACAAGCCCACAGCTTACAGGGAACACCAGAAGGAAACTGCAATTGTTCTGAATTTACTCTTCTGTTTGCAGCTGAAAGCGGAGTCAAAGAAAGGCACCAGAAAAGCACGTGGAGAACAGGCATAAAGGCTTTTCAGGTATTTGATGAGCACAATAGTAGCTTGAGTAGCTTAAGAAGAGGGGAAAAGCCAAAAATGGGTGTGTTGCAATCTCATCCAATCTGCAGTTCTCAGGCAGTGTTGCAGAGGACCAGCAAAGCATTAAGTTACAAGAAAGTAAAAGTAATGCTGACTAAATTTGAGGAACACTGCATGACAAAAAAGGAAAGAAACCTTTGAGACTTTTTTATATTCATACTTTTCCAATATCAGGTCCCACTGATTTGCAACCTTTAAAGTGTTAATAACTTTGCAAGCTATACCCCACATTGTAGCATCTTTCACAGGCCTTTTCTGTACTTACCAGATGATCAGCGCTCTGGAGATCGATCTTCCGGGGTTTGATTTAGCAGATCTAAAGAGGCAGGGAGGAATCTTCTTGAAACTGATTTTGGCTTTTTTAGTACATGGGAACAATAAAGGGAGGACATAAGAGTCAACATATATCTGAATATCACCATCTAAGAAGAGTAATTTATTCAGTGCAGGGGTGTATAACTACTACTGGAGTAATAGGGAAAAGAAAGAGAAAATTCAGGCTGCATATCTCCTTTCTTAATGAGAATTACCAATCTATTTGAGCAATCTTTTAATGAATGTACAATTGAGATGTTTAAAATTACAGTAAGCAAATACTAAAATCCCACTACAACTGGGGCACAAACACTGGAAATTGTATTTATGAGCTAGCCTAGGACTAGTTTAATGGTAATCTGTTTCTTCATTATCTTCTGTGATTTAACAAAAGTAGTGATGGAATTATTTAACATTTTATTTTGTACTTTTCAGACTTTAATATTTCAAGAGATATTTTTGTCAACACTTTCTATCCTAGTGTAGGGGTTTTTAATTTCAAATTACCATATGCAGTTTTTATAAAGGTGTCTAAATTTATAAAAATAATGGCTCTCGTGGGAAATTCTAACAAATCCTTAATTATAACAGTACACATTCCTCTGCTATAATTAAAAGTTCTGTCCTCTTTTGGAAAATACTTTCTTTATACCAGGCTCATCAAAATAGCCATCTTGGTTGCATCTGGCTGCGAGAGAAAGCATTATGTTGTGGCGTCTGTAGAAAAAGTGGTATTAAAAGCATTCTTTAAAAGAATTCCCACCGTTCTTTTCTCTTTATATTTCATTTCTGATATTATTATTGTGGCTTCCAGCTATACTTAAGGGGCATGGGCTGAACAAAAAGCACAAAGATTTAAAAACATTTAAAATCTTAAATAGATTAGATTTTAAAAAGCTTGTGAATATGGGCTATTATTGTAGGAGTTGACTGTAGGGTAGCTATTATTGTAAGCAGAGCAGAAGGGGGGAGGTGTGTATAAATCTGTCCTCTCAGAAGTATCCAGCCCATCAGTACAGCAAAACATATTTGATGAAAAAATAGAGCTGTGGAATAATAGGAAAGGGGGAGGGGAAGACTACCCTCAGAATTGTTATTTTTACTGGAGTCTGTAGGGCATTACGAACTAAATTTTTACATAGGAGAAGAGTTGCATGCAGGACACAAGGTGCAATTCTGATCTTATATCACTACAAATTCAAAGTAACTCTCTTTATCTCAGTGGAGTTCATTCGGATTTACACCCATGTGAGCTGAGAGCAGAACGCTGCCCACAGACTAACAGTTTTCTGTGTGTAGGTGCTTTCTTCCTCGTTTCTGATTCATGTAAAGCAAAAATAAAAAAGTCCACATATCATTACCTTTTTGTTATTGGCTGTAAGAATAAGAACCTGCTATTATTTGTGTAGGTGTAATGTGGGTGCTATGTTTTGGGTCCCTTTGTTTTGGCTCAGTGCAGCATATAAATCAAAAATTGTTATGTACAGTATGCAAGTTGCCTACCCTCTGGAATGTACGGTGCCTGCATTTTTACAAGGTTAACCCTAAAACTGATATTTAGAGATTTAGCTATTCAAGGCCTATCCTTTCATTAATGGGGGCTTCAAATTTCTCAAGACCTGTTCATTTAGTGTTCTATATAGAAATAACCTATGTCTTAAGAGACCCAGCAGAATAAAGATTGGAGGACAAAAGAACCTTGTGCCCACTCCCCAGATAGTAAGTGACTAACTCCCATTTATATCCTAAAGAGTTTTGATGAATTCAGCCTGCTTTTGTAATAAAGCTACAGTAGCTGCCTCTTGTCAAACTTACTCCAAGGATGAGAATCACTGGAGAACAAACTTCACTTAAAAAACCCTGGTATGATATGGTCCAATTATTTGGAGTTTCACTGTTTGGAATGCACTACAGATACACACCAGATCTCATCTGTATATGACCACTATGGGTATGTCTAGATTATATGCATCTGCCGACAGAGGCATGTAAAATAGGCTACCTTACATAGTCAATGAAGCAGGGATTTAAATATCCCTGGCTTCATTAAAATAAAAATGGGCACCGTGCTGTGCCAGCTCAGCTGATCATCGGCACAGCACATGAGTCAAAACGCGGATTGATTGACAAGGGAAACCTTTGTCGACTGCTCCGTTATGCCTCGTGAAATGAGGTTTACAGGAGCGGTCGACAAAGGCTTCCCTTGTCAACTGATCCACGTCTTGACTCACGCGTTGTGTCAGCAGAGGCATGTAATCTAGACATACCCTATGACACTGGTTTCAATAAATGTTCAGTTAAAATTCCTGTAAAAATTGGAAATAAATGAAAAATGGGCCCAAACCATGTGAAAGAAACAGCTTTGAAATTGATTGGGTTTTTGTTTGGTTGGTTTTTTTTGGCAATTAAAAATTTTTTAACCAACTGTTGCAAGTTGTCATAGTTTGTGGTAAAGAAGAGTTCACATCCATCTGGTTCTTTTTTCTCCCAAGTTGTTCCTCTTATGGGGTTTTTCTGTTTTCCTTATGTGGAAACTAATTGGTTTGCAACTTTTGTACAGTCGTATCAAGCTGTCCTTGCCTAAAGCCTCTAACTGTAAACATCTTGAAGTTTTGTTTTGTTTTCGTTTCCCCTCTGCAATTCTCAGCTCCCCTCTTCCTTTATTTCTGACCTCTGACTACTTTTTCCATTATATTGTATACTCCTAGCTACCAGGTGTCAAATCTGCTATATTACTACACCCTGAACACAAGACAGACAGTGGAAGTCATGCTAACTGACGTACTACTTAGCCCATCTCTGCCCTGTATCATACATTAGCTTTTTTACATTACATACCATCTGGTGATAGAGAAGCTTAGCTGTGACCATTTTAAAGGAGCTAAGAGCCAACACAGTTATAATGGTAGAGACATGAATTTTGGCAGGACACCTCAGTGGGTCTGAGTAGGGATTGGGAACTGTGATCAGAGAAGCCAACAGACTCACTGGGCCCCTGGGCAACATGGGAGGAGCTGGCTGTATGTTCCCAAAAGGGGAGGAGCCTCAGGCAAAAGGGGTGAAACTAGCCAGAAGTGCACCACAGCCACCCGCCAGCTCTCAATGCTGCATGGAGTGCAGGGGCTCCGAAGCATGCACAGGACTCCAGAAGTGACTTAAAGGGCCACTGCTGCCATAGTAGTGGTGGCTGGGAGTCCTGGGACCCTTTGAATCTCTGGGCCTGGAGGCAAATGGCTCCTTTGCCCTGAGCTCTCAGTGGGCCTGATTGTAATCTATTGAAAACCACAAACAAGCAACAGCTTGCTTCATTGTCTTTTTGCCAGCTCCTGGGTGCTAATCAACTCAACTGCTTGGGACAGTTCAACCCTGCTAGCAAGAGCCTCTGGCAGGCCACAGCCTTGATTTAGTGCCTAGCTCCAGTCATGGCTAGAGCTCAGTTTTAGAGAAGGTTTTATAAATAGTCTGTGGCATATAATAATCGGAGATATCCTTTTAACATAATTTGTAAGCCCTCTACTGGCTCTCACCTTGTTCTTTGTTTTAGAAAGAGAACAGCAGGATGCATACAACTAGACCTTGCAAGCTGGAGTATCTTTAGGAAACGCAGTTAGTTGTGCCCCAGCTATACTGATATAGTTTCTTCTTGTGTAAAGAGCAAAAAAGACAAAAGATGTTGAACTACATACATGCAGTTAGATACCTGTGCTGTGTGTGTAGCTACCTTCTTCATTTCCTCTGGAGACTAGAATATCTAGACTCATGCAATAGCCAGAAAAAGCCAAGCAATAAAGACTGGATTTATTTTTACAAAGTAAAGAAATCTATTTAAAAAAAAAAGTCAAATTTAACAAAATCCTTACAGTGCTTTTTAAAGTTATGAATTGTTGAAATTGACAAATCAAAATCTTTCCTTTGTTTGTTTAATCCCTACTAAAAGCCAAATCATGTTAGACTGTTGGGACTGTGAAGTGCTTTAACTTTGAATCAGGAGAACATGAAAGATAGATGGAAATGCTGGTAGAGTCAAAATAATCCAATAAATGTGGGCTCAACCATTTACTCTTCAGAAATTGTAAAATTAGATTGCCTAATATTTGTAGCTCTGCCGTCATCTATAGTGACAGTTGGTGTACTTTAGAGTGGGGGTAGGGAATTACTGTTTTGCAATCAAGCTCATGAACTCAATCTGCTTCAGTATTTTTAATTAGTGTTATTTTGTTTCCTTTCGATCCCTAACAAAAGCCGTTTTTATTCAACAGTTAACAATGCTGAACACTTTATTCTTATATATCTCAGATATTGGACACTCCATTGACTGTCATGCAATTTAATTCTGAAGGTTAACTATTTATATGGTTTAACCAAAATATCCTCCTTCACTAAAGAACAAACAGAAAAAGAGGTACAACCTCACAAGAAAAGGAGAATTCAAAGACAGCAAATTTTTCTCTCGTGTCAGATATATTTTTATAAATAAAATATTGCAAAATATACTATAGACTATTAGGTTTGTGGAAGACGACGGAATGTGGGGTAACTTGGGAAAATGTTATAAAGTTGCTATTACATTACTGTCCATTGGGCAATCATAGATTATGATTACCTAACATGTTAGCATCTAAAATGTAAACAAAAAACACAATATTGAAGAAAAATGAAGAAGCTTGTTTTGCTCCATAACTGAAGAGGCTATGAAGCGAGAGAGAGAAAATAATTTATGGTAATTCCACTTTTATTTCTTAAACTATTTAAAAAAAATCTCTCAAATTCTGCTAGAGGAGATCTCACACAAACAGAAGGACAGACCAGATTCTAAGACATAGTGCAGAAGGTTTTTGCAGAGTCCTATATCTTTCATTTGTTTTTATTTTTTTTATTTTGTCAAAACAATTTTCTCTGTTCTTTGCTCTTTGTGATTTCCTTGGCAGCTTACATCCATTTGAATTTGTTTCACTGTTTTTGTTTTTACATTATATTTTGGGCCCTAAAATCACTTTTATACAGTACTCTAGAGTAGCCAAACAATTTGGGTCGAACAATATTCAAAAATTCAAATACATTTCCAAATGTAGCCAAATCTCTGGAAATACAGTTGAAAAATCTTAGAACAGGCTAATTTGAGAACTTATTTATACTCTCTGATTCTGTTTGATCCAAGAAGTAAACAGAGAGAGAGAGAAAATAAACAGCATGTTGACCTATATGCTTTAGTATAGAATCATAGAATACTAGGACTGGAAGGGACCTCGAGAGGTCATCGAGTCCAGTCCCCGGCCTTTATGTATCGGGTGCCTCATTTGAGACACCTTACCAGGCTTTGATTTTCAGTCTTTTCAGCACTTTCCAAAATCAGACCCTTTTAAGGATTTTTAGAATAGAACGTGAACAGGTAAGGCACACAAAAATTGCTAGTCACTTTTGAAAGTTCACAGCATTTTATGTACAGTAATACTTAATTGAGAAAATTGAAGGAAGTATCAGGAAGGAGAGAGGGAAGAGATAGTGAAGAACTGTCTAACCTTTGGAAAATGTAAAAGAAATTTTATCACAATAGTTCTTATCACCCTTGTATTTAATATTATTACTAGGTTTGAAGCTCAGCTGATCAGGATCCATATCTTAATTTTTAGTTTGCAAATCACTAATAAATTATGGCAACTGAACAACTCATAATGACGGAAGTTATATAAATTGTATGTATATTATATGTTGCACAGAAGCCAGGCAATACATTTCAACAAAGTACTGCTGTAGAGGAAGTAGAAGTCATTTGTATTAACTAGATACTTGGTTACCCAGCTTTCTGTCAAACCTTTATGCTGCATTCTTCTTGATGTATTTATTCACAGCAGCTCTAACTTAAAGTAGTACTGAGTGGGGAAACTCACACAATCCACACTGTGCCATTTCTAGAGAGAAGTGTCCCCTTACATTTTCAAGGAGACCTGATGCACCCAACTTACCTTAATCTGTTATGTATACCAAGACCCTTAGATACCACAGAATATACTTCCTGGAGAAAGTTTGCAGTACACACTTAAAAATCCCTTAACCAAACAGGGACACCCCACCAAAGAAGTAGATCACACATAGAATGGGCCACCCAAATAGGCCAAGAGAACTTACCTCAATACAGAAAAAGAATCCATCAAACCACACACTCCTAGTTGTCACCTATCACCCCAAACTGAAACACACATGGAATTTCATCAAACATCCTGAAAGAAATCTCTCTCAAACCCCTTCTTCTGGCCTTCAACCAACTCCCCAGCTCTCCAAGATCATCATCAGAAGCAAGCTCCCCACAGACAAGCACTCCCCCTTTTCAAAATAGCACCAGACCCTGCCATAATAAGAAATACAAAATCTGCTACATATTTCCACTGTTACAATAATCAATACTTCTCACAGCACATCAGTAAAGATTCATTGATCCTACACATACCTGTCATAAAATGTGGTATACCTCATACAGTGCACTAAATCATCAATGAAAACCTGCCCAACACATTTAAAAGGTGATCCTGGGAGTTTAAATTCATAACTTTGCTAGACTCTAAAAATCATCTTAAGCCATAAATCCAGTGCCTTAATTATTATAAGGATATATAACCCACTTGCTCTCCTTTTTTACTCAATATTGATGGGTCTCTTGACCTTGAATGATCCTCAGAATGTGTAGCTACTTATGCTAAACATTCTGTTACATGTTGTATTTAACTGTGACAGTCTTTGTATCTTCCCCAGGCCTGAAGAAGAACTTGATGTAGTTTGAAAAGATTGTCTCTTTCACCAGCAGAAATTGGTCCAATAAAAGATATTACCTCCCCTACCTTGTCTCCCCAGGAAGGATAATTGCAGAAAACAATTAGGGAATAATAAACTAAATATGAGTCAACAATGTAATATTGTTAGAAGAAAAAGCAAACATTCTGGGATGTATTAGCAGGAGTGCTGTATGCTGCTGTAATGCACAAAGTAATTCTCCCAGTCTACTTGGCACTGATAAAATCTCGGATGAAATACTGTGTCCAGTTCTGGACATTACAGTTTGGAAAAGATATAGACAAAGTGGAGAAAGTCCAGAAATGATTATTAAAGGTCTAGAAAACATGTGCTAAGAGGAAAGATTGAAAAAAAAAAGGATTTGTTTAGTTTGGAAAAGAGAAGACTGAGGGAGCTCTGAAAACACTCTACAACTATGTGACATTCTTCAAGTACATGAAAGGTAGTTAAAAAGAGGAAGGTAAAAATTGTTCTCCTTATCCATAGAAGATAGGAAGGAAGTAATGGGCATAAAATTGCAGCAATAGAAATTTAGGGTAGACATTAGGAAAATTTGCAGTTAGAGAATAGTGATTTTCAAACCTCAGTGGTTCAGGAGACTAATTAGGGTCTGTCTACACTACAGAGTTTTGTTGGAAAAACTGCCATTTTTCTGACAAAACTTGAGGAATGTCCACACTGCAATTGCATTCTTCTGCAAGAAAATTGAAAGAACAGAGGGGTTTTCCCAGCATTGGTAATCCTCATTCTACAAGGAAGAAGCCTTTTTGCGAAAGAGCTCTTTCACAAAAAAGCGTGTGTGGATGGGGAAGAGAGTTATTTCAGAAGAAGAGGAAAGAGGAAAAAACACAGGTGCCCTGGTGACCATTCTGTCTGTAGCAATCACCGCGTAGAGAGCATCTACTCAGTCTGGACTCTCTCTTTCGAAAAAGCAGATCACTTTTTCGATGAACTTTTGCAGTGTGGACGCTCTCTTTTGGAAGAAGTTTTTCTGGAAGATCTCTTCCAAAAAAAGCTTCTTCTGAAAGAAGCCTGTAGTCTAGACATAGCCTCAGTGATCAGTATTACCCCAAAGAGCCACAGTAGTGTGAATTCACAGTTTCATTTACTATAGTATTGTATACTCATATTTAAATGTTGTGTATGTGTAGGAATACATAAATATAAATCTCATTCTCACAGCTAAATGACAGACCAAATGTTGTCATTGACTTGATTAATAATTAAATCACATAGTCTTTTAATATCATGTGTCATAAAGGAGAAAACACATTAAAGAGCCATTTGTGGCTCACAAGCCTCAGTCTGAGTATCTGCATTAGAACAAATTATCTCAGGAAGTTGTGAAATTTGTTACAGAAGGATTTTTAGAACAGATTAGTCAAATATCTGTGTGGGCTGGTCTGCATAATACTTAGTCCTACCTCAGTAGAGGATCTGGACTGGATGACCTATTAATATCCCTTGTAGTTCTACTTTTCTATGGTTTTATACGGGGCGTAATTCCTTTGTGTAAGAGAGAAACAGAGCCACATGTCAGCCCTTCTATGCAAGGATATTGGTGTTAGTAGTGAGGAAAGTATTTTGCTTTCTTTGCTGGCCACAGATACTGCACAATGATTGCACCCATGATGAGGTTATGGGGGATGGACACACAATGGAGAAAAAGAATTCTGAAGTGAATAAAATCTTTAGCACTTAATTGTGAATGAGGGAAACAGAGGGCCCTGTAATGCTTGGGGCTTCCTCTTGCCAGAAGTAAAGAGTTTAACCTTTCTTTTATGTCATGTGACAGAAAGGGTGTTATTGGGCTACTTCACCTTGAATTGTCCCTTAGAATGTGTGTTAACTACTTATGCTAAACATTCTGTTCCACCTTAACTGTGACCCTCTGAGTAGCTTTTCCAGACCTTAAGAAGAGCAGACCTGTTTTAAGCTTGAAAAAGTCTCTCTTCCACCGGCAGAGATTGGCCTCAGAAAAAAAATTACTTCATCCAATTTGTCTCTCTAATATCCTGAGATTAACACAACTACCAGAATACTCCTCCTTAGGCTGTCATTTCTCATTTCATATTTGGACCACTAAGAGTAGTATTAAGAATTTGTCCTTACTGAATTTCATCCTATTGATTTTGGATAATTTCTCCAGTCTGTCAAGATCATTCAGAAGTCTAATCCTGTTCTCCAAAACATTTGCAACCCCTCCCAGGTTGATATCATCCACAAACTTTATAAGTGTTGTGGCAAAGCTCTGACCATGCCCAATGGGTCCCACGTTTTTGTTGTGTTTGCCTCAGAGACTCGCTGTGACCTTCCACACAGCCCCTTGCCCTTTAGTACAGGCAAGAGTCAGACCTTACTGAGCCCTTCTCAGTTCAAGATTGCCTACTGAATAGGGTGTAATCCCTGCACAGTCCAGACCTTCCCTCGCAGGGGCAGACTCTGCAGTAGCATGGGGAGGGTTGTGGGGAACCGGGCCCACCCACTACTCTGGGTTCTGGCTGAAAGACTTTAAGGGAGCGACAACAAGACAGGTTTTATTCTAGGCCCAATCTCGCAACTACTTCTCTGAGCCACTTCCCCAAACAATCCTTCCCAGACCTCACCTCTGCTACCTGATTGGTTCCAGAAGGTTCCTTTCTTGTTCTGGGTTAGCCCTTATTAGTTCATCCTGGATTCAGAGACTTACTCAATCTAAGGCTAATATACTTTCCTCCTACCACTCTCCTGTACCTCTTTGGCCTGACCCTATCACAGTACATTCTTTGTGGTATTATTCAAATAATTTATGAAGCTGTTGAATAGAACCAGACCAGGAGAGATCCCTGGTAGACGGTCAGTATGCTCTTCAACTTGACAGAGAACCTTTGATAACAACACTGAGTGCAGTTTTCCAACTAGTTGTACACCAACTTATAGAAGTTTCATCTATTCTATATTTCCCTAGTTTGTTTTTGAGACTATATCAAAAGCCTTACTAAAGGAGAGCTATGTCACCTCTTTACTGTTCCCCCTCCCCACCCTGTCAAAGAAGGATATTTGGTTGATTTGACATGATTTGTTCTTGACACATCCATGTTGATTGTCAGTTATCCCTTAATCTATCTCCTCGATGCTTACAATTTGATTGATTGATAATTTGCTCCATTATCTGTCCAGGAGCCAAAGTTGAGCTGACAAGTCTAATTCCCTGGGATGTACTTATTTCCCCTTTTATAGATAGGTAAAATATTTGTGCTTTTCCAGTCCTCTGGGATCTCTCCTGTCCTCAATGAGTTCTCAAAGATAAATGCTAATGACTGACTCAGAGAATTCTTCAGCCAATTCCTTAAGTATTCTAGGATATATTTCATAGGGCCCTGACAATTTAAGAAATCAATTAATTTTTAACTATGAATTTTTAACTTGTTCTTTCCATAGTTTAGACTCAGACCCTACACTATTTACACTGAAGTTCATTATATTAGTCATCCAATCGCAGCCAACCTTTTTTGGTGAAAACAAACAACATAAAAAGGTGTTAGAGACCAGCCTTTGCTGCATTTTCTGTTATAGGCTTTCCCTCCTCATTGAATAATGGGCCTAACTTGTCCTTCCTCTAGCTTCTAATATACTTGTACAATGTTTTCTTGTTGCCCTTTATGTCCCTAAAAGTTTAATCTCATTTTGTGCCTTGACCTTTCTGATTTTGTTTCTATATGCTTGTGCATTTTTTTATATTCATTCTTTGTAATTTGATAAATTTTCCACTCAAGTTTCAGATAATTAAAGATCTCTTGGTTAAAGAAGAGTCTCATACCATAATTCCTGTCTTTCTTAGGCTTTGCTCTTGTGCCTTTAATAATCTCTCTTTAAAGACTGCCAGACATTTCCCCCCCCTTAGCCTTGCTTCCCATGTGATCTTACCCACTGAGGCTGTGTCTACACTGGCCACTTATTCCAGAAAATCAGCCGCTTTTCCGGAATAACTTGCCAGCTGTCTACACTGGCCCCTTGAATTTCCGGAAAAGCACTGACGATCTACTGTAAGAAATCAGCCGCTTTTCCGGAAATACTATGCTGCTCCCGTTAAGTCATAAGTCCTTTTTCCGGAAAACTGTTCCAGAGAAGGGCCAGTGTAGACAGCAAAGTAGTGTTTTCCGCAAAAAAAGCCCCGATCACGAAAATGACGATTGGGGCTTTTTTGCGGAAAAGCGTGTCTACATTGGCATGGATGCTTTTCCAGAAAAAGTACTTTTGCGGAAAAGCATCCTGCCAATGTAGACGAGCTTTTTCTGGAAATACTTATAATGGAAAACTGTTCCATTTTAAGCATTTCCGGAAAATCATGCCAGTGTAGACGTAGCCCAAGTGTCTGAGTTTGCTAAGTCTTCCTTCTTGAAGCTCATGGTCTATATTCTGCTGTTTTTTCTCCTACCATTCCTTAGAATCATGAACTCTATCATTTCATGATCACTTTCATCCAAGTTGCCTTCCACCTCCAAATTTCTCAACCATTTCCTTCTTATTTGTCAGAATGAAATTTAGAACAACCTTATCCCTAGTTGGTTTCTCCACACAATCAATGAATTTCAGGAACTTCTTGAATAATCTGTGCCCTGCTGTATTATTTCCCCAGTAGATGCTGAGTGGTCTAAGTCCCCCACCAGCAGATAGTCATGTGCTTGGGATAATTTTGTTAGATGTTTTAAAAAACTCTCACCCTTTCTGGTTAGGTAGTCTTTAGCAGACCCCTACAAGAGCATCATTCTTTGGAGGGGTTTTTTTTTTATCCTTTTTGCCCTTACCCAGATACGTTCAGCAGGTTTTCCTTCTACTTCTGTCTCAATCTCAGCACAAATGTATGCATCTTTGATACACAAGCTAACAGCTCCACCCTTTTTTCTCTGCTTGTTCCTCCTGAACAAGTGGTGCATTTCCAGACTGATTTCCCAGTGTTGTCAATTATTTCAGTGATTGACCTGTGATGCCAATTATTATTTCTAGTTCTTCCTGTTTTTTCCCTATATTTTTTGCATTAGTATACAGACATCTACAAAATGCAGTACATTTCCCCTATATATTCTCTCCTATTTCTCCTTTCTTTGTCCCTGCTATTAGTGCCTTTGTTTCCCCCAGACTGAAAGCCTTCATCCAGGTTTCCATTTCTTGGACTTACCTGTTGGCTTTTGTCTCATGCCTCCATCAAATTAAATTTAAAACTCACCTCACTAAGTTAGCCAATTTGGAGCCAAAGATACTCTTCCATTTTCTTGATAGGTGGGCTCCACCTTTTCTCAACAGTCCTTCTCAAAACAACATCCAAAGGTTGAGGAAGCCAAAGTCCTCCTGTAACACCATCTATACAGCCATGCATTCATCTCCAGGATGTGTATCTCTCTGCCTTGACTTCTCCCTTGAAGCTGAAGGATTTAAAAGATCACCTGCATACCCAATTCCTTCACCATCATTCCTAGAGCGCTGTCACTTATCTGCTCATTGTCATATTTTGCAGCCTCATTAGTGGCCACATGAATGAGCAGCATGAGATTGTAGTCTGAGGGCCAGATGATTCTTGGTCATCTTTCAGAAATGTCTCAGATATGGGCCCCTGGCAGCATACCACATCAGGCTCACAGATGTATGCCTCTGTTCTCCTTAGAAGAAAGTTACTGACCGCCATCACTCTTTATCATCATGTCTAGGTTCAGTCTTGATGGCAACAAAATTTCAGAGGCCAGTTCCAAATGGAATGCATTCTGTGAAGCAGGAAGTATAATTATAACAAATGTATTCAATAAATATTATCCCTTTTTTCTATTATGAGACTATACTACAACCAGATCACGTTTTTATTTATCTAGCCATGATTCACAATTTGCTTGCTAGACAATTTCAATGACTACATATTATTCTATATTATCATCATCTACTGTTTCCATTGCCACTGCACAAAGGAGTCCAGTCATGAACCAGAACACGCGATGTGTTAGATACTGTACAAATACAAAACAAAAAGTCTATTATAAAAAACAGTGAGGAGTCCTGTAGCACATTAAAGACTAACAGATTTACTTGGGCATAAGCTTGTGTGGGCAAAAACTACTTGATCAAATTCATCCCACTCCATGCAATTGACAAAGTGTTTTTTTACTCACGAAAGCTTATGCCCAAATAAATCTGTTAGTCTTTAATATGTGACAGAACTCCTTATTGTCTTTTGCAGGTACAGACTAACAGCTACCTCTGAGATTAGTCTATTTTAAGTTAATGGTTAATGGTGAGCAATTGATAATCAAAATTAGGTCAGTTTTGTGGGAAATCGTGATTCTATTCCCTGACTTGATGAATAGAACTTTGAGAACCAGAATTTAGAAATTTAAAATATACATTGTGTGAATATTTGGTAATATATTGAAAATTCCCTTTTGTTGGACATTCTTGGCTGGAAAATCATTTGCTAGAAAGTTTGCCAAAAGCCAGTTCAAAAGGGATAAGAATACAATCAAAGAATGTTTGTCTAAAAATTCCGTATGCCTGATTACATAAATAGTGATTGTGTTGTGGTGGTTTATGGATTGTTGAAATGCTATTTTCATGCTAGTGCCCTCAGTGGCTTACGCTTCCTGCAAGCTCATGGGAGGAGCCAACTTTCTTAATTTACCACCAACAAAACAACCCACCTACTTCTGGCTGTAACAGAGTTTCCATCCCCACCTCTTCTTTAGTTTTTTCTTTTGTCTTCTCTCTCTCTGTTTTCTGATCTGTCCTGCTTTTGGTTGGGGAAACTAACAAACATCACAGGTTTGCAAATAAGTTAAAAATGTTTTGGTTGCAACCTTTTTAAAATTTCCATCGCTTAAGAAAATGTGTAAACTATCTGGTTATATAACTTGAATTATCCCATATCCTTAAGACAATAAAAGTAGAAGGGTTTTATATCATGGTGTAATTATTAAAAACTACTTTGGACCATAAAACGATCCTACATTAGGAACTAGCATCAAAATAACATCCATGAACCATGACAATCCATTTACTACCTAATCTCTTTCTTAAATCCAGCTCAGTGTTTAGTCTATGTAAGAAGAGTTCACTGGAAAGTAAAAGCTGTTTCTGAATACAGTCACAAATAATATAAAGTACATTAAGAATTTTATACAAGTTTTTCCTTCTATTACTTAACATCAGGCCTTCTATAAATTTAAGACAAATAGCTATTATTATACTTTCAATTCTTACTGATAAAAATAAATGGAAAAAAATTGAAAGTGCCTAAACTTGTGTCAAAAGATATTAAAGTAACCTTTATAACAGAGCTACAAAAGCAAAGAAAAACATTCTCTCAGCCATTATATGCTTTTATACTGTGAAATGCATAATAAGTTTTCAGGTCTTCTAGAAAGAAAGACTTAAGTTCCAAACTGATGCCCTTTCTCCTGAAATCCAAATTCTCCAAGCCCTGAGGCTGTCTGCAGAACAAAATAGCCTACTGGGTAATTCAGAGATCACTATGGACCGTGCTAAATTGTGCCATCTATTGCCATCCTGTAGGCCAGCTGTCAGGGCTGTTCCCTACTCTGACACTCTGGGTATGTCTAGACTACATCCCTCTATCACCAGAGGGATGTAAATTAGACATACTGACATTGCAAATGAAGTGGGGATTTAAATCTCCTGCGCTTCATTTGAATAAAAATGGCTGCCGCATTTTGCTGAGTCAGCAGTTTGTCGGCAAAAAGCAGCTGTCAAGACGGGGATCGGGCGACAAAGAAAGCCTTTGTCAACTGATTCTGTAAACCTCGTTTTATGAGGCATAAGGGATCGGCCAGCAAAGGCTTTCTTTGTCGCCCAATCCCCGTCTTGACAGCCGCTTTTTGCCGACAAACTGCTGACTTGGCAAAACGCAGTGGCCATTTTTATTCAAATGAAGCACGCGAGATTTAAATCCCCGCTTCATTTGCAATGTCGGTATGTCTAATTTACATCGCTCTGGCATCAGAGGGATGTAGTCTAGACATACCCTCTAAGTACAGAAGATGGGGGTCTGCAAAGCTCAAAAAGAAAAAAAACAAAATGTTGCCTCTACAGACACTGGTTACAAAAAAACTCCCCTCCCTCACCCGGAATCACAATACACAGATTTTGTGGAATCACTGCGACCATCAAATGATTTTTATTCCTAAAAAAACAGGAATGAACACTTGAACCCACTACCAGAGGTACTCTAAGCTCTTTTGTCCCAAAAGAGTTTGAAAAAAAGAAAAGAGAAAAATAAGATGAAGTATCTGGTTATTGACCTCTCAGTCTGAGACATGCAGTTACACATAGACAGACAGATCTTCCTGGACACAAGAATCAAATCATCACCTTACAAAAATGATTTTTATTACAAAACAAAAGATAAACTTGGTAAAGTACACTTGGTTGCTAGATGTTACAGAAAAACTAAAGAAAAAATTAAAATACAGAGAAAAGTCTCTGTGCACAATATTAGCTTTTAAATGGGGAGGGGAGGCATAGATTCACACAGCAGTTCAAACAAACCCACAAAATAAAGAAAAAAAATACCCTGAACGTGACGAGATTCACTTTTCCCTTTACTTAATTCCCGACTTCTCTTTGTTCAGTCCACTTCCATGCTCCGAATTCCTTGGAGGTATGGTAGTCCTGTCTGGGTTTAAATCATTCTGTGTGTCTCAATTCCTGGTTTTTCTCTCCCACACAAAGAAAAGCAGGCAAGGAATTGTATACAATTCAGATTTCAATACTGTATCTCCATTGGTTCTCTGGTTCCCTGCCAATACCTTTGCTTGCTACCTGAGCTTAACCCCTTAGTCACTGGGTGCTTGCCAGCACTCCCCCTCTCCATTACACCAGGCTTAGGCAAAATATGGCCTCCGGGCTCGATCTGTGCCACCAAGCTACCGTATCCGGTGTGCAGATGCAGTGGGAAGACCCAGGCAGGCACCCCTGCTTGCACAGCAGCCCTGCACACTGCTCAGAAAAGCAGCTGTGAGGCTGTTTCTCTTTAAAAACTGTGAGCCCAGAGGGGAGGGAGGGAGGCTTCAGGCATAACAATCCCATTGGCCAGCTTCTGCCAGAAACTGGCCAATGGGAGCTGCCTGTTTGAATAATAGGCAGCACGTGAAGCACCATGCCCCCCTCCTCTCAGCTCAGTTATTCACACAAGCATATGGCCACTTGTGCAGATGCAGGGCAGGCAGGCTGGCTGAGAAACTTTTTAAACTCTGCAAGCATTTAGCTCTGCAGGCAGGCAGGCTGGTTGGGCTGCTGGCCAGTAAGTCTCCTGGCCACACCCAGCCTCTCACCTCTCCTCCCCCAACTCTCTGCCTCCCCACTCAACATGCCCTAACCTCTGTCCCCCTCCTATACCCATACCCCCTCCCAGATGTGGCACCCCAATCCCCTACCCCAGATCACAATCCCTCCCTACCCCAGGTTACAACCCAAACTCCTACACCCCAGTTTCTTGTCCTGGGTCACAACCCCCTCCTGCCCTAGGTCACATTTTAAAACCCTGCACAATTGTCTCCTGCCCTAGGTCACAAATTCCTTCTTCATCCAAATTTCCTTCCACTCTCCCTCCTGCATCCCAATCCCTTATCCCAAGCTCCCTTCTGCACCCAGTCTCCATCCCAGACCACACTCCTCCTCCTCTAATATTATGGAAAAGTGTGGCCTTTGACCACTTTCCAAAATCTTAGAGTGCCACCCCCATAATATATCATTGCCCACCCCTGCTGGAGGCCTAAGGTCATCCCACACGTCATCTTCTCCAACTCATCTCCTGTTGTCCCTTCCTTCACTGCTCCTATATCAGGAGAATCCTTGTTTTCCCCAGAGGTGTTTAAAAAAAAAAGCAGCAGCAGCTGGAAGAGGATTTGACATCCAATTTCAATAATTTATGTTAAGAAATGATATGACTAAACAAATATATAATCCTATGGATTCCTGATGTAATATATTTACAGTTATGTTTTCCAAATCTTTAAAAATAGACCCAGATTCTCAAATGTCAGATAACCACAGCTTGAAGGAAGACAAAGCATTCAGCAAAATTTAGAGCAGCTTCCTAGATGACTATGTACCCAGGGTCCTTGACACCCGTTGGGAATTGCTGAAGTGGAGGAGCATTACAGCTTAATTCCCTTGTGTCAAAGTACCACTTATGTCAGAGAAGAACAGCCAAGAGCCCATTTATTCCACTGCTGGAGAATTCTCCCAAGCTGTAAAAATCCCAAACCCTAACTTCCAGGTTTAAATCTGCTTAGTGCTGTGGAACTTGACACAAATCAGACATAATAGAGATCCAAGATACAGCTAATACAGAAAGTTATTCAGTATTCAATATTTATCCAAGTAGGAGTGAAACGAGCTCCTTAAACAAAAGCAATTAACTACCATTATGTCGAAAAAAGTGGACTCTGTTATTAGAAGTTTTCAAACTGCTCCCCTATTGCCTACAGTAGCTGTTGACAAGACTGCTGATACCAAAGCACCAGCAAGGCTAAAATAAGGTATATGGCTTATTCTTAACTGAATTAAATCTTTCTCTGTTCAGCTTGGTTTGCATAGGGGGAAAAGATCTCAATAAGGAATTAAGGAAGATCTTGACTTGTTTGCAAAAAAATTGTTTAGAATTAGGCTGGGAAGGTTCACATGATTCGAATATTAAAATAACTGATGATAACCTATTTAGGAAAGACTGACTTGGCAAGAGGGGGAGAGGAGTGGTACTCTATGTAAAAAATGGTATTACAGTACCTGTTACTGAGTCACTGACAACTGGGAAGAAAATGATCTTGAATGTTTGTGATTCAGTGTCCTAGGAGATAAGGCATAAGATGGGGTACCAGGTTATATCTGCTAGAGACTACCAAATCACAGCAGAGAACAGGATGACTGGCTTTTTAAGATGATGAAAGTCTTTTTTTAAGAAATAGGTTCATATTGTTTGATTTAGCAATAATTTTGAATAGGGTATACATTCCTTAGTAAGAGAAACAGGATCCATCTCTGTAAGGCCAAGTCTGCACAAGGGGAAAGTCAAGCTAAAGTATTCTGTGAATAGTGTTGCTAGAATCGATGTACCTTAAATTGAGTTATCGCGCTGTGGGGGTTGACAGGAGAAACTCTCCCATAGACTCCCCTTATGCTTCTGAATCTGATACTGTACTGGTGCCAACTTTACTAGACATGCTAAATCGATTCCCAGGGGACCAATCCCTGTAGCACCAATCTCTCGATAAGTGTAGACAAGACCTTAGAATAGGTGAGGGATGGTGAATGAGCAGGGGCTGGAGTATTTAGCAGGGGTATTGTTGCTGCAAGATGAGGCTGGCTTGTAGCTAGTCCCTGATAATGTCTTGATCTACAAGAAGCTCATATAGAATAAGGTTTGGATTCCCAGAATAAACAATGTTCTCTTTAAAAAGCTGAGTCTTGTGATTAACGATTTAACACAGCCTGTACTAAAACATCCTCAGCTGAAAATTCACTACTGCCAAAAAGTGTTGCATTCATCATGGGGGAATTCTATATTAATCATCATGTTGAGAAAGGATTTGATCGCAGAATTAAATAATAGTGATAATTTAGGAACAAGCAATTATGATTGATCACATTTGTTATATGCAAACAAAATAAAGTCCAGATCAATAATAGATGTAGACGTAATGCTTCAAAAAGGACCAGTTTTAGGAAGCTGAAAACAATTAAGCCAAAATCAGTTGGTAGAGAAAATTTAACAAAAAAATTTCAGTGCTAATTTAGAATTGTTTGAGATCATTTGACAAGATACATAAAAATCATAATCAAGAAACTGCCACACTGGTTAAGAAAATCAATATAGCACAGAATGGAAGTGAAGGGAGCTATAAAATCAACTGATATATAACAAATGGCTATGTCAAACTGTTTCTTCACTTCCATAGGTGGATATTTACATTTTAAGAATACCTGATAAAGATCCTGAAGTTGTTTATCTCTGTCTGCGAGATAGGAGCAAATCCAGTTGTAATTTAGGGCCTGGCTATAAAAAATTGATTGTGTGATGTGTCCTGGATGGAAGCTAGAGGTATATAGGAAAGAATAACAGTTGGTAAGTTTCTAGTATAGGGTATTGGTAATGCAGCCATCATTTAATTGAACTGTAGTGTCAAGGAAGTAGATGTCTTGTGTGGACTAGTCCAGGATAAGATTGGTGGTAAGGAGGAAGTTTATTTATTTTATTTATATATTTAAAATATTTTTACCACACCTCTCTATTTAAAATATTCAAGGTGGCTTACAAAGTTTTAAAACACAATATATCAAAGCGTAGAATAAAAGACCCCAAGAGGGGGGCATAAAATCTCGGAAAACACACTGAGAGGAAGGGTGACACACACAATACACATATACCCAAACATCAATAAAAGCATGAGTTGAAATCCCTGTGGAATTCTTCAAGGGTCTCCTTCTAATAGGTCCATATGATGAAGATGTTATCAATGTAGCATAAGTAGAGGAAGGGTGCTAAGGGATGAGAGCTGAGGAAACATTGTTCAAGGTCAGCCATAAACATGTTGGAATATTGTGAGGCCATGCGGGTGTCCATAGCTTTACCACTGATTTGAAAGTATAAATTGTCTCCAAATTGGAAATAGTTGTAGGTGAGGATAAAGTCACATAGCACAGCCACCAGGTGTGGCTATGCCATCATCAGGGATAGCCTTTGTGTTTTCCAGAAGATTACTGATGCTCTATAGTTTCCTCAGGAAGACAGTGGTTTCTTGAAGGTAGCTAGGATGCTGGTAGCATAGGTCTGAGGAGAGAGTCAACATAACCAGACATTTCTGCTGTAAGTGTGCTGATGTCTGAGATTATGGGATGTCCATGATTTCAGGTTTATGGATCTTGGGTAGCAGATCGAATACTGGAGATTTGTTTGTATAGATTTGGTCTTGAGATGTAGCAAGAAGTTTCATGAGCAGACGGTGTAGTTTCTTTTGGCATTCCTCGGTGGGATCAGAGGAAAGAGGCTTGTAGAATGTGGTGTGGCTGACTTTTCTGGAAGCCTCCTGTTCGTAATCTGTCCTGTTCATGGTGACTACAGCACCAGTTACTCAGGCTTCACCACAAAATGGATATAAGACACAGTATTATACATTAGTAGCAGGGATAATGTTATTTTCCTATTAAGACTGATTTGTTGACAAATTGAATATTTTCATGTGCTGTGATTTCATTGGAAATTCTCTATTTTTCATCAGAAAAGCGACGTTGTCAGGCAACACTCAAAAATTGCATTGTGTTCTGGCAGTTTTCAGGTGAAACATTTTTGGTTGCCAAAAACTAAAGCATTTTGTTTTGTATGGTGTTTTTTAACTAATCCCCTTCCCAACCAAAATATGCGTGTGTATATGTGTGGATAGATAGATTAGATGGAAGAAAAAAAGGTTTTTTTCCCCAATTACTTGATTCACATGAGTGAAAATATATAAGTTCTAAACTTTTAGAACATCTTTAGGTTCCATTTTTCCGAAGGAAGTAGTCAACATACAAGTGGATTAAATTTGCATGAAGTGGTGTATGGTTTCCTGTGTGTCTGGTATTCTGTATTATGGGATATAATTTCATTTTGAGGAAACGTTCAGTTCCCAAATACTACTGTCAACACTGGAATCCTCAAGCATCCCATAAATATAGATGCCGTCTATATCCCTGGTCTATAAAATTGGATGTTAAATTTCGATTAATCAGCTAACTGAGTAGTCCATGGAATTTCCATGGACTATTCAACTAGTTGATAAGGGGGTCAGTTGCTATCACACTGTGCTTCTCCCTTTGAAATGTACAAAAGCCATCCGCAGCTCTTGTTTCAAAGGGAGAGATGCAGTTGGCTCCCTCTGCTTTTCTCTCTCTCAAATGTACAAGAGCCATGGCAGCTCCTATATATTTCAGAGGGATAGAGGCAGCAGGAGCTGGCATGGGTTCCCCTCTGTTCCTCTTCCTTTGAAATGTACAAGAGCATCTTGCACCATTTCCCCACTGCCTCCTGCCTCCTCTGCCGCAGAGATGGGGCTTGGTGGGAACTGGCTTTTAAGACGGCTTCCCCCAGCACCGACTCATGTTCCCCCACCTTTCTGCCTCTCTCTGATGAAAGCAGCAAAAGCAGGGGGAAGCAACTAGTCAAGTTCCAACTCAACTACGATTACATCCATAGTCTGAGGGTCTTCTTTACGTGTTGAGGTTATCCCAACTACACCTTTTCCAAAAGGTTCAGATAGATATCTCCCTCCCTTGCTCTCCTGCCTCCACTCATACCTGGCTAAGACTTGGTTTGGGTTGTGTACTTTATCTCTTTATCAAACAAGATGTACAAACCATGAGATACAGGACCTGTCAGTCTGATGCTTCAAACATTAATCTGATAGAAGGAAGGAGTTTCTGAAAAGGAAATAGATTGTCTTCTTAATGGTTAGCTTAGGGATCCAACTTCCTTAGTTTTCTTCATGTATTACAGAGACACTAAAAGTTTTTCCTTTGATGTCAAGTTCAGAGTATATAGGATTCTTTCTGTCTAGTCAGTAAAAGCCTTGATTTCTGCAGCACAGTTTTTATCAAGGCTTAGCAATAAGCACTTGAAAGGTGCACGTCTCAGCCCTCATTGCCATCGGAAGCAGCCTCCCTGGTGGTAAAGTCAGGCAAACTGTTAATAGTCAGTGATGTATTTGACAAATTTAGCCCATTTTTTTCTGTCCACATATTGCTCAGACTTCAATTTTTCTAATGTATTCATGATCCAGGATTTTTAAAATATTTTATGGAAATGTATTTCAGCCTGGAGGTTTTTTCCCCCTCATTTCAATTGCATCTTTGACTGTTTGAGTGTGTGGTTGGTCACCTTTACCACAGGTATTGATTCTGCAGCTTGATTGGAAGCCTGATATCTCCTCCACAATTTTTCAAAGTGGAGCAAAAGAACAACTGTCATGGGGTAGTGGATAATTTTGTGTTTTGACAGGTGGTGGGGCTGACACAGTACCCCCTCATCTGCCATGCTTTGATTCCTCAGTACTCACTTCATTTTCTGAATTAAATCCAATATATTACCATGAACAACTGCTTGAAAATAAATATTTGCATTATTCCCAGCCCAGATATTGAATATTGTAATCTGTATCTACAAACCCAGCTTCATTTCAATTTACTGTTTCCAGCATTGAGTCCTGCATTATTTCTAGAGCTAGATTTCTTTTCCCCCATTAAATTAACCACCACTCCTTCCACCATCCCTATAATTTTCAACCATGTCTATTTAGTACTTTCACCGATTCACTCTCAGTGTCACGGAGTTCAATGCCAGAAGAAACCACATATCATCATAAAGTGATCAATTAGACCCAGAGCCTGTAAGCAAGAACCAGCCTTCAAAGCATCAGAAAGACAGAATGCCAGGTACCATCTCAGAGTCCTGACTATGCCTATTCCAAGTCCCACATTCAGTTGTGACCCTCCTTGATGCTTCAGAGGAAGGAAATTAAAAAACCAAACACAGAATAGACTGGACAGATCACTTCTTCAGCCTTAAAGTCCCTTCCTGATGCCTGTCCTTCATCTCTGTTCATTCCCACCAAAAAAAATAATGCTTCCTTTTACCTCACAATCAAGTGCTCACTTCTGGTGCTGAGGAGAGAAAGTGAAATAAGTCACTTGCAAGTACAAACTGTAGTTCTATTTCCACACTAAACCTTACCTAGGCAGAATCTCACATTCCTTTTTTCCATCATTCCCCCCCTTGCTCTTAACACTCTGCTCCTCCTTTCTCCTTTTCTCTCATCATTCCCGGCTCCTCTTTTTTTCCCCTTTCACCCCACAGAACTGACACCATGATTACCACAAGAAAGGGAGGCCTATTGATGGGAGGGGGGAGGAGGCAACTGACCTGGGCTCCAGTGATTCAAAGGGGCCCAGGGCTCTAGCCACCACTGCAGCAGTGGGAGCCCCGGGCCCTTTAAATCGCTGCCGGAGCCATACATGCTACACTGTAGAGTCCCAAGCGGTACACTATGAGCTGGGAGGGGGCCACAGTCCAGTTGGTGCTGAGGGCCAGCTTTCTGGCCTTGCCCCTTCCACCTGAGGCTCCATCCCTTCCAGGAGTGCAGAGTGCTCCCTCCCCCACCCCATCCCCCTCACCTTGGCCCAGTGAGTCGATCAGCTTGCCTGAAAATAAATCTTGTTTCCTCATGAGTTCAGAACTGAGACTGACCTGAGGAGAGTTTAGGGCTGCGATGGCTGGTTCTCAGCTTCAGTTTTAACTGTTCTTAGCCCTCGTTGAATACCATTTCATCTCCCAGGGGTGAAATGCTGGTGGACATAAGAGAAAGGGGAGCACCTGACTGTCATCATGGCATTAGGCTCATTGTGTATTTTTAAAACTCAGGATGCAAAGCTCACTAGAGGGGTATTAATTTTCACTGGAAATATGGCCTTTAAGGAGCTAGAGAAGGGCTGAGAAACATTAAAAAAAAATAAAACAGCAAAGGTGTAAAGACTTAATTACTGCCTAAAGCAGCAAACATCTGTTGCCAGAAAACTGGCATAACAAATGACACTTAAAACTGACTCGTATATGCATTACTTCTTCCAATCTACCAGCACTCATTAAGCAGAAAAGCTATTAGATTCTTCATCCCTGTGCTTTTCCATTCGTGAAGTACTTTTGTATTGTTCTGTCAGTGCAGCTTTATGGACTTCTTTATTTAAATATTCACTTCGGAAATCACTTCTCCTGCCCTCCATGGGACACAGCAGCAGCTGATCAGCTACAATGCTTAAGGTAACAGCCTTCAGAGGTAAACATGAAGAGGCTGAAGGCCAGGCTTTCTTAGTGAGAAACCTTTGATGCTGCTGCTCAATACAGCCTCACTGTGTTCATTTTCAGGGCATGCTGCAAGGTGTAGAAATTTCTCTAGGCTTTCGGGCAATGAGGTGGCGTGAGTGTTGGTGGCTGGACTGACAAATGTTTTGGGGCACAGATGCCTTTAAAGGATGTGGTGTTTGTGGGGTGGTCCTGAAGTTATCTTCAGGGAAATCATCTTTAGCTGTGACTTCCAGCTGTGAAACCTTACTCCTGGGTTTGTCAGCTCAGTGGCAGACCCTTATGGATTTTCAGGCCTTGTTTAGAAGAATGAGACATTGGAATGGAGCAGGATTGCTGCTGGAAGTGAGAGCAGAAACAGTGGCCAGTCTTCAATAATTTGGTTATTCGGCATCTCTCATAAAAACTGTGATAGGAACCTGCTGTGAAAGATTAAGAAGTGTAATTAAAAGAGCAATAAATACTGAGGGGAGGTTGCTCAAAATCTTAAAATAATTGACATAATTATTGAAAAAATAATTCCCTTCTTTAATATACAACACATCACTAGCTCATCTTAAAATTTTAAACCCATCCGGAGTTATGTAAGGGTGTATGGCCAATTACAAAAGTTTTTAATGTTTGCTGATAATACACAGAGTTAGAATCCTAGACAACTATATGATTTCAGAGGCAAACTGATCAAGACTACAGTGGGTAAATTATTATTCAAAGGACAGGCACCTGCAATTTAGGAAGCTAGTTTCTATCATATGCAAATACTGCTTTTTTGAAACCATCCCATTATCAAGCTTAATATAAGCCTTTGCCCATCAGACTGACTGCAGTTTTAACATGCCACTAATCAAAAGATTAAATCCAACCTATGGTACTTGCTAATCTGAAAAAAGTACATTATATTTTACAGCATATTTCCATTGTAGTGGCTCTATGTTGAAAAATCTGAATTCAGATTTCAGTTGCAACAGTGAGGATCTGGTTTTGGCTCGAGGCTCACCACCCAAGACTCAAACCAAAGCCTGGGGCTGAAATGTAATTTAGCTTTGCAGGCCCCCTTGTGGTACATGGTCTTGGGCAATTGCTGTGCTAGCCACCTCCTAATGCCAATCCTGCCCTTTTAACCTCCCTAAACCCATGTTCCCTCTTTACCTGTGTAGAGAAACACTGTCACTATTGGGGCAGCCTGCCAGCAGCAGGCAAGGGGCTTGGGGGCCAATGGCAAGATACCTCCCCTGGTCTGTCATTCTCTCATTCAGGACCAGTCCGGTCCTGAAGGTGCTGGACCAGAGTGGTCCAACCTGTATTCTAATCAGTAGTAGCATAACAAGGAACAATTACTTGATGCTAAAAGAGTATTTTTAAAAAGGCTGAGATATTGAGCCAAATTGTAGCCTAGACTGTGTATACAACAACTTCCACTCTAATAGAAATGATGGATCTGTGGGAGGAATTCATCCCTATGGATTTGTATATACAGGTTTGCTTCTTATGGGTATTAGTATTCTTACATAGTCAGACAAATTATCCTGCTTTGTTCCCACTGCATGCTAAATCTAGTACTTTATACATCTGGTCTCTGGTTTTACATTACAGTGTTTCAGACCAGAGTAGGTTAAGATATAACCAAAGGATTATTCTTTGGCATCAAGCATTGTACATTTGCAAGTATATTTATTTGTAGTTATTAATCTTATACAGATCCTACTACATACTTTATATTTGGCCACGTACAAGATACCTGAAGACAGTAAATTTTTTGCATATACCTGTTTACCTGTTATATAAGTGGATTTCATAGGTTTCTCAGGATCCTTTAACAACCTTTATGACAAACTAAATTGTTTATTTTTTCTACTGTTAAATTCCGGCATATAAATATTAACAGTTGATGTAAAAAGTTATCAGTGCAATAATATGGAACTAGACAACTAATAATTAATAATAAAAAAAATGTCTCCTAACTATATTGCGGTAGTGCGTAGAAGTGATTTTGGTGTCAGCACTGCAAATTTATAAGAATCCTTCTCATTGTGCCTGTATCATCTTGAAATCATTCTCCAGCTTTGGAAAATGTAAAAATTATCTCCAGTAATCAATGGGACAAACACATCTGAATAACGTAGCTATATTTAACATGCTTCAAAACAGTACCAGGGAACTTAGCCCTGGGCTACACGGGGGAATTATTTTGAAATAAGGTGGCGAGTGTCCACACTACCAAGCTCATTATTGCAAAATAACAGGCTGGAAAATAACGGGCTGGTTATTCAAAATAGCTCCTGCTCGCAAAGAGGAATCATGCTTATTTCAAAATAACATTAGTGCAGACACTCAGCTGCTGTTATTTCAAAGTAAGTGGCCTCCAGAGGCCTCTCACAGCTGCCCTTGTGGCCACTCCACACACCTAACAACTCCACTGCTCCCATTCTCCTGCAGACTTTAAAGTTGCAGGCAGAAGGGAAAGGGCTTGTGGCACCACCCCAGCCCCGTGCCACACAGCACCCTTCAGTGCAGCTATGGCAGACCCTAGTGCTCCCTCTGAGTCTTCATGGCTGCCAGCATTCCTCAGCCACCTCTGAAGCTTGTGGCCAGGAGTGAAAGAGGGCATCGGCCTGGGCTGATGCAGAGATCCTGGATCTCACCAAAGTCTGGGGCGAGGAGACCAACAACCAGGATCTCCACACCAAGAGAAGGAAGGCTGAGGTCTATGTCCGGATGGCCACCAGGCTGGCCCAGAAGTGGCATAGCCAGGGCTGGATTAAGGGGTGGGGGCTAGCCGGGCAACTGCCCGGGGTGCCAACCTATGGGGAAGTTTGATGAAGAACGCCAAGCTGACCCTGACCGCAAGCTGAGGAAGGCCATGTGAGAGCTGCTGTCATGCCAGAATGAAGCCATGTGCTCCTCTATCATATCAGTCATGGAGCCCCCTTCCCTCTCCTTCCTCCCAGGTTCTTTCCTCAGTCCCTCACCTGTTGTATATTCCCCAAATAAAAAATCAGAGTTTTGTGTTCAAACAAAAAAGCTTTTTATTTGGTCTGCAGGGGAGGGGGGTGAAATTAGGAAGGGAGGGCAGGGGAAAGGAAGGGTGGGAGATGAAAGGCACGTGGGGGCAATGCAGAAGTCCCTTGTGGGGAGGCCCAGAGGAGAATCTCACAGGTAGCCTTGGCTGAAACTCTCCTTCGAGGCCCCCCATGATGTGCTCACCGAATGGCAGCAGTGTCTGGCTGCTCATAAGCTCTGACCAGCTGATCAGCCTCTGCTCCCCACCCTGGCAGTGGTTGTGGAGCACACAGCAGGCCACCACCACCTGGAGATATTCTGGTCACCATGGTCCAGGTGAGTGAGGAGACTCTGGAACCCTCCATTTAGGTGGCCGAAGACACTCTCCACAACCATGCAGTACCTGCTCAGCCTGGTGATGTAGGTCTCTTCAGTGGGGTCCATGGGTGGGTTCCAATCTGCCTCTGTAGGATTTCATGAGACAGGAGAGCAAGGGGTAGCTGAGTCACCCAGGATACAGATTGGCATGTCCACCTCCCTGACTCTGATGGTGCAGTCGGGGAAAAAAGTCCCAGCGTACATCCTGTGGAAGAGGCTCAAGTTCTGGAAGATGCAAGTGTCATGCACCTTCCCCAATCACCTGACATAAAAGTCCGTGAACTGGCCCTTGTCATCCACAAAGGCCTGCAGCACTATTGAAAAGTACCCCTTTCTATTGATGTACTCGGAAGAATGGTGGTTGGGGGCCAGGTTGTTATACCAATAAAAGCAAGCAGGATCTTATGAGGGGGGATAAGGCAAAAAGCCACATTTATTGTAAAGATAATAATAAAGAATAAAGAAAAGATAGAAGTAAACAACGTTGTTTAACTACTTATTCCTAACACTACTTAACCCTTATACACTTATATATATAAACATATAAACAAACATTCATTCAATCATTCATCCAGGTTCTGTGTAGTTGTTATAGTTACCAGC
>JANRFK010006693.1:24658441-24670115 GCA_030068395.1 Apalone spinifera
GGGCTGGATGGACCTTGGTCTGACCCCGTATGGCCATTATGTTCTTAAATATTAAAAGATGTCCACTGATACTCATGAGCAGCAAGTCCCAGTAACTGTCCCAGAGGAAAGGTTGCCCATTACAAGTGAGGTGCATTGAGATGGAAGTGCTTGCAAGATATATTAGACATTTCAAAATAAATAAATGTGGTTCCATTCCAGAGAAAACATGTCCCTCTACTATGATTATTTTTAGCCAGATGTGGTTTTAACAGTTTATGTACTATTTGGGGAGGGACTTCAAGGAATGTTCATCTTTTCAAACTTGCATATTGCTTTGTTGCTTCTTCACTCCAGTTACATCAGCAAAAGAAAGCAGAACAAATATGTTATACCTTAAGTGCCATCAAACAGAAGTGAAGAGAAAAAGCCTGCCAGAAGCAAAACCTTTGGGACTTGCTAAAATCTCTCTTAACAGCTGTATTATTCTGAATACATTTTTTCCCATAGTATTAACTAAGATCAGTATTTGCAAGGAAAGTTCAACATAAGGCACCCAAGGGGTCAAGAAATACAAGGGATAACAAGAAGCATCAAAAAGTAAAATGAAGGGAAAAATTGTACTGGACAATGAAATATCATTAGGAAAATTATCATTCTAACCTAGAGGTTAAAGAGGAAGGGGGATCTCCCACATGGAAATGCTTTAAGGTATTCACTTTCCTGAACTTGGAAGAGAAAAAAAATCACATACATTTGTGAAAATGAAGCAGCTGTCTACCTGATTAGAGCTTTTGATATATTATTGGAACTTATCTTTAGGACAAAGGATGACAGGAATGTGAATGCTTGATAGTCTTATCTAAGGATTTTTTTTTAAGGTTGACAGATAATGGGAGGAAAGCAGAGGGAGAGAAAAAGAAAAAAATTAAATAAATAGTCTGGGAATTTCCATTAGCAATGAGCACACTGAATAATCAGTGTGTACAGTATCACACAAATCATATGGCATTATATATGCATTAAACAACATATCCATGGCCATAATGGAAGCTATACATTACAAGAATTTTATTGGGTTACACCAAACAGATCTCTACTTTACATTATGTTATTCCAATTGTGACGAAGTGGGTCTTTGCCCACGAAAGCTTATGCTCCAACACTTCGGTTAGTCTATAAGGTGCCACAGGACTCCTCGCCGCTTTTGCAGATTCAGATTAACACAACTACCCCTCTGATACTCTCCCCTGATAGCTAACTGTATTTACATGTCTCAGAGGGGTAGCCATGTTAGTCTGTAACTTTTTTTTTTAATGAGTGGTCCTGTAGCACCTTTAGAGATTAATCAAAAATGTATATAGTCTCATAACCTTTCATGAGCACAACCCTCTTCTTCAGGTGAGTGAAGCAAGAGGCACGGAGAGGTACAAATGTCCTAAATTTTAAGCAGAAAAAGAGGGGAGAGGGATCTCCTTCCCATGTGTCCATATGATGATGTCATCAATGTAGCATAAGGTGCTAGGGGATGAGAGATGGCCCCGCATGGGCCCACAATATGCAAATATCTTTATGGCTGACCTCAAACAACATTTCCTCAGCTCTCGTCCCCTAGCATTAACAACATCCTCATCATATGGACCAACGGGAAGGAAACCCTTGAAGAATTCCACAGGGATTTCAACAACTTCTGCCCCACCATCAACCTCAGCCTGGACCAGTCCACACAAGAGATCCACTTCTTTGATACTAGAGTACAATTAAATGATGGCCACATTTCCACCTATTTATACAAGAAACCTACAAAGCATTATACTTACCTACATGCCTCTAGCTTCCATCCAGGACATATCACACAATCAATTGGTTACAACCAGGCCCTAAGATACAACCGTATTTGCTCCAATCACACAGACTAACACCTACAGGATCTCTTTCAGTCATTCTTAAAACTTACATACTCACCTGGGGAAGTGAAAAAACAGATTGACAGAGCCAGATGAGTACTCTGGCATCAGCTTCTTCAAGATAGGCCCAACAAACAAAATAACAGAACACCACTAGTCATCACCTACAGGCCCCAGCTTAAACCCCTCCAATGCATCATTAACAATCTACAACCTATCCTGGAAAACAACCCCTCACGCTCACAGGCCTTGGGAGATAGGCCAATCCTCACCTACAGACAGCCCCCAACCTGAAGCCCCCAACCTGAAGCAAATTCTTTCCAGCCACCAAGTAGCACACCTCAAACATACTCACCCAGGATCCTACCCCTACAATAAACTCAATGCTGACCACACATCTGACCACACATCTAGACAAGCGACACCATCACAGGACCTATTCACATAAGCCACCACATCAGAGGCTCATCCGGTTGCACATCCTCTAATGTGATCTGTGCCATCAAGTGCCAGCAATGCCCCGCTACCATGTATATTGACCAAACTGGAAAATCTCCATGACAAAGGATTAACAGATACAAATCAGATATTCGCAATGATAACCTGAAGGACAGCATTTTAACCTGCCTGAACACTCATTAATAGATCTAAAAGTAGCCATTCTATTGCAAAGTAATTTCAGGAACCAGCTAGAGAGAGAAACTGCAGAACTGGCCTTCATATTCAAATTTGACACCTTCATGTAGAGACTGAACAAAGACATTAGTTGGATGGGCCATTATATTGAATACCGAAATGATATCAAAAGCTAAATATCAGAGGACCACTCATTTTTTAAATGTATTTACATGAACACACATTCTCCACTTAGATATCCAGCAGATAGTGTGGTATGGAGTTACAAATCACTTTAGTATTGAATTCAGGGATAGTGAAATGCTGTTATCAATATTTTCTTTATTGTACGAACTGTGCTTAACTTGTCCTAAATGAAGGGGTCATCCTCAACTGAAAGAACCTCATTAATCTGGGCTTGAATGCCAGAGCCTGTGAAAGCAAAAGGGATGGAACACCCTGGTGTCTAGCAAGAAGGTGTGAACTCTCCCTAAGGGTCCCTGGTCTGGTTTAGCCTGTTCCTCTAATTTTTCAAAGAGAGAGCTCAATAGAATCCATTAGGAGACATAAGAGCTGAAATCACTTGCATGGGAAAGCATTTCTGAAAGCTGAAAATTGCCAAGAGCGGTCACAGCAAAGAGGCAGGTGGCAGCAGAAGGTAGCCAACAGAGAGGAACCCTGGTTGGAAGGGCAGCCAATCAGAGTAAGTGCTCAGATGGCCGAGCAAGCAAGGTGCCTTCTTCTCCAGGGAGGTGAACTCACACACAAACATACTCCTGAATCCTGAGTCCTCACTGACAAGGACGACAGCTGTAAATTGTGTGTGGGGAGGGAGCAGAGAGAGGTATAGAAAAAGAATTCAAGAACGGGAAGGCTGGCAGCATTGCCCCACGAACTCTGGGTGGGGTGTCTTGGTCACAGTTTTAGAATTATGAATCCTGCTTGTGGCATTTCCCCTCATTATTATAGAATGACACCCCCCTTTTCATTCAAAGTTTATTTTCTCCACTCAGACTCTGTGCCTTTAAATGTGGAAGTACTAGGGTCTCTTAGAGGTGCCCAGGGATAGTGTGTAATTTTCCCAGGTTATGGAGGGGGGTTTTGGGTCAGCCCAGGGTCCCTGTCCTTGGGGAGGGCATGGGGCCCCAACCCTGCATCTTCCCGCCCCAGCCCCAGCCCTGCTCCACTCCTACCCAGCCTTCTTCTGCATCTGCTATGCTGCATCCGGTCCCCATTGCACCCCTTCTCTGAAGCCTAGATTCCTGAGAAAAGAAAACTGGGACATTATCGGGGCGGTCTGGCATGGGGTAGCAGCAGAGGTCACTCCACCTCCCCCCCCATACTCACCAGGCCAGCAGGAGCTGTGGAAATCGAAGTGACCCAGCAGTCTGCTCCACTATACCACCATTTCCTAGCCAGGTCGCTTCGCTTCACTGCATCATCAGAAGGCAGAGAGCCCAGGCTTCAGCCCACCCCTCTCTGCTCCTCTGAGCTGCGCACTGTTCATGGGAGCAGAATGGGCTGGGGCCAAGGCCAAGGCCAGGGCTGGGGCACTCTGCTTCCCATAACCACAATGAAGCGGAGCGACCTGGATGGGAGATGACGGCAGAGCAGAGCAGGCTGCTGCCTCACTCCACTTTCTGCAGCTCCCTCTGGCCTAGGGAGTGCTGGGGTACCAAACCCTACTGCCAGCTGCAGACACCTCCTTGTAATGCCCCAGGCTGCCCAGGGTCCTGCAGTTAACATCAATATGCAGGGGCATCCCCGCTATAGGATGGTTGAGGTGACTGCTGAGGGGATCCTGAAAGTGCAGGGCCTGGGGCTGCCGTCCCGAACCATCCTCTGAAAGGAACTGCTCTATATTGAACCTGTCCCTGGTTGCTGCCAGCTCCACCTGGCAGAAGGGTTACAGGTAGACACCCCACTAAAGCAGGACAAGGCACAAAGCAGTATTGGGCTATGGAACCTGTGCCCTTCAGTAGCTGCTGGGCTTGCTCCAGGTGAAAGGATGGGGTTTTATTTTTACAGCCTGGTGTAACAGTGATAGGTCATAGATACATCGTGTACCAATCCCATCCCAACAAAAACGATATGGTACAATGGCAAGCAAGTATTGGGAAGAGGCCATGAACAGTTATCTTTTAACAAAGTGTTTAGGATCTCAGTCATTATCTGATTTATTGTCTGGTGGGCACAGTGTCTCGGCAGCAGGGGCAGAGTTACTTATATGTGTAATTAAAGTTTGGCAGGCTCACTTAAAAAAATCTAAATGCTCTGAATTTTTTGGTAGCAATCTGGATCTGTGTTGAAAGCCTTTAATGAATCTCAAATGGCTAACAATCTGTTATAGGAATTGGAGGCCTAAATTAGAAAGTGGATTTCTTCACAAAACTGGAGAATAGAGGGTTTTTTTCCCCCATTAACACTGAACACATCTTTGTTAGAACATTCAGTGCTGGCAACTGTACACATGCGGCACATTTCACACACTGAGGTAGCTTCTCTTTGGGAGATACATTGGCATAAGATACTATTAGAAAAGTTTACTGAGGGAGGACTTACAAAAGCAGAGCTTTTGGTAAACTTCACTGGGATTTGTATTGGAAACCTAAAAAAAAAGTCTCGCATTACAATCGGTAATTTCCCCTTTAGGTGATCTCACCTTTGCACCGCCATTGGAGATGAGCCACATCCACCCTGACTTAGTTAGCACTGATATCACACTCCCATCTCTGTATCCCTGCCTTTTTTTGTTTCTTTTCACTTCAAGCATCCGAGGAACTGAGCTGTCTCTCATGAAAACTTATGCCTTAATAAAATTTGTTAGGCTTTAAAGTGCCAACAGACTGCTGGTTGTTTTTGCTGAAACAGACAACCCGGCTACCCTCTGAAATGTAATAAACTTTAACTCCTGTTTTGTGAGAAATAACCTGCGCTTAGAATCTCTCTAAGGGTACATCTACACAACAGTTTTATTTTGGAATAACTAATGTTATTCCGAAATAACATAGTCAGTGTCTACACTACAAGCAGTTATTTCGACATAAAGTCAAACTAATGGCGAGCTGGAGGACTTCTTACTCTGACTCCTGGAACCCTCATTTTACAAGGAGTAAGGGAAGTCGGGGGAACAATGCTCTACCTTTGACTTCCTGCTCTGTAGACAGCGCCAAAAGCTGAAATAAGCTATTTCAACTTAAGCTACACAATTTACATAGCTCAAGTTGCATAGTTTATTTCGGCTTTAGCACTGGTGTGTAGACATGCCCTTAGAGATGGCTAAGTCTAACAAAGAGGACAGAGATTTCCACCAATACAATGTAGAAGTATGGATAACATAAAGAAAAGAATGATTTCAACAGGAGTTGTGAGAGAAAGCAGGATTTGATCTATGATATATAAACTGATCCATTTTATATAAATCACACAGATGGAAAATACAAGCAGTTATGTATAAGTACCTTATTTTCCTATATCTGAATTTTCAAATTGAGTTTAAATGCACAATTTTAAGTTTGGCCCTCAGCACCAGGATAAATTTTAGTGTCACTGATCAGACTTTAATAGATATAGTGTTAATCTTTCAGAGTGCACTAGTGGATTAATTTTTGGGTATTAATAATCTCACCTTTCTTATGCACCCAAAACTGCCATTCAATGTAGTAGGAGTACTGGGGCACCCAAAGGTTGCAACAGAGGGATTATAAATATTGACTTTTAAATTTGCAACCTCCATCACTCTAAGTACTGTGAAGGCTTTTATTTTTTAAGAGCTGACAAACAAATTCTTCAGAATAATACCTCATTCCTAGAAATATGCCAACTGAATGATAAAGCAATGTAAATATCCAATCTGTAGCTTAACTCACAAACATCTTTAAAGTATGAGGAATCCACTGAGAAGCCAGCTGACACTATTAGGACAGTTGTGCACTTTGCCATCTATATTTGGTGCCTTCCAAAAACAAGGGAAGGAAGAACTTTGATTATATTAGACACAAGTGAAATTAACTATCATTGATCAGTGTTTTAAAATCAAAATCTACAGTGATGGCAGAAGATCTTTTGAGAAATGTCAAATGGGATGCCTATTTCTTGAGCATATAAAATACAACCGGTAACCAAAGCAACTGATCTGAAATGCATAACCTACAATTCCATTTGGATGTGTATTTTGATGGTTACATGCATTTCCACAAGTGATAGACACTGATGAGCTAGACACTTAAATCTGCTCCCTCTACCAATGCTTCTCTTAGTACTCTCAGACACTGCCAAGTGCAAAGCAAAATGCAGTACTATGTCCTAATTTGAGATTGTGTAAAAGACTTATAATGAACAGAAGTTCCTTCAGGGATTTCTTACCTATTTGGTTGTAGCCAATAGGAAAGAAGAGCTGAATAAAGGTGACAGAAAAATATCAATTTTTTTTGGTGGGGAAATCTCTTCCTCTAAAATTTCCTAAGGGGGCAAATATAAATTGTAGAAGTTCCTAGTATTCATTGAAGATTTTCAGTTTTCTGTAGCAATTTGTATTGAAAACTAAATATATATTTTTTTAATTTAAATGTCACCAAAAAACCCAGAAAAATGCATTGAAAATTATTTCACCCCCAAATTTAGATGCATCAAAAGAAGGCAACTTTGTTTGAATTTTTTTCTATTACATATTTTAATCTCCTCTGAAGTTAGAGTTTGGAGAAGTATATGAATAATTCATGTATTGACTTTTCCTCACATAAAATTATTACAAAGCACCTATGGAACTGGCATAACACTTCACAGTCCCTAGGGAAATCAATCTGTATTAACGTAAGTGAGTAATACAGTATATATAGTTCTGAAGTAAAATAGATTTAGTGTTTTTTTGTTTTTAAAGATTCTGATTTCAAGCCTTTAATAAATGGATGAGGAAGCAAACAGGCCTTTTCCTTTTCTGTCAAAGTTCCTCCTTTCCCCCTGAGAACCTGATTGGATTTTTGTTCCCAGTCCTACCTGTCAATTATTTTCTCTGTTTCTGCAAGGTCTAAGCATGGTGTTAAGTCCTGCTTTCTGGATTCTGTCACAAAGCTATTACCCAAGCCAATATCACATGCTCTTGAAATTTATGAACAGTAGAGTGTAAAGTAGGTTGCTTCTACTCCTGGTTTTAGAAGACTTGTTTTTTAAAGGCATCTGTGATAATAGCTCATTAGAAAGAGCTGAGCATGTGCTTTCTATGAATGACAGTCAACAAAAGATGCTTACCAAAAATGATAGATGAAGTAATTTCGGTTATGGCTTGCACAACAGAGCAATCAGATAAGTACAATGATTAAATCACTTTCAAAAAGATAATCAACCTGAAAGGGAAAAAATGCCTAATGCAGCTAAAAATTGAAATAAGATTCAATCCATTGAAAAATTATAAGTGCAAATTAGTATACCTCCATTGACTTCAACAGAGTTTACATCAGGTGAGGATTTGGTCCTAAGCCAAAATTTGTATTTTTGTATCTACACATAAAAAGACATTCCTATATAATGTACACCCCTATGTGTGCACATACTAGGTCATTAACTACTGTATGTTGCACAATCTGGCAAAGATATTGTGTCTGTTTTATAAGTATTTGATTGCTATGGCTCGAATCCCCAGTGGCTCTGAAGCAGCACACTCAATTGGAATTCTGTATAATTTCGCAATAAATAAAAGCTATACCAAATGAATAGATTAAAATATGAGAAATTAAAGTAAAAAAATAGAATTACATTGGATGATATACAATAAACTCTGCTAAATTAATGATAATGGGCCACACCAATAATTGCTCCAATAAGTCAAATTCTTGGCATCAGCATTCAGGATGTTGAGCTATATAGGATTTTGAAAGCCAATATCTTAAGTGGATATCTTTTCTCCTCCTGTATTTAATTATGTGCTTAAATGGACGTGTTCTTACTGTATTCCAGAAAAGCTATGGGCACACAATTCATTCCTTGTTAGAACATCTTTATTAACAAGTTGCCTGTTTCAGTTTTTGCAGCAAGTTGGAAATAAACATATTTTCCATTAAGTGTTGCATTAAGTTATTCTGCAACCAATATGAAACGTCTTGATGCAGTCTGAAAGGTGAACAGATGGGATTTTATTTTTAGCTCACATTAGCACAGCCCATCAAACTCTCATTTGCCTGATATACCATCATAATATAGCTTACTACTGAGTCTTTAAAGTATAGCTTAGCCTGCATTGTTACATTCAAATGACAAAAGGCAACTATGTGATAAATATTTAATTACCATCATGATGGTGGTTATGTCACTGAAAACTAGTTATTGTAAGTGAATGGAAGAACTTTGGTTATAAAGAGGTATATTAGTAGACTATGTAGTACTGAAATGACAGCAGATTTTTTCAATTAGAATCTTTTAAATAAGAGTAATACTCAATTTGGAAAAATATTTGTGCAGAACAAAAGAGTATACATTCCTACACTTCTGCAACTACAGCAGCTATGTAAAAATTTAAGTAAGTTTTAATAATAAAATAAAACAATGTTATACATTATATTTTATAACCAATTTTAATACACAATATCATAAAACAATGCACAGGGAAAGAAATGTAAGCCAAAAAGAAAAAGAAGATTTTAATTTTAAGATGAATTTTTGTAATATCAACCAATTGTCAATATACAAATCTGAAGTGTTAGAAGAAAACTACCACTTATGTTTTCTTTCACAGAAGCTTTTTGCCATTGAGGATCAAACAAATTCTGTTTACTTGGAAGTACACATTAATTCAAAGCATTTTGAATTTGTTACTGAGTTCATGTGCTACTAAACAACCTGTCATGTGTATTCAGTGTTCTTTCTCCCACCCTTTCTCCTCCGTGCAATGACTACAGCCATGGGAGGCACAAATGCATACATGAGGCTGACAAGCAATAACTAGCCACTTTTCCATAAGTAGTTTTGAACATTTAAAATCTGGCTCTCTCTAATGCACGGCTCCATCACCAAGACTAATCACAAAAATTAAGAAAAAATGGTTACCTCCTTGCAACGCTTGTTCCTTGGGATGTGATGCAGACATGTATTCCACATGGGGGGTTGCCTATCTGGAGTATCAAAGCTGGAGAACTTTGCTCAGCAAAGGGGCAGCACCCATGCCTTGAAGCTGTAGGCCCTCCTGTAGTCATAAAATGGCAGCACTCCATAGAACCCCTCAGTTCTCTTACCTTGAACAATCAGCAGTTAACTCCGGTGCACATGGAATGGAGAATGGGATTGTGGAATACATGGTGAGACCTAAATCAAATAGATACAGTGTGAAGTGAACATGAGTGAGGTTATATATTTCTTTTTAGTCTCTATGGTGCCACATGCCTACTCATTTTTAAAGTTACAGACTAGCATGGTTATCCCTCTGAAGCATCTTCCTGAGGGTATATGGTTACCCCCATTTATGCACTTGGTAAAAACCCCACAAGCGGAAGACAGATTGAAAGGCAGCATGGTGTACTGATAGTACAGGCCAACCACGACAAATCTGAACATCATCTTGTGGTTTGGGAGATCCAGGGCAGCAAACCACCCATAATAATTCAAGACAGGGAGCAAAGTTTCTAGGGTGAGCATACAGAAACTGATGCATACATATCTGATGTGTTTGTTGAGGTCAAGGATAGGTCTCCTCCTTCCCATGGTGTTGGGGGACTAGGGAATATTGAGTGTAGAATACCCTGCCTTGGATGCTTCGGGGATATCTTTTATGGTCCCCAAAACCAGGAAGGAATGACCTTGCTCAAGGAGAAGATTCTTGTGAGCAGGGTCCCCAAAAGAAATGGGGGAAGGGATGGAAAGGGACTGTAACACATAACTTGACCTGATGGATATGGCTTAAGCCATAAGATCCTCCCCATCCATCCTACCTGTTCCCTACACTATTCCTTTTCAGATCCACTTGTCTGCTGTAATTGAGTCCCAAACACTCTAAAAATAGGGCCACCATTGAATGGGAGGATGGAAAAGGAGAGACAATGTATTGCTGTCCTGCACAGAAGGTAGGTGCTCAGGGACAGTGGTGGGGGAAGAAAAGCTTTAATCAGAATCAGAGGACCTTCTTCTTTAGGATCTATGATTCTTTCTGGAGTAGTTCTGATGAAGCACAGGAAGGGAGAATTGTCCTGAGAAAATGCTGGAAGCAGTATTGCTGTTAAGTTCCCGACTGCTATAGTGGCATCTCTTTATTACCAGAATATATATACTGCCATAGCATCCAACTCAGCTCAGGAGTTTTTTAAAAAATAGTGCAAGTTTTTGTCAGTCTTTTCTGAAAGCAAAACCCTGCTACACAAACAAAAAGTCTTCAATTGTATGCTTTGAAGCACATTAACTGCAATCCTTCAGCCATGAGGTCCTCCTTATGGTCACAGCTGATGCCATAATTCTGGTCACAGCAGCTGCCGCATCCAGAGCTGTATACAGTGATAGTAGCACCTTTGGTATAGTTTAAATGTTAGTTTAGTATTAGTGTAATTATCTTCTAATGTTAGAACAGTTTTTGCTTCCAAGCTCATCTCTGTAGGCTTGAAGGCAATAAACCTGAAATAAATAAACAAAAACAAAAAAGCACATGACTCCATGAACTAGGACTCAGGATAAAAACCACACTTAAAAAATCAGAAGTCTTACAATAAAATAATAGTTGGCAATGGTGCAATTTTTTTTAAAGTGACAGGCTCCCTTCCTAGTGAAGCTGAAGGGTTTACAGCATTACTGTTGTGATTGGAGCAAATCCTGGGGCTCTTCACTTCCCACTGAAGGCAGGATTTACTTCTGTCTTTGATGTGACTATGTCCTCCACCCCCTGCAAGGTAACTAAGAGAACATCATTGTTTGAGGAGAGCACTGCTAGGAACAAAAGGGTTCTCTTCTATGGCTTATTAGAACCAATATAGCAGTCTCTCAGGCAAATGGACAGAGCCCTATGGCTATTTGTGGAAAGCCCAGCAGCTTCAATGTGATCAATGAAAAGCTGTAAAATGTTCGTAAGGGCCTATGTGAACAAGGGGATTATATCCCATTTACATAAGGGTATGTCTAGACTACATGCCTCTGCCGGGCATGAGGCTTGTAAATTAGACTACCCGACATAGTCAGTGAAGCGGGGATTTAAATATCCCCCA
>JANRFK010006693.1:24690853-24707280 GCA_030068395.1 Apalone spinifera
TAAAGACTTGGGTGTAACACACACACACACACACACACACACTGCCCTGACCGTTGGCTGACAAGGGCCTGCTGAGGTATTATACCTGCTTTTCTGGAGACATGCATGGAAAGAGTACAGGAGTCAGGGTTCAACAGTGAGTGTGTGAGACAAACATGGGCACCCCACCAATCTGTGCAATCATCCTATGAAGGGTTCCAAGGACAGCTCAAATCTGGAAGCCTGTGCTGAGAAGCCAAGAGACTCTAGTGTTATTGCAGACACAGGTCTCTATGTAGATCCATAGAAGATCTGCTTGGTTCAAGAGTTACCAATTGCTTCTACAGGAGACAAGCCCGTAACCCTGAGATGGAACAATTTTGAGAGTGCTCTACAGAGATTTCGTTTTCACTTGACACCTAGCCACAGATGTTTCCTGCAGAAGGATGCAATCAGGGTCTTAATTAGAAACTATGCAAAGACAAGAGGCGCAGGGGATAAAGATTATTTTCCTCATACCTTCTGTATGGCAACAGAGTCAGTGAAATAAGGGCTTGAACTTGGAATTCTCCAGCTTGTTCAGGACTGGAATCCCATTTACTTGTTTTTACAGCTTCTGAAAGATAATATTGAGTTGTGTCTTCATTCCCCTCACTTCCCCTCTCACTACAGATACTTTGGTTTATATCAATTAGTCAGTATTTCAAAATTTTAGTAAAGTTACTTACAGTATATTTGGGAAAAGTTAGAAGTGCTCAGGTTTTTAATCCAAATGTTATTTGTAATACTTATTTCAATATTGAGCTATGAAAGATAAATATTTTGTCATCTTTAAGTGAATTAAAATCATATAAATATGGTAATTTATCTTAATACTAGTATAGGGCCAAATTCAGCCGTTGAACCCTTTTAATTAGCATTTCAATTCCAAAAGTTAAAAATATACTATAGATTCTCTTGCAGCATTAACCCAGCCTAACTCATTCTGGATATTTTAATCACGCAGTTAAAAGAGCATATATACTTGGAAGCACAGAAATCACTTGTGTTGTGGGTGGAAGATGCTAACTGTGGGTGAGATTGTCATTCACCCACCATGTCTACATGGGAGATTCCCTGCTTATGCCACTGCACAGGTAGCACTGCAGAGAGGGGGAAGTGGTAAGAAATAAAAGAAGTCCATAGGGTAGTTACTAGCACTTGCACATAGGAGGTTGGGGTGGCTCTTGGACAGGCAGGGGTTAGTAGGCTGAGCCTTCACTCCATCCTCAGACTGCACCCACCAAAACAGCTGAAATAACCTAGAAGTAGTAGTAATCTGGTACTAGACCTAGCTTGGTCACAGGAAAATTCCCCTTTGGATTCTCTGACTCATGGCATTTTTGAGAGAGTCACATTTTAGCCTTATAGATGTGCAAATTACTATTTAAAAAAAAATGTACCAAGGAAGCTAAGTGGAATTTTCTAGCTTTAGGTGGTTGCACTATGTAAATACCTTTTTTTAAAATCAGGAGACACGAAGAAGATGTACTATTTTCACAATCACAACACACTAAAAATGTCTGAACCTGTTTTGCACCCATGTTCCAAAAACAGCAGATTTTATACTTGACATTTGAAATCTCTCTCCAATACAGTATCTCTACTTTTCCTTGAAGCCAGGGCTAGATTTAATTAGTTTGGGGCCCTAGGTACACCAGAGAATGCTCCCACTACCTGCCAGAGTCCCATCCCACACCTAGAGTGAACACAACAAGGGATACCCAACTTTCCATTTCCAAAAAGGGACAGTCAGATATGCTCCCCCCCCCATCTCCTCAAAGGTGCCATCAGAGATTTCCTCTTCCATCTAGAGTGGTGGTATGGGGATCCTCACTTTTCCCGTGAGGTGGACCATATTTGGGTGAATGACCTATGAATAACTAGCGTTATTTCAAAATAATTTAGTTCATGTCTACAAAGCAGGCAGTTATTTCGAAATAATGTCAAAATACTGTCAAGCTGGAGGACTTCTTACTCCAACTCCTGTAACCCTCATTGTAAAAGGAGTAAGGGAAGTAGGAGGAAGAGTGCTCTATTTCAAAATAAGTGCTGTGTAGACGCTCCCAATTTCAATTTCGAAAAAAAGCTATGCAATTGACATAGCTCAATTTGCATAGCTTATTTTGAATTAAGCCTTGCTATGTAGATGCAGCCTAACTGAAAAAAACTAAAAAACAGTGAATAGTCCTGCAGCACCTTAGAGACTAAATATAAAAAATATAGATGGTATCATGCGCTTTCATGGACACAACCCACATCTGTAACACTTCTCATACAGAATCATTTGCAGGGGGCGGTGTTGATACAGCATCTCAGAGCCATAGCTCTTGAAATGAATATCCCATTGGGTACCTCACCCTCCTAAGAGCTATTGTTTCAGGCTGCCGGCAAGCTCAGGCATTTTTTGCTGCACTGCTCACATATTTGGGTCACATTTTCAAACTTTTCTTCATAATCATGAGAACTAGCAACATCCTTTAAAAAAAAACTGAGATTTTTGTGATGGAACTGAATGACTCCTGAAGCCAGGGCCCTAAACATATGTTTATAATGCCTAGGCTTATTTTGCCTATTTTACTATATTCAGCTGTGCAGCAGGGTCATATCTTGAATCAGTCACAAAATTGTGTCCATTATTAAAGATATAAAACCAGAGAGACCAAAATATAACTCAAAAATAGAATTCTCAGCATGTGTTTAAGCAAAGGTATTGTGAGAAATGTTGAGGATGCTGTTTGAACTCCATAAGCTTTAAGCAGCCAAAGTAGCCATGTGTTCATAAGATAGATTTATTAAACTATGGAATATTGTCAGAATGCATCATTAGTTCCAAAGCAGAAGAGAAGATGCAAGTCGCATAAGTGATTTTAAATATTTGCATTTTATAATTGTTTCTACAAAAGACTGAGGATGTTGAATTAAATGACAGCCCTTTATTCTGCAAGAAGCAGCAGAATTTTAACTAGCTTCACTGCCTTTGCTCGGCAGTCAGCACATAATATGGGATTCTCTCAAAGTGCTCTTAGTTTATCCAGACTCAATTTTTATCACGTAGATAAGAAAATGAGTTTCTCTAGTTGTACTTATGCTTTTAAAAACTTCTCTGTAAAGGATTTCTTAGTAAATTGGCTGTATACCCTCTAACACTAGGCCAATTTGAGTAATTCCATTTTCATCAATATAACTACGCTTAGAGACTAATTTATTTAAAGATATCCTTATTTAAGGGTTGTTTTTTTTATAAACATAATTGCAAATGTTTAAATTCTGTATCTTACTATGTGGGGAATGAGGGAAGCAGGAAAGGAAAAATCTCTTCTGGGCTCCAGTCTAATCTTTGAACACATAGCAGAGTTGATTTCCTTCACAAAAGGTATACAGTTTCACTACAATACAAACGGGCTTAATAGGGAAAAATCACTTTCCTCTTCCAAGCAATCATAAGCCCTGTAATGAAATGGGCTTTAAAGGCATTCACCGCCAGAGGGAAGTAGCTAAAATTGACCTCCCTGCACACCTCCCTGAATAAGAACTCATCGAGCAGAATGAATAGCAAGCGTCTCCAATGACTGATTTCATTGCCTCACCTTCTGTCTGAGAACAGGAAAGGAAGATACATACTTCCTGTGTGTGCCAGCTACTTTCTTTTTCCTCCACATGGTGGCTTAGGCTTATTTCTTCAAGATCCACGAGTGACGTTGAGTTTTTTGGTGCATGACACAGCACCAGGCCCACTTACAGGGGAGGGCAAAGGGAGCAGTTGCCTCAGGCCCCAGCAATGCAAAGGAGCCTGGGGCTCTGGGTGAAGTAGCAGCAGTGGCAGCCAGAACCCCAAACCCTTTAGATAGCCTGGAAGGGCACTCCAGGAAGCATTGAGGGCCAACTACCTTCAGCCATGGTCCGTCTTTCCTCGACCCCACCCCTTTTGGGAGTGCAGAGCTGCTCCCTCTCCCGCCCTTGTCCAGGAGCCCATCGGCTCCATTGTACAGCATCCACCAGCTACCAGGTGATGATGCCAAATGTTTATAGACAGACATGTACTTGAATAAAACCTTAAATCTAAAGGCCCCTCGCTGAGCCTGCTCCAAAATCTGAATTTTGTAAATCTGGCAACTATGACTACAGTGGACTGAACCAACCAGCTTGGAAATCCCCTTCATCAGGACCATTCTTAGGATATATGGGGCCCTATGCACTACTATTAAACTGGTGACCCGTATGCCTGATGGCAGCTGAGAGGGGGGCACTTTTTTAGGGATGTGATTTTATAATCTACAGCGACACACTAATGAAATATTTCAAAGCAAATTTTAAACTAAGGTCCTGCAAACCAGGGGCAGGGAACCTTTCTTGGGTCAGAGTCTATTGACCCACAGAAAAATCAGTTGGGGGCTGCACACAAGTGAGAAGCAAAAACAAAAAACAAAAAAATAACCCCTCACTGACGTAGCCCTCAACTGAGAAGCAGAAAGACACTCTCCACGTTTCCCTCACACACCAGATCTTAGGGCCTAAGGTAATAGATTTTGTATACTCCAGCCCCACGGGGGGGATGGCAGGGCAGCTGGAGTGCCAGCATGGACTCCCCAATATTGGGGGGAGCCTCTCATTTTGGGAGATCCAGACCCAGGCAAGCTGGGGGCAGCATCCAGCCCCCAAGCCTTAGGTTCCCCACCCCTGCTGTAGTCTAACACAGTAAATTCAGAAACTGACAGTATATACCCGGGGTTGGCAAATGCCTGTTAAATGGCTTCATTACCACTTGAACGGCTCGTTTACAGGTTCAGTGTTCTGCTAATAGGTCTGGCAGGCCTTTTCACTTTTAAGTTAACTAGATCCTCTCCAGAGAAAGCAGAGCCAGAGAACAGAGATAGGAAGAGGTGAGTAGGTGGACATTAAGAGCCAGTGGTGCCCCAAACTTTTAGGTGCCCTCTGCAATATGTATTCTGCGTATGAGTAAGGACAGCCCTACTCTCCATTTTGGAAAATTACAGCTCTTGAATGAACTAGATCTGAACACTGCAGCTTGGTGTACATATAAACGAAGAGAGGAGGCATGGTGTGATGTGAAGTTTTAAACATATAATATATAATCGAAGTTTAAATGTTGTTCTGCTCCAGCCACTAATTAGACAGGAATCAGCAGTGAAACAACACACATATCATGTGAGAGACACACTTACATCTTACATAAGTGACATGTCTTCATATGAGGTGGAGACAAGAAATACCAATATTATATTGTTACCGCTAATAATGATCAATATCAAAGTGCATAGTACAGCTATATGCTTTTCGTATACCAAAAGGCACTGTTATAATAGTGCGTCTTCCTGATCCGATGACAAAAATAATTTATTATGATTAGAAAATGGATAATACATTTTACATTATATGATTAGGTTTTTATGACTTGATAGCTAGTATACACTTAAAACAGTCATTATTAAGATATACTATTAAAATATAATGGTGTAAGATACTTTAACAATAATTGGTTGGCTTATAATAGCAAGTATATTAAAAATTGATCATCATGTGATACAATGGAATGAGTAAACCCTGAGCAGTCGCAATTAATATAGTAACAATGACCTCTTGAAGAGCAGCTGTAATTTTGGAGAATTACAAACTCTCTCTGGAGGCCATTTCTGGACAGGTTTTCTACAAAATAATGCCAAAACACGTCTCTGTAGATGGAAATAAATTTGAATCCCTGATCTCGCTATATTTTTTAAAGCCTCTGAAGTTTTCAGCCACATTATAAGCAAACTCAATATTCAGAAGTGAAATATTTTTCCTGTTAACCAAAAAGGCACAGTTAGAATTTTACTGGCCAAATAGTTCCAACCCTATTACCCTTATGAAAAAGATGATTATTTGGACCTAGGTCTTTAACAGAGATAATTCTTATAAGGACTTCTATAAACCTCAGTCTCTCCACCTTCACCCTCGCACACTAAAAAGGAACCTATGGGAATATCCTAGTAATATCATGAGTGAGGTCTATTCATCTATTTATGTTTTTCTGAGATGCTATAATACAGTGGTTCCCAACTGCCAGGTCACAAACCGGTGCCAGGCCATACCCATGGCTTGACAGGCCTATACGTGGGGGTGTATGTGAAGGGTGTGAATACATACCCCTGTGGTCCCTGTGCTGGTCTCTCCCATGGCTTGATAGGGGTGCCAAGCCCTTGGCCACCTTCCCCATTTTACCAGCTTAGCAGAGGGCAGGGGCTGTCAGGGGGAGTGAGCAGGAGGTCGGCTTGCAGCACCTCGCCTGCCCCACAGAGCACTAGCTGCCATAGCTCTGCCCTTGCACTCGAGTGTTTACTCCAGATTCTCTCCCCCGGCACAGAGCAGCAGCGTGGCCAGGGAGGGACGGCCCCAACTGCTGATGAGGGAGCTGTGGAAGGACCACAGGGGGGGGGAGGGGAGAAGGAGCTGGCTGCTGACAGAGGCCCCCTGCAGAAATGTGAGACCTTCCCACCTGCCTCATGTGTATCCCCCGATTTTGGATGTGGGTGAGAGCATCTTGTCTTCTCATGCTGCAGCTGCTCCTGCCTTCCCCAGGAGCACCAGATAGGCTGGAACCACTCTGCCCGGTTCACATGGGGGAGTGCAGGCTGGGGGGCCTAGCTGTGTGCATCTCCCTCTCTCCAGGGGTGGGGACTAGTGCAGTGAGGTGGGGACAGAGGGGAGTTTGGGGTGTCTAATTTGTTTCCCTCTGGACTTCAGATTAAACAAAAGGCCTAGCTCATGACATTTGCATAATTACATTTCAAACAAAGTTTGCATAGGTGTTAATGACTCAAGAAAAGAGAGGAAAGGATTCTTTTAACAGAATTGTTTTTAGTGTTGTAGATATCAGCAAACTCTATCCATTACAATGACATGTATTATGTGAGTACAGATGCAATGTAAAATAACACCTGACCCCTTAAAATTAATTATCATAATGAAGATGAAAATATGCAGATAAAATGTTATCAGTCCACCAAAAGTTTATGAATGTGTTTGCTGGTCCATGGTATAAAAAAGGTTGGGAACCACTGCAATGGTAAAGTGGCGGAGAGGCAGTATGGTGCACTGGAGCGCAGCTCAGAATGCCTCTGCTCTATTTTTCTCCCAGCCACTGGTGTGCTGGATAATCTTAGGCAAGTCTCTTTACCTCTCATTGCCTCAGTTTTCTCTTCTGCAAAATGGAGGTAATGATCCTGCCTTCCTTCTTAAGGTGCTTTGAGATCTCATAAGGAGAAGCACTATACAAGAGCTAGGTGTTATTATTATAGAACTAGGTGTTGTTATTATAAGCTGAAAAGATGGTAACAGTGTTTCATCCATGCAGTAACACAATATTCTTGCCACCCCAGGCCGTATAGCCCCCTGCCTACTATGAGGGCCCTTTTCTTTGTCTTCCCTCCTTTCTATCCCTGATCACTGTATTTGACCCACCTGTCTCACGAATTAACTCCCCCACCCACTGTTATTTTTCTCCTGCAGTGGATTGACTGGGGACTAGGATAAAAGTCCCCAAGTAGCTATTGACATGATCTTGGAGTTATCTCCATATGTTTTTTGCTGCTGGGAAATCCCAGTTATCTAATAATAAAAGTTGAAGCCTAATTGAACCCTGTCAACGTCTCTTAGCTTCTTTCTGGTGTAGCTGGAGAAGGAGGCAGGTAAAACATGCTCTAAGGAGTCTATCTGTGTTGGTTTAGAATATACTAGCAGTCTTACTCAGCGTTACCAGGTCCTTCAGGGCAAGGGACTAGTTGCGGGGTGAGGTGTGGGGTGTGAGTGAGGGTTGTGGGAATCCATCTGGCACAGGTCTTTTCTCCCCTCTCTGCGCCCCACCCCCCTCCAACCCCCAACTGCCATGGGTCTTTTCCTCCTTCCAGAGCTTGGCTGCAGTGCCAGTGGGGAGTTTGGAACAGAGGAAATGCTTAGTCGGTGTGCTGGCATGCAAGATGGCAGAGCCCCAGCCCTGCTGGCCAGTCCCTTAATGGTATGGCTGCCCCCAGAAATCCCTCTAAGATTATGTCCCTCCAAACAGCAGCCCCTGCCTTTGCATGTCATGGAAAACAGTCCTTTTCCTGGTCTCCCAGTTTTCCTGGCACAATGAACCCCTGACTTTGCTTTAAGTTAGGAAAACAGGAAGCTGTATACCAAATTTGGTGGCTGTATCTTTTCCCATTTAGGAGGAGTTCTTGAACAAATGGACTCACTGACAGACACACAGATAGACACATTATATATGTATAGCTAGATATAGATATTAAATATTGGCTTTAAGTATTTTACTTTTGCAAGCTATGAAGAAATGGAAATAAGCATCTCTTGTCATAGTGATATAACCAAATTATAAACTATGTCCGAACAATATTATTACTTATGTTTGTGTGTACTTATAACCTATATGCTGAACTTTCAAGAAAAAACACCCAATATTTTCTGTGTATTCTAAAAGACCTATTGAAAAGTGTCTGAGTGGTTATTTCACTGTTCTACATTGGACATTCAACGTCTTAAAAACTTCCTTCTATGCGAGTAAAAATAGCTTTTTTCCCCTGGAGAATTGTAAAAATGTAAATTACATTTAAAAAGTGCAATACCATCATCTGGCTTTATTTCCATTTTCAGACTCATTTATTTTCTGCAGAAATGTCTGAGAATTGCATTAGTTTTAAACGGGGACAATTTTAATATAGAAACAGTATAATAGGACTTTGGATGCAACATTACTTTACAAATGCCACAGAGGAACTAATCAAGCAAGAAGTACCATTTCTATTAGTTTTCAATGTTTCTGCTACCCAGTAAGGTTTTAGGATATGATAATAAGCTATTGTAATTGCCATGTTTTCTCTTGGGTATTGATACTAATGGCAATTTTGGTTAAGAACAGCTTCTGTACATTTCTGGTGAGGAAATTCTATTGAGGCTAAGTGATGGAAGTGGATGAAGTGACCTACATTTTAACATACTTTGGTCTTACCATTTTGGATATTGCTCTTCAAAAGGTTTGTCATCATCCCTGGAAATATTTTATCTTCCATTGCTCTCCTTTCATTCAAATCTACTTAGACCAGGAAACAGTAGAGGTTGCTGAAATTAAGCTAGTCAAAAGTATAACGATACCAACGTAATACAATTCCGTGGAACCATTTGTTAGATGCCCAAAACAAAAAGGTCATTTCAGCAAAATCAGAACTGATGTAAGAGGCATTCATCTTTATATTCGGCACACTTTGTTAATCATTGACTGAACAATACTGTGCCTAGAGCCAACTGACAGGAATTTTAGCCTGATTAAATGTCCCAGTATGCTTTAATACTTTTAAATGGAATTTTTATGGCCTGTTCTGCACGCATATTATTAATACAGTACCATCAAGAAAACCACAGACATGCATAATAGCTCATCAATTTGTAGCTAAGCACTTTTGACCTTGAAAAATCAGCTGTCTTTCAGATTAATGTAGCTGCATTTTGGACAGAAAAAGAAGCTATAACATTGTCATGCTTATTTTTGTCACATGTCTGCACTGGAGTATGGAATAAAGGCCATGCTGCTGGCTTTTTATTGATATTGCTGTCAACCTCTGACATCTGAATTAGAGTCTCTGGGACCTATTCCTAATAAAAATCCACTCAAACATTAACATTTCAGCTAGCAGAGATCACAAGGTGCATTGCTACTGGGAAGATGCATTTAGCTTGAGTTTGACACCCCAGCTAGCCAATTTTCACATTCCCGGAGCACATAGAAACCCTAAAGCACTTAAACAACTCTAATAGCGACCGTGGCGTCCACCCACAGAATGGGTCAAAACTTATGTTGAAGGACAAGACAAATAAGATAAACTCTTGCAGCATGGATGCGCAGTCAATGTGATGAAAAGATGTTATTTTTTTCTGGAATGAGACAACATAGAGTGGTACCTTAGTGTACCAACTGTTCTAGCATGCAGGGGACTACATGGCTTATAACACTAGAAATGGGACATAGGGCTTTCAAACATCTCCTGCCAGAGAGGTAGCCTCTTTATGAAACCTACCACAACACTTGCACCTCACTTTGGTATTGTAGCCAAGCATTTTAAATGCAAACCATCTTTAGGTGGGGGGATACAATTTGTGGACAGGGAACGGAGATCAGAGAGACTTACCCAAGGTCACACACTATGTCCATGGTGGAGTAGGGCATCAAGCCTACCTCTCTCTCTGGTCCTGGGCAATTAAAATTGTAGTGCAAAACCTCCCAAGTGCCTAATCCAATTCGATAAACTTGGGGAGGAACACAATCACGAGACTTTGTTACTACAACTATAACCAAGGGCACTGGAACAATTTTTATAATGGGGTTCTTGAGACAAACTGTAAATCTTGTATATGATGGAAACTACTGGAGTACCCCTGTTCCAGCCCCTATGACTATTACAAAGGGGGAGAGAATTAAGCTACAGGGAAGAACATGAAAAGAAGCAAAACTACTTTATTCATGACCTTATTATGGGCCAGTGCAACACATCTGACACACTTGGAAAAGAGGTACATGCGAGTGAATTACACCAGCTACTGATGGACATACGAATGTATCCAGATATAAAAGTGAAGCTCATGGAAACATCTGCATAGGTACTTCCCCAATGGACTATGTACATAGACATTTCCGATCCTGATGTTTAAACATGTTACAGAAACTGTTGTATGGAAAGTTTCACCATGTTTGCACAAGAATTTTGAGTAGCTAAACAGACACAAGTGGCTATAGTCATTTGAGCATACACTCACCCTATTTGTGTTAGTATGAAAATCATACAAGCAATCACACTCACGTTTCATGAAAGTAATGACATACTTAACTTGTTTAAGACTCAAACATTGACTGGTCAAATTTTCAAACATTTAAATTTCCATTAGGAAAAAAAACCCAAAATAAAGGTTGTACCTACCTTAACTGGGACTCTCTGGTCCAGCAAAATCGGTGGTCTGGCAGGACCACTGATGTTCCTGGACCCCAGAGCCCAGGCATAGGGAGGTTGGGCCACGGGGAAGCAGCAGCAGGGAGAGTGCGGATATTCAGCAGGGCACGAGAGGTGGGCACAGGCACGGAGGCATGGGCAGCACAGAAGGGAATTTTAGCAGGGGCCTGGCAGTGGCATCTGGGGAACTCTGGCCCCAGCCAGGGAGCTCAGGGGCCGGCAACTTGGGGACAGCAGTGGCAGCCTCAGAGCTGTGGAGCTCCAGCTCCAGCAGCAGCCAGGGAGCCCTATCCACGGCTGTGCAGCTCTGACCCCAACAGTAGACATGGCCAGCAGGTAGCAGTGGGGCTAGACTGGAGCTCTAGCCAGGGGCAACAGGACAGCATGGACCATGTTGGGAGGGATCTCCCCTCGTTTGGGACCGGTCAGGTCCTGGGGGTGCCAGATGAGGGACGTCCAACCTGTACTTTCAAATGCATGTAACACAAACAATTTATTGACGGAAAATCTAAATATATACATTGTCCTCTTGTTTATTTATACCTTATACTCCTCCCCCCACCCCCCAAAAAAATCCTGCAAAGTATGTGGATACTATTCTATTAACTACAACTTCTAATCACCTCTCCCTAACTTAGTTTTCTTCTACACTGTTGAAACTCTATTCCACCAAAAAGCTGCAAAACTGTCTCATTACAGCGCCTAATGCAGTGCTCACTGAAGTCAGCAGGACTCACTGATTTTAGTGGGTGTTGGCTCAGCTCATGGCCCATATTTGCATTCAGTACGGCGGGGAGTGGAATGATTGATTTAATACTTGAATTTGTGGGAATGCAGAAAGAAAGGGAGACAAATAGGTAGGAAAATAGCTGTTATTAGCAGCTGTCTTAGTGGAAGGAAGGTGCATAAGGGTAACATAACATCCACATTGTGTGAATCCATAACAGCAAGAGGCAATTTCCTGGCTTGGTTTTTCCTTTGATTTATTGCTATTCTATCACTAGCTACAGTATAGTCTTGTTTAAAGTTATTATTTGCTGTTTTCTCTAAGATGCCATTTTAAGTCCTACCCAAGCTTCAAGTTGAAAGACAAGTGCTCCAATTGAGAAACAGGAAATTATATTCTACTCCTTTTCCCAGTGTTCCCTTTTCCCATTCAGCCCCAGAAGTGGGAAAATAGGACACCCAATTATATGTCCCCAAAGATCAAAGCCCTTTCTGAGGAGTTCATAAACCTCTGTCACCTGTAGCATCAGTGTGAACTAGATTATAGGAAGCAATGGTTCAGGAAAATACATACTATACATACTGTTTTTATGGTTTATATTTCCTTGTACTACAGTTGTGTTAAAGTTATAGTTGTACTTATATAAATAAAAATCCTTACCTGGGAAATAAACCTTAATGTACAATAAACTATATGATTTTACAAATAAAACAATGAACTGCAACAGAAAGATAGAAAATTGTGCAGATTCCATCCTATTATTATGATCATTACAGGACCACAAGTATTGCAGTATACGTATGAAGGTTTTAGAACAAGAGTCTTGACCTATTTTTTTAAAGATAATTTGCTAACAACTTCTATTTTATTAAATAGCACTGAACATTAATTTTATCTTGGAGAGCTATGATATCTTACTCCTCAACATACAACTCTCCATTTTTATTTAACATTTTGTTTCAATTTAAAAGGATTTTAGCTAAGATTACAATCAACCCAAAAATGAGGGGAGGCAGCATCATAGAAAGGAAGAAAGAATGAACAGTAAAAAAGTGAAAAGAGAAGAAAGGAAGCAGTAAAGGGGGTGGAATGATCCATCTAAATGAAGAGCTTATAATCATAGAAGTGTGGAACTGGAAGGGACCTCAAGAGTCCAATCCCCTGCACTCAAGGTATGATTAAGTATTATCATCCCTACCAGGCTTTTGTTTAACCTACTCTTAGAAACCTCCAGTAATGGAGATGCCATAATCTCCCTAGGCAATTTATCCCAGTGCTTAACCACCCTGACAGTCAGGAAGTTTTTCCTAATGTCCAACCTAAACCTCTGTTGTTGCGAGTGAAGCACATTGCTTCTTGTCCTATCATCAGAGATAAGGAGAACAATTACCCCCTCCTCATTTTAACAAACTTTTATGCATTTGAAAACCATTATTGTGTCCCCTCTCAATCTTTTCCATACTAAACAAATCCACCTTTTTCAATCTTCTCTTATGGGTCATGTTTTCTAGATCCTTAATCATTTTCATTGCTCTTCTTTGGATTTTCTCCAATTTGTCCACATCCTGCCTGAAATGTTGTGCCCAGAAATGGACACAATACTGTAGTTGAGGTCTTATCAGCATGGAGTAGAGGGGAAGAATTTCTTCTTGTGTCTTGCTTACAACATTCCTTCTAATGAACCTCAGAATGATGTTTGATTTTTGTTTTTGTTTTGTTTTGGAACAGCATTTGGATCAGCATTATACTGATGACTCATATTTAGCCAGTGAGCCACTATAACTCCCAGACCCCTTTGCTCAGTACTCCTTCCTAGGTAATCCCATTGTGTACAGAACATTTTGCATTTGTCCTTATGAAGTTCCATCCTATTTACTTCAGACCCTTCATCTAGTTGGTTCAGATTATAATGGATTTTAATTCTATCCTCCAAAGCACTTGCCATCCCTCTCATCTTGGTATCATCTGCAAATTTTATAACTGTGCTCTCTATGGCATTATCCAAATCTTTGGTAAAAGATGGTGAGCAGAACTATGGCCAAACCCCTGCAGAAAGAGTAATGCAGTGGCCTGTAGGGCGCGATCACAGATCATTGATCAGACTAGCAGAAATAAAAGACCATAGGCTACATCCTGTCCCTTATTCCATCACCTTTGTGCTGCTCTGCTTGAAGAGCCATTTCGGATTCTCTGTTTGTATGGTAAGCCCCAGATGACATAAAGCTGGCCCAGACAGATGACAGCATCTGCTCCTTGATCTTCTGCAATGGAATGGGGATGGTCACTGTAGGTGATAGAACATCTCCAGTGAGAAGGAAGGGAGTACTACATCCCATCAGTAGCAAAGCTACCAAGTAACAGCAACAACCAAGTGCTTTAGCCAGGCTTTTCAAAAATAGGAGCCTAAAGTCAGACTCCTAAATCCATATGAGGACTCTACCTAATGTTCAGAAGTGCTGAGCACCCAAAAAGCCCTATTGACCTGAATGTGACCAGTTGGGTACTTGGCTATAGTCTCTTTTTGGGAATATTATGTCATACTTAAGTGATTGCTCTACCAGACTCTCAAACTCTCAGGGATACATGACTCATCAGTCAGTCAGAATGCTCAATTTCCTTTTGATATTTCATAATAGCCTGCAAGCATCATAATGAAAATAATAATTAACATGCCACTGCGAAGGGCTATAATTATTATGCAGGCTAACATGGGGTCCTTAAAAATGATCCACAAAGAAAAAAAAGACCTGTGCTAATTTTTGCTTCATGATAAGTAATATAATGGACTGAAAGTTTATTTCAAAATAAAGCTTTTTAATCATACTTATTTTAAAGATAGAAATCTGAGTCCCATGTAGCCTGTGCCAACTGGAGAATTTTTGAAATGACATCATCACAAGAGCCTGAGGCCCCATTTTAGCTAAGTACTTGAGCACACATCTACTTTGAAGAATGTGCTCAGTTCACATAGAATTCAGTGGGACTTAAGCATGTGCTTAACTTTAAGCACTTTAAGCATTTGCTCAAATGCTTACTGAATAGGGATGGCCTTAAAAGGGAGTTTTAAAAAGCACCACATCCCCTACAGGCTTTTGAACATGTCCCCCTGCTTAAATTTATGGCCATGCTTCAGAGCTTTGCTGAACTGGTGTGTAAAGACTGAGCAACCAAGAGGGAAAGGGATTGTTAGACATATAAAACCTTTTGTTTTCTTGCTTATGTTAAATGCTAATTTAATTTCCTTTTCTTAAAGTCTTTCTTAAAAGTTTCAGTAGCCCTTACTTAAATATAGTGTGAGCAGTTACAATATTAATGTTCTGAGACCTTACAGGTTCTCCAGAAAAATTAGGAAAGGATTAGGGTTATGAAGTCCATATGAGGTTTCTGACACTCTGCAAGGAAAAAAACCAAACAGGGAAAAAAGTATTTTAAAAAGAATCTTGCCTTCCTTTTACATCATCAGGAAATAAATGAGAGGAGCACAATTTTTTTAAAGCCTCCACTGCACGTCACCTATAAACTTCCAGCTCCTGGGCCAACACTTATTTGGAAAATTAAATAGTAGGTACAAACTCACCAATTTTGTTCTTGTTTTTCAGATTTTTTTTTCTCTTGAGTAGGGCTTCCTTTTCTTTTACCTGGTTTGTTAAGAAACAGTGCACCTGCGCAAAGAGTCTCTCTTTCTTTTTGCTTAGCCTTCAGCCTGAGAAATTCATTTAAAAAATCAATAATCCCCAAACTGGAAACAATATGAGAATTACTCACACATACAATTTTTAATGCTTTCTTCAGCTTGATTAACAGCCTTGCACATCTAGTCAATTAAAACTCAACCAATTGATTTCTTCCATTCATTTGTCCAACTACAATGCAGGAATCTGGTAGAACCATTACCATAAGAGTTGACAGGATTCTTTCAGTACATATTGACTATTACTTCACCCACAATTTTACAGTGCAATTATTTACACTAAAACTTTCTAAAAGTGTCAAGAAAGCAGCATTCCAGAATAATTCATTATTAGTATTAATGCTGAATATTTGAAGATCTGAAAATATCCAGAACTGTTCTGTATCCTCAAGAAGTGGCTAACAGGACAAAAAAAATCACTCAAAATGATGTCAAGTATGTACTTGAAAATGAAATAAAAAGTTCAAGATACCATTTGGAAACACAGTTGCATATAAAATTTTCTGTGGGATCTGGAAGGGAATTATAGTGGAGGGCCTGCTCTTCTATAGAGGTTGAGAGATCCTTACTGTTCAAAAAATAATTAATCTAAGTGCTCTAAAATCCACATGTTGACTTGGATTGTCTTGAAATGTATTGTGTCTCATGAGGTACAGAGTAGAAGTGCTCCAAATTAAGAAGGACCATACTGGGTCAAACCAAAGGTCCATTCTAGCCCAGTATCCTATCTTCCCAACAGTGACCAATACCAGATGCCCCAGCCTCTCCTGTCATCTGTTTCCAGCCTCTGACAAACATAAGACACCAATCCTACCCATCCTGGCTAATAGCCAGTGATAGACCTAACCTCCATGAATTTATCTTGACCTATTTTGAACCCTGTTAAAGTCCTGGTCTTCACAACATTTTCTGGCAAGGAGTTCCACAGGTTGACTGTGTGCTTAATGAAGAAAAACTTCCTTTTGTTTGTTTTAAACCTGCTACCTATTAATTTCAT